>JAOUZG010051061.1:118555-218892 GCA_026289955.1 Argiope argentata
TTTTTTTTAAAAGAATAAAAAGCATTTAGTAAATTAAGAAAGAAAGCTTTAGATTTCAAAATTACGTATGCGTGGTAACGCATATGGGAATGTTTTATTCTTTATTATATTGCACAGACAATGGATTATAAATTTTTCATTTATAAAGCAAATTTTTTTGGAAATTACTTTTTGAAAATTGTTTATTGTGTAAGTGTTTGAATCGTGGAATTTAACTTGTAACTTTGTTTAATAAGGAATTTAGTCAAGTTCCAAATAATTTAATATTGTAATTATTTGAATCTTTAATTTATATTAAAGAATGTAAATATCTGATAGGAAAGGCTCATGTCCCTAAAAATATGTACTTATTATCAGCTGCGTTTGATATTTAAAGTTGATAAAGGAAATTTTTTCTTCCTCGTTTTCTTTTTTGTCCATTTCCGAGTTGTCTTAAAGTCACCACAAGTGATTAATTTTTTTTCCCTTTTAAACAAAAAATCAGGCAAAGGAGAAAAGAATTTTCTTTGACAAATGGCTATTTTTTCTAAATTATCCTACTACTTGTCATTTGATTTTCCCCTTATTCTTTGTAACGGGATTACACCATCTATATATAGGATGATGTTTTAGGAAAAGTAAAATTATTCCCGTAAGACATTTATTTTAAAAATAATGAATTTTACCTATAAGATTTTTGAAAATTCTTTCGTCTTTTGTTAATTGCTTTTAGTAATTTATTATCATAAAAGAAATCTAAATGAAAGAAAAACTCAATTCAAAACGATTTTGAAATTAAAAATTAAACTCTACTGAACAAAGAATCATCTGAAAAATATCAAGTATATTTCCCTTGCGGCAGAATTCGAATTTTCTCTAATTGGTTCGTTCAACGGTTTTCGCTCAATTGAATTCAAATATACATTTAAATTAAATATTTTTTCCTGTTCCGTTTTGAAAATTAGAATAATTAAATACGAACAGACTATATTAGATACATTGGATTTTGTTTTAATTTCAGTTGGAGCAAAATAATTAAGTGTAATTTCTGTAAAATGCAAATGCTGAAAATAATAATAATAATAAAAATAATTTTAATAAGAATTGATATGTTTTATATGAATGGAATCAATTATATTAACGTTTACGTTTTGAAATAAAGGATTTTAATTTTAATATTTCCGTAGACGAAATGTTGAGCTCATATCTTTATTTCTAAATGCTTTGAAGTTTTGATAACTTATAGATGCATAGAATTAAAAATGAAACATCTAATAGAATAGAGTCAGAAATGTGTTTGAATTTGCATTTAATTCAAGGTTTGACTTTGCTCTGTTCCCCGACGACCCGCCTATCAGAAAGGGTGTAAGACCTTGAAGTGTCGCCGGGGAGAGAAGCATTATTTATTTATTGACAGGCTTACAATTATCGCCAGGATATGGGAGATAATTAAGGGTATACATTATAGTTCGATTGACTGAAATAAAGTATTGAAATAAAGTAGTAACAATTCAATGGTATTTACTTAACACTACAAATTTAATAGCTCATGGTTTATACATGTTCTACAAAAATATGATGAAATAAATAAATAATTTACAATTTATCAGGAATTTCTTGTGAAATTCCACTTAGTTTCCACTAATATATAATTTTATTTCCCTATTTTCAGTACTATCAAACAAAAACAAATTCCTTCTATGTAGAACAATTCATAAAATAAACTCTCCTCAGTCATCTTTTCATGTTAAGGCAATTAAGCTAATCTCCTTATTTACATACGAAACAAAGTTTCCGAAACCGACTAATAACTCCCACAATCACATGTACCTTGAGTTCTTATTTTATTCCCATCATTATTAGGAGGAAAGCAAAATATCTCATCTGGAAACTTCAAAGAGCTTCTTAATCACTGTCCCGATGATGCGTTATCGAAACTCGACCGCTTCTATTATTTATTAAGAAGAACCGAGTAAGTGATAGCCTAATGAAGCAGAGTTATCGTCATTCTTTACACTAGAATTGCATTGTCTGTTCAAGATAAAGCTTGACATGCAACCTAATGATCGTTGGATCTGTTGTCAACAGATAGGGGATAAGCCGTGGAGAGAGAAAGATGATGTCGGTAGCTAATAAGGAGTTCTAAAAATGGATCTTCACTGCACTACTTCGGAGTAACTCGAAATACCACAGCTTGTTCGTTGTTCAACTTTGAGTCATTATGCCGTACCAGCTGGGTTATCTTTACTCATAGATTAAAATTCAATTAATATTCCGATATAGGCTTAACATATAAAGTTTATATAACATGTAAGAATTTAATAAGTAAGAAACAACTTAATATTTTTATAATAATTTTTAAGAAATTGTTAATATAAAGGTAAATTAAATTTTTAAAAATTAATATTCTAAAAAGTGTAATTGTTTTTCAAAAATGAGTGGACTATCTCATCAACATTAAAAACTGAAGCTTGATAGAAATACTTTAAGAATATGGGTACTATAATACATAAAAAGTTGTTAGAATACAATTATCGGTATACAACTAAAGAAGATGACGCTAAAAAAAGAGTTAATGTATTAATTTTGTTCTAAATTATTAAAAAAATACATTTTAATAAATTTGCAACATATATCGGTTACTAATAATGTAATGATACTGATTTTTCTTGTCACTGAGGTGGTATTTTGAAACAATAAAAATCTCTAAATATTTTTTTTTCGAATTTTTTGCCAATTGTTCGTTGCGGCTTAGTTTCCTTATTTTATGGCAAATATCAATGCACTTTTTACTAATTTATTTCCCTATTTCTTATCAGGTGCCATACTTCGAAGGAATGAAAACTGGATTCGAATTAATCAATTAATTGATTATTAATTTCTAAAAATATTAAAATAGAGCACTTTCATAAAAATTACAGATCAATGCAAAATTTCAGAATTCAAGCACATTATGAAACGAGGAAAAAAATCGATTATAAATTCCATTATAAACATTAAGCAGTAGGTTCTTTATAAAACCTCATGGTTAGTACGTTATCATTGTCATTCAATTGGTTATAATATTTACGCGCATTAAATTAAAGATCAATTGATCTTTTAGCACATGATTAATGGAACCTAAAGCACTATCTCATCGTTGGTTTATAAATACAAGTCAGTAAGAAATAAGAAATGATTTCAAAAAATGAAAAAATTTAATAATTTGTCATAAAACAATTTTTCGTAAACATTCAAAAGAGGACATAATATGACACTTCTCCTGCATTATTTCACTGAATAATTTTGACCCACATATTCGTAAACATTTAATGTTATACGAAATGTTATTGCATTTCTGCATCTGACTGCCATAGTTTGTCGTTTACCTAGTTAGTTCTTTGCATGATTTTAATTTTATATTGACGTGTATTTGAAGATAGAATATTTATGTCAGTTCATAATAATGATATTTTATGAAGCATACATTAATAAAGAATAAATTTAACATATAGAAAAGAACAACAACAAAAGATTTTTTTAACAAGTTAAAATTTAAAAATAGAGGTAATTGGATGAACAATTTTTTTCGTGAAAGTTCTAACTCAGATCAAGCTTTCCCAATTTGACTTCTTTTAATATTTAAATAATTGTGCTTCTTAACATGCAATTAATAATTCATCCCATTTCTAGACTATGATCAGCGGATGTCAAGTTAATGATGTCAGAAATAGTTTTACATATGAAGAAATGTATAGAAAATATTCTTTAGACAGGAAAAAGTTTCAAAAATCAGTAACTGGAACTCTTAGAACAAATTTTTAATAATATATTATCATTTACTGTGTTTACAATGCGTATTAAATTTAAAATAAAATTAATTTTTAGTTTTAGTTTTTATCTATAAAAGAAGAAATCATGTTAACTGAATTCAATGATTCGTGTAATTTCAGACCAATCGTCTAAAATATTCTCAAATAAATTTCACTAATAAGGATTCATGTTTTCTTTTGTTAAAAGGATAATAGTTTATTAATGACTTTACACTTTCAGCATAATCTCAAGTATCCTTAGGTTAAATTCTTGAGAAAATCTAATTTTTAAAATCAATAAGTAAATGAAAAAACCCTTTCTTCATAATTTAAAAACAAATATTCCCCTTCCCATAAATTGACTTTTTTTACTTCTTTCCGCATAAAACGCTGTTGCATTGTTCCTTTTTAGAACAAAAAATATTGGTTAGTTAGGTTTTTTAAGACTTTTTCTCTCTTTATTCTTTTAATCACCGAAAAAATTGAAAGGTGGCTTTTTAAGGATAGATTTTAATAATTAACTTTATAAAAACAGCTTATCTTTAATAATGGAAGGTCACACTCTGAACCAGTAATTTAGAGACAAACTGAAGTTCTTTGAAAATTAATTTCAAGTAAAAAATTGAAGAATGCACACAGGAAGGAATCTGCCAAGACTTTAAAAAGTCATCCGATTGAAATGGAATATAAAGGCTTTTATGCTGTCAGCTTCGATTATTCCCCGTCCTTTCTTTAGAAGACAACTTCAATGCATTTTAAAATTGACGGATTTAAATATTAGTTTTGTGCGATTTGAAATATACTTTTCTTTTTGCATTTCTTTGTAACGCTAATTAATATGGCATTTTATTCAAAAGTTGAAAGTTTATGACCAAAAATATTTGAAATATAGCGATACGTGGTTAGTATATTTTATATGTCTTAATACTTCTATTTAGAATTATAATCTTAAAATAATAAATAATTCAATAGGTTTATAAAGCCACTCTAATTTTATTAGTTTACTAAAAAAAATATGACAGTTTTTCCTTTCAATAATGCGCAATTAACACAAAATAGTAAAAGCACGTGACTCAGAACTCAAATAGTATTTATATAATATTTATTTTTTAATCAATGAGTTGAAATTCTCGCTCTTATGATATGTATTCTGTCTTAGATTTTAATGATATTATTTCCTACTACTCATGGTTTAATTAGGTTCTTTTTATTTTTGATAATAAAATATAATTAAATTATTATTTTTTGTTTTACAACAAATTTGGGTCAGTTAATTTGAAAAATTTAATTAAATTCTTAAACTAACTAATAATTAAATTTTGAAACTATTTAAACACGGCCATCTTAAAATAAAAGCTATCATATCTGCACAAAATTTCAGAACTCTAGCGTATAAGTTAAATGAAAGTGTTAAGCGTCTAGTTATATAAAAGTGTGGAAAATAATCATACCTAGAAAAGAAATGGATAACAAGACTTAGAATTTATCTTTTGACAGAAAAAAATTATATTAATGTTTTACAAAACTCATTAATACTAGCCACAATCGGCAACCAGCTTAGGGACTGAATTTTTAGGCTGTTAAACGATTAATATAAAATGTAGTTTTTAAAAATGTCACCTTGTTATTTGGAAAGACTGGAGGACGTGACGTAAATTGAATTAGTCTACTATAAATTTAATCGGCATTTACTACGAAATAATAGCAGAAGTAAAAATTTTGAGTTAATGTCTAAAGAAAGTAACTTTGTTATTTTAAATCCAAAAGCATGCGTTTAAATATTTCGAATGAAATTAATGAAAAAATAATATTAAAAATATTGTTGCAGATTGTGTAGCAAATTAAAATGTAAACCATTAGTAAACTAAACGAAGAGTTGAATTAAATTCACATGTAAAATCGGTCATTGGAACTGAATGACCGTTTAACATATACTAAAGTTTTTTTACGTTTCTCTTTTGCCATTTGACGATAGGTAAAAAGAGAACGTCTATGCCCTGTACGTTAATGTAAAATATAGAGAGAGAATAAAATTATTTTATAGAAATCTGCTTTCAAAATTTTTTCGAATTGATTTGATTTCACTTTTACAAGACTATTTAGAAAATATAAATTAAATTTAGAGTTCTAAATTTAATTTATTCAATTTATTTATTCTATCAATTCAATTTATTTCTTTATTAACTGATAATGTAATTTTAAAATTCTTAATGAGAGGTAGGCCCCATAAGGTGTGATTTTACAGTGAAACGACTTTACTCAGACAATTGGGGAAACCATCCCCCATGATGCATCTACAGCACAGATTCATTCCAACCCAATCTAACAGCAGAGAAATCTCTGAAATTTCACGAAGAAATTAAACGTTTTTATAAAATCAGTGTAAAGAAAGGTTTAAATTAATCTCAGGGAAGTAGATTACGTCAGTAGAATTATTGAAAAGTAACACAAACTTAAACGATATCAAGCAATTTAATAAAAAAAATTACGAATCTCAAATTTTTGTAATTTCGTATATGTAGTTTCTTCTACTGATTGAAGCTCAACATTTGCAGAGGATTAGTAATAATAGAAAGGAAAATATTATTTGAAATTTCCAATATGCCATAGGTTTGGCAAAAATTACTTATCTATATATTTCTTATAATTATAAGAACGTAGTAGCACGTTTTTATTTTTAAATATTTGGGGCAAAACTCCTTTTACTGCATTTTTCGTTTACATCCATTTGAGAAATATCTCTAATTAACCTAAGAACCGTATTATCAAAATTATTCCGAATCGTATTTTCAACTTAGTCACATATTATGAGTCAAACCTTATCAACCGACTGAAACAGCGAGTCACTTTCAATAGTTTTCAACAGAAAAAAAATAAGTTGGAAACTCATTCATTTGATTTTTTTTACATTAACGTCTATAGCTCAGTTTCAAATGTAAAATAACCTCCCCACTTTATTCATAAAATGACTGTTACCTTCTTATTTTCCATCCCTTTCTATAATTGAATTAATTAAAAATGTCCTTTATTTTTTCAAAGATAGTAGCAACATGCTATTCAACTAGAAAATTTTCGAAAAATGAAGCTCTTGTTATCCACGAAAATTACTTGGCAAAGATTTAACCATCCTCTGTCAACCGACCTTTATTTTACTTCACGTTGAAAAAGATGAGATGCTATTTTAGCTCTCTGATAAATCACTTAATTGCCTAATAAACAACACTTTACATTTATAATCATTGCACTCATCATCATTAATAGTCATGAGTGTCAAGTTTAGCTCGGTGATTAGATTTTTATTTGGATAAATGAAGCAGTGTTGCTCGTTAAGATAATAGTTTTTAACAGAATATGAAAGCTTCAAGCATGCTTTTTAACGAAAGTAAGTACAAAATATCAGGAAGATCTTGTCCCAAAATAAAAAATTATAAATTAAAATTAATGATTCATTGACGAATCATTTATCGTAAGACTTATATAGATACAAAATACCTTTTGTGTTGAAAACTGAGAAGTCTGTTTATATTTACTAAATATTAGTAACTCAAATTAACTGAAATAGTTTAACTTCGTGAAATTTAAGAATTTGTGACTAAATAACCAGGTTGATGGCTTTTCAGTATTTGCTGAATGATTTTAATTTTTAGTGAATTTTTTAATTCTGACAATAAATTTATTATGATGAATAAGCAAAATATAGTATGAAAAATGTTCATGGATAAACCAAAGATCCTGCGGTAAAATTACTCAACATGTTACAAACATTTTTACAAGCAAACCAGATCTTGTTAACTTATTTTATCTTTTAGCAGTTCATTCGGTCAGAGAAGGATGACATAATATTTTGAATATTTTACAATAAATTTAAAGCTCTAGTTATTTTTAAGTTTTCTACATATCAAATTTGTTTAATACGTGGACGTATTTTGGATTTTAGTATATTTTAATTACCAAAATATTATTATTTGGTGCCTTTTTTACTATTTTGTTTTTAAAATAATATATTTAAAACATTATTATTTTCGTTTTTAAAGACGTCAACTGCTTATATGGGAAATATTTAATGATCTAAGAAAATGTATAAATGTAAAGAAAGTGCTGAAAAGTCCTATGTGTTGATAAATTACATAAAAATGTAAGCCTTAAAATATTTCAAGTATTTCTTAAATAGAAATTTTTCATTAAAATTAGCATTTACATTACATTTGAAAAAACAAAACAAAAAACAACAGCTATTTTTTATGTTTTAATGAATCTTTAAATACTGCTGATTATGATAATTATAGACGATCAAAAATTCCCAAGGATTCCATACAGTTTTATAGATTTTGATAGGTCTACAGTCAAAGTAGAATTTAAAATATTTAAAAAATCAAATGGACATTGATACAAAACTCGTCGTGTTGATGATTTTCTTGTTTGTTAATTACATATTCTGAAATCATACAGCCTCACTATGACCAGGTGCTGAAATTTGATGTGTGAAATCAGTATTTCGTATTCCGTTACGCATTATTTTATTCATGAATGCATTTAACAGTAGTACAAATAATTTATTCCTGGAAATTATTTACTGATTTCTGCTGTGGTCTGATAATATCGTAAGAAAAATAAATTAAAAGTAAAACTAAACAAAGGTTTTGAAATTGACTTAATTAAAGCTATAGAACGTCTTAGTATGACCCTTAAAAATCTACTTTTGCTCGTTATTTTTTACTGATTTTACTTGTTAACGTAGTTGTAAAGCAATTTATATACTTTACAAAGATGCATGCAGATATATATATCCCATTTATAACGTAAATAAAATTAATTCTCTATTTATTTAGATACTCATTTATTTCGACAATCTCACAGTTTATCATTGGAAACAAAATAGTGCAAGAATTGCTCCTCTACAAACAGTAAATTGAATTAATTATCATGTAAACACGAAATCTCAGTAAATCCTTGTAATCGAAATTAATTGCAGGTTCATTAATTCAGTTCACTGGTAGGAAGAAAATTAATTCAAAGATTCTTATTACAAGCAGAAAATATATCATTTGGTAGCAAAAAGGTGATCAGTTTGTCGTTGATTAACTAATAATTTTAATCCAATTAATTTTTTTATACCTCATTTCTAATATTTTACAGAAATATTCAGCTATTAACGCATCGTTTCTGAATTTCTCTAAATTCAATTTTTACTGCGCAATATGCATAATTTAATGAGACTTTATTAAGGAACTATATATAGTTCAGTAACATAATTAGTAATTTTATTCACTCCACATACCTTGGAATAATTTAAGTGTCAGTCACAAAATTAATTGCAGGCAGCAAAATTAAGAAATTATGTGATTCTTAAGGTTTTAAAAGATTCTATTCGAAAGACATTCTTCTAAGCTTTCAGTAAAACATCAGTACAGATTTGAATTTTCTTTGTCATATGATAAATAAAATTTATACCTTTATTCTATCAATTATGATAGTCACGATAATAATTAGTGAAAATAATAAGCTGTTAATGACAGCAATTAAAGCGTTTTTTCGTGTATGATGAAACTAAAATGACATTTAGAAATTGCTTAATCTTCATACCCAATTAAGGGAATTTGAGGAAAGGATTTCACGAAATCGATTGTCATATTTCTAAGAATTCATTAAAAGGAGTAAAATAAATGATGAATTGAAATATCAAATATGACTAATTAAATTCAAATTTAAAAGTTTGACGCAATAAGAATTTCATTAAAAAAACCTAAATTGTGTTTCACATAGTATTTGACTATTTGAATGTCAATGCGTAGGTTGGTTTATTTCATTGAATTGTTTTATGAAATTTTTTTTTGAAGTTTTTTCCTTCTCAAAGTTTATTTCGTCGGCATCGTGTCAATCAGTTTAATTTTATTAGTAATCTTTATCGAATTAAAATAAATTTAATCTTATGCGATCAGGGTTTGATATGACAGTAGAGTTTATTTCCATGCTTTGTTCTCTGGATGGCATACAAATTTTATAAGTTTTAACATTCTTTTTCACTTTATTAATTACACTTACCAAAATAAATATTTCAGATGCTTTGAAATTGTTATATAACATATACTTTTTATTCTGTATAATATCGATGAAGTATTAAAAGTTCTTGGTGTTTACTAGTTTAAGAACCATAATTTTCTAAAGTGCATAAAATAAATTATTAAACTATTAACGTCATCAAGAAGTATTTTAAAATAAAAATAATAAAGTATTATCCATGAAACTGAAATAATGTTTTGAGTATTTCCTATTTTTTCACCGATGGAAACAAAAATCTGGCAGTTTTAGTTGTGTTAAAGTGATTAATTTGAGCTTTATGATCTAGCATAGAAATATTCGTCTATTTTTTTAATTCACATTTATTCATTTTAACTCAGTATGAACATGTACAAAAGTCTTAAGAATTAAGTTACTCTTTAGGAAATAAATTAATTAAACACGTTCAATAAGCTTCTTTTCTCAATTTTATTTATCGGCTTTTTTTAACATTTTACTACAGTTTCCGATAATTGATTATCTATTTAGAGAAAAAAATATAAACGAAAGACCTCTTTCTATATATTTTAAACTTTTAAACATTAACATAAATCATATTGAATATTTAATATTTGATGTTCTATGCTATCTTGAATCTCAATCAAGCTAAAAAGATTGATATCTATAACGAATTTTGAACTGATTTGTAATTTTACTTTAGCTATCTTTCATTAATGCAGTTTTATTAGTAATAAAGATAACTTGGATTAATTAGGAACAAAAATCAATTTTTAATCTGCTTGAAGCAAAGTGCAAAATGTTTGCCTCCAAAAATGAATGAACTTGCCTAATGAAATAAGATAACAAATAAATGAATCTTGGTAGAGTAAACTAATATTACTTTTGGTGTAGCTCAGACTCAATTATATTTTTAAAATTATCCATAATTTCATATAGCAATAATGTGATGAGGATATAAGGAGTTTATTAGATTTAATGTTTTTGAAAACACACACACACACATACACACAAGTATGCCGAAACTATGTAGAAGTTATTTTGACAATAAGGATAATTTTTTAAAGGTTTTCATCTCATCCAAAAAATAAATATAATAGATCAATTTTTGTGCCGAAAAGTGTACTGCTACTCAAAAGAGTTCTGCTAATCAAATATAAACCTAATTTAGTGTTATGTTAAAAGAAAATTTAGGATGTTTATTATCATATATATTTTAGAAAGTGTGTAGTATCATAAAAAGTGTATGCTTCATGCTTTATAAATAATTTGTCACTAAATTGTTTATAAAAGCATGAAATAATATATTTTAATGATTTCATTTAAAATAAATTGCGCTAAATTATTCGCAGTTACTGAATTACGTTTTTATGTTATCTGATAATTTTCTTCTAATATTCTTCTTATATTTTTTAAGTTCATACTTAATAACTAATAACTAATTATGAAGTTAGGAATGAAAATTTTTATTATTCTTTATATAATTCAAAAACAACAATAATAATTAATTAACAAAAGTTACAATGAATATAGCAAAAAAAAATCCCACAAAATTATATCGCTACATTGAAGTCTAGATTATTATGGTAAAAGTAAAAGATATGCTTTTAAAAATGTGGATTCTTAAAGTTATATTTTAAATGGACTTATAGAGAGTTTACTCGTTGAAAATGGATGGAAAACAATATTTAGTTCTGACGAAAGTACAGCGAAAAATGTTACCACTGAGCTTTGCCTAAGCCAATCAATTTTCCTGGAATGGCATTAATACTTCGTTATTCCCTTCTTATGAAGCTGCTTTTATATCAGTTGCACCCGAAAGTGGGTGTTTCTGTTGTTTTTGATTGTCACTACCAAAGCGACACTCACAGTTCCGACCGAATCATCTGTTGCTGATAATGCTAGGTCTGCTTACAATCGAAACTATTATTTCTCTTTATCTGGAATGCTAGAATGTGGATATTCTGCATGATTTGTCATTCATAAATAATAAAAGAGCTAGATATTTCATCTTCATTCATTAGGAATAAGGGTTCTAGTATCTTGTCTGTTTACTTTTTGTAATTAAAACTGATTCACGTACAATGTTTCATGATTAACAATTAATATATCAATAAAATTATCGTATATATTTATAAGGCTTATAATTATTTTTATTTATAAATTATTATATTGTAATAAAACTATTTCGATCTTTTTCAAGCTCTAATTTAATGTAAAATACATTTGTCTTTTTCATACACTTTCATTCAACTTTATTTGTTTCCTGTTTGTAAGGATTTACTTTAGTAATGAATTTTTCACTTATTTTAGGAAGTGATAGAGTCTTGAAAATCTGCGCGCTTCATGTTTTATAATACATTAATTTGATATTTTTCTGAACTGAATTTTCGATTAATCGACTAAATTAACTACATTTGGATTTCAGGTCCGGGTGACTTGCGAGAGACTTAATCGAAAATTCCCTATTATTAATAGGAAGGAATTATTAATTAAAGACAAAAATAGAAAGTAATTAAAATAAATATTACTTTTAGCATATTAATGAAAGGGCATTTTTAAGAGTTATTTTTATTTATTAGATGTATTAATCGAACTTTTTGATATTAATAAGGTTATTGTGCATTTTTTTTCAGTTTCTTTGCTCATCATTAAAACCATTGTATTCAGTTCAGAAAAGAAGTTTTATTTGTTTTCAAGAATGTATTAAAACTTAATTACAAGCTTAGAATACTTATCAGTAAGTTAATGTGTGTTTGAAATATCGACAGCTTTCAAACGCGTATTGACAGAATAGGTATAACAATACAGAACAGGTACATAATACCAAAAGATTGATGCGATCTCTTAATTAATCTGTTTTGTTATGCATGTAACTTTAAAAGTAAAGATTATCATGAAGCATATTTTCTAATTTATGTTAAAACGTTTTCTTAGAAGGGTTTGAAAATAATATTTACTGACATGTTTGCTGATGCTTTAATCTTAAATTATCTAGAAGTTAGGTTTACGTTTCATTTTCTTCTTTAAAATGGATTAATTTATATTCAACAATATGTTCCAGCAGTTAACGGTAGAGACATAATTCACTGAGGAATGTAATGGAAAATATAGTTTCAAAAACCCATTTCATTTATTTATATAATTCCATGATTTACTTGTTTTACTAGGGGAATTAGAAATATCCTAGAAGGAATTTGATTTAAAACTCATAATTTATTTCAAAATAAAGATTCGTAGAAATTTTGAACAAATATGAATAATAAATGCATCAGTAATTTTTATGCACTCAATTTCACTTTTTTTGTGACGTAAAAAATTTAGGAACTGTTCGTAATAAGTACATTCTTGAAATTAGAAATATTATTAGATTGAAAATTCAACGAATCTTGATATTTCCAAGTTCCGCATTGTTAATGAGGCTTCTAGAAATTGAAAAAAATGTTGTCACCATTTTGTGGTATAATTTAGTAACTCTCGGTAAAATAATTATTTTCTTTATTTCAATGCCGGCCTGCTGGCACAGAGGTAGCGCGTCTGCCTCGTGTTCTGGAGGTCCCGGGTTCGAGCCCCGGTTCGGGCATGGTTGTTCCTTTGTGTGCTATCTGTGAGATGTGTGAATGTGCCCCCCTGTAAAAAGGGGCTGTGCAAGCGTATGTGTGTGTGTTTCATCTTCATATGAGCTAGAAGTCAGACTTCTGCCCTCGGGTGCTCAGGGGTTCATACCCTCAGAAGCTACTGCACCCCTCTTTCCGCGGTAAAAGGCGGACACGACATCATCATCATCATCTTTATTTCAATATATAATTCCTAATTATTTGCTTTAAAGATTATAAAATCTTAAAACCATTATAAATTAAAGATTTTGATTCATCAAATTCAAACAGGATGTGCCACCAGTACAAGAAAAATTAATTAATTATTTATTATTATTATAATTATTATTTTTATTATTTATAATTATTTATTCCTTATTTAAATTCACCGAATAACTAATAAATTTTAAAAGCATGAAAATAGCATATTACTATCGGGATCACAAAGTTTCTAAGCTCGACTACACCAAGAAGTGAGTGAAAATTCCATTACGAAATAAATCCCCTTTTTACAAGCATGAAACAAATAAAATTAAATAAAAGTGTGTAATAAAATTTTTTATGTAAAAACGAAAAAGTGGAGATTTGGTAACGGTTGAAAGAACTATTTACGAGAGAAAAAAGAAATCAAACAATTTGCGTTGAACATTTGCTTTTCCAGTCAGAAATAAAAATGTTTGAATAAAAGATAAAATAACGAAAGCTGAATTTAAATGTGTCAAAGATTTTTTCTCTTACAAAAATTCAATAAAGCTTCATTCTTTGCCTTATTCAATTTTTATGTTCTTTATTCTTACTTTTCAATTATATGATTGTTGAAATTCAGAATTAAAGATTTTCTGAAGTTTTAATAAGTTTTCTGAAGTTTTTAAAAAATATTATTCATAATTTAATATCCCAGATTTCTTGAAATTTCATTTCCGCAAACGGCTGCTTTTGAAACAAATAATTTGTAACCAATAAATATGAAAAAGAAAAAATAAATACTGTTGATAGTTTCCATATATGTGTATCATACTTTTATCATATTTTGAATGACGCACATTTTTATAATGCGGATTTGACGAAGTTTTTCATTATGACGTATACAAACATAAGTATAAAGTTTTCCTTACGAGTTTTGGATACAGCCATATCGTCAAAGTTTTATAGTTGTCAGATTGTTGTCACTCTACTTAAAAGACCATTTTATCTTAATTTAGGAACTTAATATATTTCAGAATGATAACGAATTAAGTTAAAGTTTAAATAAATAGAGAAAAAAGTAAAGATTATTTTTAAAGACACGATTTTATAAGTGTTTTAAGAAGCTCTATTTTTATTTCAATAATTTTTTACTTTTTATTCCTAAGCTTACAGGTTATTATCATAAATACTTGTAATCCATTTTTTTTCAATTCATTATTAGGTGTATCGCGTCCTCACGTATCATAACAACCCAATTTATCCTGGAGCTATTTTCTCCTCTATAAAACAGTAGCTAATAAATAAGAACTTTTCTCTTTGAAGAATATTAAAAGTGTGCGAAGAATTGCTCATTGAAGCCAAGAATGAACTAACAAATAGCAATAAATTATACATATATATATATATATATATATATATATATATATATATATATTAATAGGGAAGGAGGGTAAGGATTAGATTAATTTTACTTTGCTTTTTTTAATAAATTAATTATTTTTTCGTAAATATGATATTAATATATTTAAGAAAATTAGAATAGTTTGATTTGTTTTTTGGTATTAAAAGTTAAGAAAATCAGAAAATCTTTTCTAGTACTTATTTACATATTATATTTTAATCAATTTTAAATGGCTTTTAATAAAAAAGACAGCGATTTCTATAATTGCATTTTATTGTGTATTATTTATAAAAATTTTTGATTGCACCTTAGTATGTACTGGATACGAGAATGTAACAGAGAAGAAAATTCTTAATTTTAGCATTGAGTTGCCTTTAAAAAATTTTTAATCATTTTCAGAAATGCATTATAGCCGCTGATAAGTAATAGTAATAGCTTTCAAATACTTTCCATTTCGTCATATATTAATTTTGCAAACGGTTATTGAGTATTGAATTTTCAATGGTTGAATCAAAAGATTTTCTGGATTAAGACAATGGAGCGAAATAAAGATTGAAATATCTCCCCTTCCGCTGTCATGTCGGTGAAATTTGGAGAGATGAATACCATCTCAGGCATCCGTCCTCTTCATCAACATAGCTCAAAATTACGAGATCCACCCAAAATTTACCCCGTGTTTTTTCAAAATGGGACATTAATATCCTCAAATCCTATTCTTTTTATAAATGAAATCATTAAATACCTATAGTAGAAAAGACGTAAATAGAGGAAAAGATAGAAAAACGAATCCTAATTCAAAATCCGTGACGCTTCACGCCTACCGAGTTCCTTATCAAGCAGCTAACAAACAAATTTCGATGCTCTATAGATTTATTATCTCCTTACCTTAAACCTACTTCCTTTTCATTTTAGCATATTTATCTAGTTATTTATTTTCGATTTTTTATGATAGTCTACATGACATCTTGTATGTAGGATATCAGGAAAATTTTAAATATCAATCTTTAATTTTTAAATTTTGAAACCAGCTCAATTGATTTTTACTGTGTGAAAAGATAGAAAAGATAATATTAAGGATGCAGTAAAGAGTAAAAAGATAAGGCGAAAATGACAGTTCAACTGGAAATCAGGGATACTGCATCCAGCAAGTTATTGTTAAGCTGATATAATTTTATTAAGCCACGGACGAAAATGTGAGCTTATTAAAATGAAATCTGAATCCCAATTAAAATGCGTTTTTATTTTTATATAGTGCTTATCATATTATCTTGGTATTACGTACAATTTAGGGTATCTCATATATTTTATTTTAAGAAAATTTATGCCATTTTTTATTTCATAAAATATTACAAAACGTACCAAATTAAATTAAAAAGTATTCTGTATAAAATAAATTATGCAAAACATACATCAAAATGTATTGTTTACTTTCTACAAATTAACAGAAATCCATATGCAATGACTTGTTTTACTTTTAATACTCACAAATCGTCTTTCTGAAAATGCCCAAGTATAACAAGAACCGATTGATGTAACACCGAAATACAAAGAGTCTATTGAATAAATCTTTCATTTTAATGAAATTTTTGACTATTTTTTATTCCATTCCTTTTCTAGTTATACTTTGGTAATATCAAGCAAGAAAAATAATTTCTATTTAAAGCATTATAAAAAACCACTCTTGTCTCAAAAATATGATTTTTTTAGCGAAAAAACTTTTGTTCATTTAAAGAAAAACTAGAATATGCTCAATTTAAACAAAAAAAGATTTCAAAATGAACTTTTTTAATCATGAAAGTCCAATACCTCTTCTTATGTTAAGTATTTCCTTCATATTGAACTTCCATCATACTGAGCTTGATATTACATCCAACCAATTCATCTTCGTAATATCATCTCCTTGACAAAATATTTGCTAATAACTGCGAATTTTTATTTCCTTTCAAGAATATTCTGCTTATTGAAGCCAAGAACGAAGCATGAAATACCAATGGAAAAGTTTTTGTAGTAATACTAAAGGTGGATAGGCAAAAGATTAAAAAATTTATCCCGCTTTCTTTCATGTCAGTATTTTTTTTCTGAAATATATTGCTAATAATTGTATTTTGTTTTGTCTTTTGATAATAAAACAGAGGAGGATCTGAAAGTTTTTCTAGTTATTTAATATTAGGGCTTATCGGTTTTAAGCGGCTTTTAATAAAGGGTCAGGGATTTCTTTATTTGCATTTTATTAATATAATGTCTATATTTTTTGTTGTTCATTAATTTTTTAAAAAATAATTATTGTTAAACTTTTGTTACTTTAACAATAATGTTTAGCTACCTTTAAATATATCCTTAATTATATAATTAAATAATTCAATTAACCATTATTTAGTATTTATCATAAATTAATAAACGAGTTGCGTTTTAATATATCCTTAATAAGATTATTAAATAATTGAGAAAATTATTATCTCTATTTTTACAATGGCTTACAAATGTATTTTATTTTTAGAAATGCAAAATTAACACCATTCATTACTTCAAACATTTTTATCAAATTTATTATTTAGAACAGTTCTCTAAGGGTCCTTTTGTTATATTTGTAAAAAAAAAATATTGTTTTTTGATAGTTGATTAAAGTATTTGCTCGATGAAGACAATGGGTGAGTTTTATAAGAATTTTCGAAACACTCTTTTGTCAATAAACAATTATCACTGTTTCACAGCAGTTTCAAAATTTTGTGTTCAGTCATGCGTTACAAGTTCAAACATTGATGAAAATAGCGAGCCTTTTGAAATCTTCTAATTGCGTTTCTACTCTTAGCAGTTGAGAAACTTTCAGTCGCTAATAGTATATTTTCCTCTGACGAATGGTTTGTTTTTCTGGAATACTCTTCAAATAAATGGCTTTTATTTCGATGAAAATTAAAAACAAACAAAAAAAATATTTGTCTTCTGTGCTCAATAAGGCAGCTTCATTTAGATATTGCTGTAATATTGGTTCAAAATTATAAAAATAATGAAGATAAGCGAAAGGCGAATGAAATAAAAAATAAAAATTAATTATTAAAGAAATAATTGCTCTATAAACAACAAAAATATGAAGTAATGCCTATTTATATGCGCATGACATCTACAACAACAGTATATATTCATCAGTCTCTTTCAGTCAGCGAAAGAATATTTACCTCACGTTTCTTAATGTAATCGTCTTTGCTATTCATTTCGATATTTTTTCCAAAGACGTCTGTAAGAAGGAAACTTCTTCAATAGACTTGCTGTCCAGAGATTGCTAAAGTATTTATTTTATTTATTTATTATTATTTTTTTGATTTTGAAAATTTGTTGAAGATTTTTAGAGTTTTGAAGATTAATTGAAAGGGTGCTAAATTTGAACGAAATATTTCCACTTGTAGAAAATTTTCGAATTACATTGTCTTCATAGTAGGAATATATAACTTTTTCTTATGTTGTTTCCTTCCATAATTTTAAGGTAAATGTTTTGTTTTACCATAAAATATTTAAATTCGAATTAGCAATGATTATGATAACCGTAACCGGCTGTATTACAATGAATTTAATGTCACTAAAATCGATGCTTAGTTTTAATGGATTACAGTTTTTCAGTTTTATTTATAAAAAAAATTGTTGATGCCTGTTTGCTATCTATTTCTTCAACGCTGCTGTGTGTGCATGTGCTTTTATTTATAACATAGTGTAGTCATCTATATTGGCATCTAGTATATTTAAAACGAACTCAATATCATCATCTCAGCAACTAGAATTTGTTATTCTTGGATTTCTCCTCTCAGGCTCTTAATAATTCAATAAATTGCTAAAATCTGAATCTAAGATTGAATTAATTTTATTTTTCGTATTTATAGTTCATTGAAAAAAAAACGGTCTGCAAAAACATCAGATACATTCGAATAGAAAATAGTTAATCTTGATTATTCGTTTGATTTTTATTTATTTTTGTCTGAATTAAAAAAACAAAAACAAGCCAAATAAAATATGCTGCTTCTGTTTGTCTAGACTTTGGGAAAAGTGCCATAAAAAAGTCTGAAATTTTTGGAGCACAGAACTATTTTTAATTACGGATGTTTCCTGCTCCTGAACAAATTGGACAGCATTTTGAATTTGTGCCAGAAAAGAAATCAGATTTAATTATTACGAAATAATTGAGGAAAATAATCTGAGTTATTCATAATTTTAATAAAATGAAAGATGATACAGGAAAGTTGCTTAGTGATTATATGAAAGATTATTTGTTTAATCTGCCTATCACATACTCTTTTCTCCCTTCATATTTAAAATAAGCTATATTGAAGCTTAGTTTTTAAAATTAAAAAAAAAAAACCTTTGAAGAGAATCTATTATTTCTCGTTTAATATTTCTATGAAAATATTTGTTGGGAATTATAAAAATGCATAAATTACTTAAAGAAATAGTTAATGAAATTTTCTAATTAGTGATATGAGATCACTTAGGGACATTTTGTTTTTAGAAGCGATTAAAATTTTCTTTCCATTTGTTCCAGGAATTATTTTCATCATGTCTTCCCGACTTCAATAAAGTCTCAGTTTTGGGGTGGGAATTTTTCAAAAATGATACCCTTTTCTTTCCAAGAATTTACCTGGTATCTGAGCGTAATGATTACTGAATTTTATTTCTAAACACAAACCTTTCTCTCCTTTACTGAAAGCAAGCTTTGAGAGTTGTGCATCGACTCATGTATCATCCTGAGCATCACCATTGCTCAAAACTATTTATTCTACAAAAACTCTCAGGTTGATTCAAAACAGGACGTTAATATGAGAAAATTAATTTTTATAGGTCTTTATGGTTTGTCTCCGCAGTCAATGAAATCATTCAAGAGCTGTGGTTGTACAGAGTATAGAGAAAAATAAATCTTACAATTGAAAATACTCTGACATTTCTCCCTCATTTTTTCATTAAATAAAAGCCATATTTCGGTGTTCTCTGGACTTACTGATGCCAAACATTGAACCAAATCGCTAATATTAAAACAAGACGATTGATACAATGTCTGGTACGTAGTAATTCAGAATTTAGCAACTTTTCATCCGACAATTACTAAAACTGAGAGGTACAACTACGAATGCAGAGAGGAAAAACAGGTAAGAGTCTCAAGTGTTAATTAATCTGTAACATTTCTCGTTTAACGAATTGCGTTTTTGTTAAATAGAAGTCATATTTCAATGTTTTCTGGATTATCTGTGTACGCATGATGGGTCTATCTGCTAATATAAAAGAGGTCAGGCGATTAAATGACTATAGTAGTTCAGAATTAAGCAAAATAAAGTAATAGGATAAGTGCTTTGGATAATGCAATGCATAGGCACTGCAAGATAAGTGAATACAGTCCAATAAATATTTTGAGTTGTATACCATGTAAATGAGAAACGGAGAATAGACACTGACGCTCTTTTTACAGCATTTTTTGTAATTTTTTTCTATATTATCTTATATATATATATATATATATATATATATATATATACTTTTTTGAGTTTCTTTCTTTCTTTTTTTTGAGTATCAGTTCTTGAAGGAATTTTGAACTACAATGTGTAATTTGTAATTTGTTAAATTGAATTTTTTGTTTATATATTTTGTATTTTTAAATTTCTGTTCAATCATATTTATTTAATTTAATTCTTCAATATTATTTTTCCCAACCTAGAAAAATT
Organism: Argiope argentata; assembly: GCA_026289955.1. Taxonomy (NCBI): domain Eukaryota; kingdom Metazoa; phylum Arthropoda; class Arachnida; order Araneae; family Araneidae; genus Argiope; species Argiope argentata. Next base: position 139,221 of record JAOUZG010051061.1, read on the forward strand.
TCGTTGTACAATATTTTAACTGCGTTTTATACTTTTGTAATTTTTTTTGTTTAATATTAATGACTTGCTGGTAATAGTTGAGGATAAGTGCTCGAATATGCAAGCCTACAGGCGGTTACTATTTTGGCATATTTGGTTCTTAGTTTGTTTTAGAAACTACTTCTGACGTCAGAAGCACTTGATAATTTTTTCTCTCTCTAGCATTTTTAATTTTGAAGTTATATTTTATCATGTCAACTTGAACATGGATAGATTCACAAACGAAACTACGACAAAGGATTTCTTTTAAAATTTGATAGAAATTCAAATTTGGGATGCTAATGCCAGATAGCAAATTTTATGTCTTTTGCTCTTTTCAATTTTGAATTACGGGTTCACATACAGAGAAAATTTCGAAAATAATTTTTTTGTACCCGTAGAGATAAAAAAAAGTGTTATTTCATATAAATATCGAATTCGAGTTTTTTGTGGCGTTTACTGCATTTTTTATTTGGATATAACCATTTCCTTTGCTTATGATTACATTTTCAGATGTAAATAAAATGAAATATTCCTGACCTCCGCTGGTCAACTCAAATCGCTATCGCATCTCTAATAAATGTACTTATGTATCATTAACAGCATACCGTTAGCGAACAACCGCTACGAATAAGCCTTTAAGCTTGCCGTTGTTGGCGTAATTTTTTTGACGATTAACCTTTAGAAGGCCATTAATGCATGTACTAGAAATCCAATATATGTTTTGGACCAAAAGATTGAAACCAAAATTTGAGATGGATTACACTTATCCTTAAAAAACTACAATAGTCCTTAGAATTTTTTTTTAATCAAATTCCATAAATTTAAGTCCTTCTGTTTGCATAATTAAAAAAGTGCAGAGAGATAAACTGAAAACTGACAGATATTATTCTAAAATTTTATAAGATGTACATTTTAGATGTCAAATTAAATTTCATTTACCTTAATTATTATGTTTTTGAATTATCGTGTCAGTGTATGGGCAAAAGTACAGACTAGCAGTTAACCTCGTTGGCGAATTTGATTCCATATTTGATATACAACTACATTAGGGAAGTTACATCTTTGTACTAAATTTTATCAATCTAGCTCTCTTAGTTTTTCAGTTATTCTATTAATTTATATCCTGCGGTGTCCTGGCATAGGGGTAGAGCGTCTTCCAGGAGAGCTGGATTCGAGTCTTGGATTCGAGTCGGGGGCGGGTTGTTCTTCCGTGTTCTATCTGTAAGGTGTGTAAATGTGCTTTCATCTTCCTGTAAAAAAAGGCTGCACAAGCGACTGAGATGAGAGAGTAGCTAAGTCGTACTCTTGGCCTTAGTTTCAAAACAATAGACGCTCCTTAAGGCTTAAAATTCTTTGATGCCTCGGCGAAGCTTGTCCATGGCAAGTGCCACTAATAACAACAGCATCTTATATTCTGACTGTTAGACAGATATTTTTCCCTTGAATGGAGTTAGATCACAATTTGACAGAACTCTACAAATTTGTTTAAAGACCAAATTCCAAAGTTAATCCACCTAGCTCAAAGAGTTTTTGCGATAACGTATTCATAGATAGACCGACATAATGTCAAAAATGTGTTTTTCAAACTCAGAGAGGTATGAAACACAAAGATTAATTAAAATCTCGAGCTCATTTTTTTACAGTTGCAATATTTTTGTATTTTTGTATATTTCATACACGAGAAAGTAAAACTGATAATCGAGATTAGAGGAAACAAATAGCTTAAGTCTCTTAATTGAAAAGTGTACTCACCTAAATTCCTTAAAAATAAATTACTATGAGAATTGTGAGAATAAATTCACTTTTTGAAATGACTTGAGCATATTGTTTCCGGAAAAAAATCTCAGCATTGTCCCGATTAAGTATATTAAAATAAATTATTCTTTCATATTCCATAAAAATTATACTTTCCTATGTCATGTAAAACTTGATTCGAATATACTGGTAATCGTTAGTTTTAAGTAAATATAAAGCCTTCTATTCCTTGAGTTTTTAAAACAATAAAACCTAATTAAGATTTCGATAATATATTTTTAAAAAATAGGTATTTTCGTGTTATTCATTTAATTTGAGTCAAAACTATACACATTTGTATTTAGTTTCTGATGCTTTGACACATTTTGTATTTTTTTAACAGGGGCAATAATAAAATGTTGGACAATTTTCTTATTGAAGCAAGTATTTTACTTTTATTGCATCGATTACAAACGAAATCATGAGTATATTTTTGCCCAATTTTTAATTTATTAATAGGTTGTAAAAAATCTATCAGCAAATAAATTAGTAAAAATGGATACAGTGAACTCTTGTGGTACGAAAATAATTCAAAGTAAATAGTGTAAAAAAAGGAAAAGTTAAAATGATATTTAAAGTGGAAAGCATTGGAAGTTGCTTTTAAAATGTTAAGGTTAAATTAAATTTATATTTAAATTAAGGGGCTGAGGTGTGGATTAAAATGTTTCTAGAAAAACTGGTATCCTAACTACTTTCTTAATTTATTTAAAATCTGCCTGATATTTATAATTGAAATTTTCTAACTTTAAAATATTTGGGATTATTCATATATTTTATATATAGCGCTTACACATTTTTTGTAATGCTATGAACCTTCAATGATTCCACAAATGAAAAATCGTTGGAATATCAAAAAAGTAGAAAATTATTAGAAAGTCAAATTAAAGAGAAAATATCAAAAAAAGGAGATAAATTGTGTTTTATAAAACATATATCACAAAATGTAATTCAACGTATATTGCTTTCGTCACACCAAGATCAAGGAAATATGCATGCAGTGATTTTACCTTTATTACTTCCATTTAGTCAGTCCTAAAACGTCGAATTATTAGATATACCGGAAAAAGAAAGCCGGTTTTGAGAATAATCTTTTCAATAAATAATAAGTAGGGTAGTTCCATTCACTTTTCTGTCAGGATTAGTTAATATCTAGCCAAATCAATATTTTAAACTAATTTTCATTTTAATTATTTAAAAAACCGCTCATGTCCAATGAATACAATTTTCCCAGATACAGAAATTATCTTAATTCACTGAAAGTTTAACGCATTCAATTTAAATGAAATGAGTTGAAACTGAACTTTATATTTTTAGAAGAAAAATTCAATCTCTCTTTTTGCGTGAAATATTTCCTTCATATTGGATTTCCATCATACTGAGTTAATATTACATCCAACCCATTCCCCCTCGTAATATCATCTCTTCCGCAAAACATTTTTGAATACCTGTGATTTTTTTCCTCAGAAGAGCTTTCAAAGAACGCGGAGAAATGTTTATTGAAGTCAAGAATAAAGAAAGAAATACCAAAGAAAAAGTTTTTATAGTAATGCGGAAGACGGATGGGCTTTAGATTAAAAGTTTATTCTGATTTTATATTAAATAGGTTGTTGTATTTTTTCTTAATAAGAGAGTAATTTCTTAATTCTTATTTTATTAATAATCTGACTATATTATTTAAGTTTTAATTCATTTTTCTTAGGAAAAATTTGCACATTTTTATAATAATTTAGCCTTTTTAATAACGTGAGGACGAGAAGTTTCTTGTATGGTGGTTGGTCCTTACGATCCTGGTGGGAAAAAGGAGATTTAAGGTGATATCACCTCCATTCCGAAGACGGAACATACCTCCAACGGGAAAGAGTGTTCCATGGTCGGTAATGGCCTTTTGAATGTAACCATAATTTCATTCTTACTGCTGTATGACAGGATTGGAGGGGAGTGAGGTCCGCTATTGTATCTAAAATATTATACTTCTATTTTAACCGCTTAACTGTTTTGCCCGAGTGCCATTCGTGCATCGATTTATCGAAATTTGATAGTTATAAGCTAAAAATAAAGCGTTAATAACGATTATAATTCAATATTAAAATTACTTCGAATGCATAGATAAGTCAAGTATTCAATAAATATCCATTTGAATAAAAATAAAATATATATTTTCTCAAAATAGAAGATATCTTATTAGATATTAAAGAAATTAAAACAGTTAAGTGGCTAATTTTAATCTTATATTGCTCAGTCAATGCTGAATATTTTATTCTTTTGCGAAGTTCTTGTTACAACTTTATTGTAAATAAGCAGTACTTGGAGAGAAATAATTAATCAACGAATAAATATCAGAGTTTGGCAATGGTAAAGGCCAATGAGAGTAATTTCCTATTGACTCTCTGAACAAGTAACACAATATGGTTTGCATTTAGGTATAAAAATAAAGAAAAGAAATGCACTTTGGACGTATTCCTTTCAGTTCAAAATTTGCTGTAGATTTACAAGTTTTTGATAACGAATTCCTACATAAAGTTCCATTTATCTGAGGAAATACAATTTTTATTCCTTTCAATTATACGCGAATTTATCGACGGACAGATTATCAACAGTTCGGGGGGTTTTCCAGAAATTTCATCCATATATCGATACTGATGTGAAAACTATATGCTAGCTTTCTGTTAATTTGTTAGCGTGCTCAATTTAAAATATAGATGTGCACCATTAAGGTGGACTGAAAGGGTGTTGCCCAGGTCTGAGAGTCTACTGAATGAAAGTATTATTTTTTAAAAATTCAAGCAACCGAATTTCATTCATCTTTCTTTTACTTATATAATATCGAACAAAATCAAAATTGAATGATCTTCATGTAAAGCATATTAAAAAACACTTCTGTACCGTGAATACAATTTTTAAGTAAGAAGTTATAATTTGTTTCGAGAAAAATTATGATGCATTCAGTTTACCCGAAAGGAAATAGATATTAAACGATATTTTTTATCCCAGTTCTCATCTAGTTTTAGGTATATCCTTCATACTGAAATTCCATCGGGGTAAGTTGGATATTCCATTTAAGCAATATATCTGGAATATTTTCTTCACGATAAACGATTTGCTAATAATTTCAGTTCTTTTTTTTCATTTAGGAGTATTCCAAGCATGCACAGAATTGTTAATTGATGTCAGAAATAAAGCATGAAACACGAAGAAGAAACGTGTTATAATATTATGGAAAACTGATGAGCTTTATTTAAAAATTTATTCTGTTCTTATCTTCAGAAATTATCACAGTCTTTTCTGAAATGTATTTAATGTTCGTATAACTTAGCTAATCTTCTGATTTAAAAAAGAATGACCAGAATATTTTCAAATTATTTTGCATTTTATTTATTAATGGATAATAATTTTATTAATAAGTAATTAATATACGGGGTTTCTTAACTTTTATTTTATAATTATATGTAAACTATTTGCAGTGTTATTAACTGTCCAGAGGAAATAACTGCAGACTTTAAGGTCATTACTCTTCATTTTACATAATTGCTCTGAAGTTAACCTTATCATGTCCTCTATATAAGAATTTAACAAGGAAAGTCTTTCACCTTTAGAATGGATTAAAAATCAGAAACGCCTTCAGAAATACGAAAATTACACTTTTATTTGATTAAAACTTTTTCCTAGAATTGAATAATAGAAATTCCTATCTAAGAATTCCCGTTTCGTCATCTATTATTTTTCGAAAGAGATGTTGAGTTTTCAATTGTTGCGGAAGATTGTATCCTAGATTAAGACAATGGGGAGACCTTTCTAAGAATTTCTAGATTAATTTTTAAAGATTTTCAGGAATAAAATTATTTGTCTAACATATTAGAGTAGCGATTTCGGGTCAGCCTAAAAAATATCGGAGTCACTCATGCGTTACGAGTTCGAGGAAATATAAAGATAGCCTTGTGCCGTGAATATAGCTAATTACATTTCAATACAGCATAGTTGAGAAATTCACAGCTGAAAACCGATTTCTTCTCTTTTTAAAGAATTAATGAAGGGTTTTACTTCGATCAGTAAATAAAAAAATATGAAGAAATCGACCTTTACTGTTCAGACAAATGACTTCATTTCGAAATTTTGTATTTGAACAAAGAAACGGATGCACATTCTGATGAGAAACAATAGGGGTGATGAACCTAAGAGATGGGTAAGGGAGGTCAAAAATATAATAATAAATTAATCTAAGATATATTATATATGAATAAAAAAAGAGGAAGAGGTGTAGATTTTCCAAATGTGCAACGCCTATTACAAAATTATACATTCATTCCTTTGTTTCCGTGAAGAGATATTTATTTTATATGTTTCTTAGCCAATCGTCTCTGAGAGGAACTATTTGATTAAAAAAATATGGAATCAGATATAAAGGCTGCGAGCTTTATGGAACAGCAAGATACCAAGTGTACTCTTCACTTCTCGGACGCTTTTCTTCTCTAGGGCAGAGGAGGCTATATTTTGAATTTATGCCAGCGAATTGAAGAACTCAAAATTCCAAATTTTACGACGCTATTGGTGACTACAAAATTACAGGAATTAAACCTCAGCTTGAAGAAATGGAATAATGATTTAGAAGATTAAAAGGTAAGTGAAAAAAATTATGATTTAAGCTTTTGTACGGTCTAGAACAGAATTGTCTTGCAAAGAATTCAGTAGGTAAAATCGTACTAAAAATTAATATCTCATGATTTCCAGTTTTCTGTTCTTTTTTCAGAGCAAATTATCATTCTGCGGCCTTTTATCTATTTAATGAAAACATTTTTATCCGAATGACTTAAATTCCTAGTTCTGGATTTGTCTTATACATATTTTTTGAAATTTCAGTTTTTTTCCTATCTTTACAAATAACGCTAACTTTATACTTAAGTTTGAGTCTCTGCTTTTCTTTTTTCGCATAAAAACTTATTTGAATGTCTTTATATGTTTATTACATGGACGCTTTCTTTTATACATGCATTATTTCTTATTTTATATATTCTTTTTCATTTATTATTCTTTTTATTTATTGCGTTCGCATGAGTATAAATATTTTCTCAGTAATTAGATTTGTTAGTAATTTCTTTTGTTTCACAATTGCATTGACGGAGAATTTATTTTTTAAATTTTGCACGTTCTCGATAACAGTTAATTACTTCAGTATTTTCAAAAAACAATTATTAATTAATCAATTGATGATTACTCACTCGTGTCTCTGGAAGCGATTTTGAGATTTTTTTTCCATAATTACATAATATTTATGATAATAAATTGTATATCCAGGATCAAGTGGTAAAAAATAATTTAAAAAAATGCTTTTAATGTTCTAATGTAATTGCGTTACTAAAAACTGTTTTTGTTATATTTAATAATGAATCTTTATCTGTTTTCCTTGAAACTTCCCATTAAATTTTAAGGAACATCTATTCACTTTCAGAAGCCCTTTTTACTTTCTCGTATACGAAGTACTGCGAAAGTATTGTAATCGTTAAAAAATTAGAAATCAAAATTTCGACGAATATTCAGGGTTCCATCCTCCCTGAATTCGTAAAACACAAATTTGGCTTTATGCCTCTCTGTCTGTTTTTATGAAAACTTATGATAGCTTAAGGTCTTCATGTAGGCGAAAGAATTCTGGTATACGAATTTTAAATTCAAATTTACTTATTTCTCTCAGATTCTGAGGGAAATCTATTCCCAAGAAGACTGGCTGGATGATCAAGTATAAGTGAACTTGAGAATTTCAAAACATAGGGATCTAGATAAATAAAATTTGGTTCCAGTGTTCTGCACTTAAAATATAGATTCTTTTCAAAATTTGAGTAAGAGGGTTATCAAAGGGTTTATCATCCGTCAGTATGTACATTCATGCGCTTTTAAGCACAATAACTCATAAAGGCAACGGCTTAAATTAAAAAAAAATAGGTATGCGATCTTCTGACTACAGCCGTCGTCTTGTACCAAATTTTAAATACGATTGGTTCGCAGAAAAGTGTTAAAAATTACATATTCACAAGATAAATTCATAAAAGTACTGAATTCAGGTGAAAAGTGTATATTTCTTAATAATTGTTAACCATTGCCATGCAAGGCATTCGATGATTTATTCAAGGATCTCTTCTTCTGGTTTCTGCGACTTTTAACCGATAATTAGACTATTTTAATTAGTTTTATAAGAGCATTTCGATTATTTTACTTACAGCTGAAATCAGAAAAAGAATAAGCAAAATTCCTTTTCCGATGATTATTTATTTAAATATATCTATCGACAGTTCTGGTTTTTCAGTTACTCACTCCAAGCGTGAATAAAATCGATGCATGATATGTAGATAGATTTTTTATATACAAATATTAGCGCAGTAAAATTATATCTCATTTTCCGATAGATGCTGTTAAAATATGTAATTAGTAAACAAATAGTTCCATTCCTATGTATCTCAGTTTAAATAGACTCAGATATACAAAAATGTTGAAATTATTGGTTAAATGATAATGTAAAGTATGGTTTTATTAAATTATTGAATAAATGTTATGATTTGAAGGAAATGATATTGGTTAAATGATTGTATTTGTATTGTACAATGTTCTTTTTTCGTAAACCACAATTTTAGAAATCTTTAGTTATTCAATTCCTTCGATTAGTTCTCCCTCTCCCTCTACATATTTATTTACCTTGTTAAATTTTTTTTCAATCGTTAATTAATTTTTTTATTCATACTCTCTAGTTCAAATACATTTTTGAAAACTTGTAGTTGATGACGCTTGATGTTAATACAGTTTTTTTTTCAAATATTAATTCATTAGTTAAATTCAATTACCTTTTAACACTTTAAATAGTGTTTTTGAAGTTTTTAATGAAGATTGAGAACAAGAGGCAGTATCTCAATCGGTAAAGTGCAAAGATTTTAGTATCTTTCACTTGAAGGTGAAGAATGCAAGTTCATTTCTTGCAAAAATCAATATTTTTTTTGATAAACTTTTAACATTTTGTTTTAAGTATACGTTTTATTCAAATGATTTTCTAGAGCGAGTTAGCAGTTGAGGCTTAGTGGTTAGAGTTAAATATTTTTCACTAAAAAAATGGAAGAAATTTTACGCTTTAGGCTCAATTCCGCTTTCTTTTCTTAAAATCTTTGTCATCAATTGTTGATCACTTCTACCTTACCTTAATATAGAGCTACGTGTTGAGAAGGATGGAAAATTACAAGGAAAATCGATTTCTATTTTGCCACTTAAAATTGTTTCTGTCATATGTATGTACATGTTTATTTTAGTTTAATTATTTAATATAAAGTAAATAAAATAAATTTTTTGTTTGTTGACCTAACTAGGAAATGACTTGAAATTTTCTTATGTTACTTGTTTTTCTATTATCCTTACAGTTAGTTTACAGTTATTCTTACAGAAATATCTCCAGTTAATGCAAGCAACTGTAACAATTTTATTTTCACACAATCATTATCGTCCCCCGCGTTGGAAGTTTATTGTTTTCCGGACTGTGATCACAGACCGGAAGTTTCTCCTTTTATTGTTTTTTCCTGTCACATACTTGCCAAGTGTTAAAAAAGGTTAAGGAAAAAACACTTTTCTTTATTTAATATCTCTGTAAGCATTCTCTAGGAAATAAAATTGCAGAAATACCAAAATAGCAGATATGAGAATAGAGAAAATTACCCCTCAACGATATTACATCAGTTCTGGATTTCGTTCAATTCGATGTTTCGTTCGAAAACCCCCTTCATAATTTCTTTATAAGTCCTTCTGGACGCGAGATCCAGTTAATAAAATGTCAATTTCGAGGGCAGTGGAATCAAGTATAGAAACTCGATTTCACCGAAGTTCAATTAGGTAGGTGGGAACTTTCAATTTGAAGTTGCGAGACCCCTCCCCTCCTTGCCTCAAGGAAATTTTTCATATTGGTACCATCTCGTCTTATCCGCCATTAACATGACTGTCCATTTTAAAAAATCTTGTATTGGTTCAAAATGGAACGCTAGCATAGCTACAAATAATTTTCAGTTATTTTCATCTCTAAACCAGTCAAGGATTTAAATCTCCAACGAGCTACTGAGTAGTATACTTATAAAGAGGAAAAAGACAGAAGAATAGAGACTTAAAATGAAAATTTGGTGACTTTTATCGTTTACTGAATTATTTTCCTTTCAGAAAAAACAACAACATATTTTAATAATATCCGAATTTCTGCCTTCCGACTTTGAACCAAACTGTTAAGATTAAGACGAAACAATTGATTCATTTTTTGGTATGGTTTCAACTAATAGTTCAGAGAAAAAAACATTTAGAGAATTATTATTATTTTTTTTTTGAAAATTTTGGAAATCTCACGCAATACTAAGTATCACACGGGGATTACAAAAGTAGACAACACTTTTCATATAGACATCACATACAGAACAGCTACTCACGCAGCGCATTAGCTTGCACAGTCCCATTTTACGGGGGGGGGGCATATTCAAACATATTATAGATAGAAAAGATACATAACATGCTCGAACCAGGACTCGAACCCAGGACGGCCAGATCACTGCGAAGATGCCCCACCTCTGTGCCAGGACATCGGCTATAGAGGAGATTGGAGGTGAAAGCTGTGACACTTCTCGCTCTGCTGAAACCCTTTTCAATCAGAAAAAAAATCGCACTGGATGCTCTCTGATTTGCTACGACCTCACCTTGAATCTAACCGTTAATATAAAAAAAGCGCCAGATTCAATGTTAGGTACGTAGCAGCTCAGAATTAAGCAACATATTGCTCTGAAGAAAGGATTTGGAACATTGATTGGAGAAATTATTTGGATGAAGCAAGGTGTAAACATGCAAGGCAAATATGTTACTTCAGCAGAATATAGATGCATGTTTATCATATTTTAAATCAGTTTTGAGTTCTTTTCCATATAATTTTCAGAATTTATAATCGCATGCTAATATAAATATAATTAAACTACTTTCAAATCATATAATGTATTTGGAAGTTTATAGTTAATAAATAACAATTTTTGCACAGTAATTTATAAAACTGTTTTCTCACTTTTTGTAATTTTTGTAGTATGTGTTATTTTTATTCCTTTTATCTTGTATATGTATATTTGTATTGCTTTCCATTATAATTCTCTTTTATTTTGAATATCTTTTTCATATTTGCTTACACGCTAGTTCTAAAACAAGGAAATTTCCTCATTGTTTAGTATGGAATCATTCAGAAATAAGAAGCATTTTATCCAACAAGTGATAAAACTCAGGGGTGCATCTATGATATAGCGAAAAGACAGATGAATCTATTTCAAGGTGAATCTCAAAATGTGACATTTCTCACCGCAGAGTTCCTGTTACATCAGTCTGACGTCACGTTTCGATGTTCTCTGGACTTACTGCCACCGTACCTTAGATTTACCTCGGACATAACACAAGGGGTAAATCAAACGTACGGTGGCCGTAGTTTAGACTTATTCAACATTTTATTCTTCAAATAACTGAATAAATACTTTGGAAGATGGAATGTATAACACTGAAGAGTAAGTAAATATAGACCAATAAATCTTGAGCTTTGTTGCATATAGCTATAGTTTTCTTTATAAAATTTAAGCTCTCTTTTTTATTTTCAAAATTTATTAAGTCATAAGAATTTAAAAGTTATTAAAACCTTTTTACGATCCTCTAATGTAACACATTTTATACTTAAAAAACGAACCATTTTATTAGAATAAATTTTCTGTTTTCTTATTTTGGAAAATTTAGTATTATTTATTATATTTTCTCTTTATAATCATATATATGCGTATTTGTAATATTTTTTCATTTTAATTTCTTTTTATTTTGAGAACTTTTTCAGATTAGACTAATCTTTAATGCTAAAACTAGGAGATTCACTCTTTTTCCGATACGGAGTAATTCAGAAACAAGAAACATCTAATCCAGAAACCAATAAAACACAGGAGTGAATCTACAGGAACAGAAAGAAATTGATAGATAAATGGAATCTCAAGATGAATCTCCAAAGGTGACATTACTCTCCCACTGAATTTCTTTTCTATTAAATGAAAGCCAAGTTTGGATGTTCTTTGGACTTACTGCTGCCGTACTTTGGACACGTCCGCTGTTATTATACGAGACGGATTGTTCAACGTGCGGCTTGTTGTAGTTCAGAATCAAGCATCATTTTATTCATAAACTCATTGGGAAATTTCTTTGGATGACAAAAGGTAAGGACAGTGGAGAATGAGTGAATACTACCAAACGAATCTTGAATACTGTTATACATCATGAAGATGACATAGGAAGAAAAAGATACTGACTCAGTTGAGTTCTTTAGTCAATATTTGAAAAATTTTAATATTATGATGATTAAATATTGTACTTTAATATTAGTTTTATACTTGGTATTTCAGTAGAACATTAGCCTATAGTTATCAAACTAGTAAATAATTTTAAATTCTAGTTTTTATATTTTTAAAAATGTCCCCTTTTGAATATTTTAACTATTATATATGTTACTTTAACAGAGTACTAATGTACAGTTGCCATCTAATTTGATAATTCTGAATTTATAAAATTAGCGCGATTATCTCATGGAGCGATGTCTTCTGAATTCATGGTCTCCTGCCATGAAAGTAATCTCTGATGTTAAACAAGACGATTATTTAACTGTTAGGAGTCCAGTAGTTCAGAATTAAGCAACATTTCTTTCTCATTTTGACAGGGAAAAGATTTCGGATGATGCAGATGGAAAGAAGTGGAGAAAAACTGAATATTGCCAATAGAGTTGGATTGCAATTATATGTCATGAAGAGGACAAACGGATAAATCATCACTAATTCTGCGCAATATTTTGAAGTATGCTTGTAACTTCTTAACTTTCTGATGACAATTTGTTTACTTTTAAATTTAGTATTTCAGAAGAATGTAGATATATACCTATAACTTTTTAAAAATTAATTGCAAGTTCTCTTTCGTATTATTTTTAAAGTTCATAATCTCTTGCGAATCTTAATATTTTTAAATCAATTTTTGTCATAAAATGTAGATAGGTTTATTTTTAATGTCACATACAATAGAATTCTGACATATACTTATAACGCTCGTTTAATAATTCTGAATTTGCTTTCTTGTGATTTATGAAATTTTCAGGTCACAGTTTCATGTTTTTTGAATTCATGGTCTTTTTGTATTGAAAGTAATCGTTCATCTCAAACAAGACGATTTTTTTATTGTTCAGAGACCAGTAGTTTAGAATTAAGCAACATTTTATCCTCATGCTAGTTGGAAAAATACTTTGAATGATGCATGTTAAAAGAAGCGATGGAAAATTGAATAGTCCCGAATAAGATTTTATTGCAGTTGTATTCCATGAAATGGACAAATTAATTAATCTCCGTTAAAATCGTACAAAAATTTGGACTTAGTTCGCAGCTTTACAACATTGTGATGACCGCTTCTTGAATTTGCACTTCAGCAAAATATTTGTATATATCTATAATTTTATTTGTTAATTTTGAGAGCTTTTACTTAAGATTTTCGAAATAATTATTTCCTTTGAAATTATATTTTATTAGGTTAATTTTGAGATCATATTCAGAAGAAAGTTTTATATGTAATTTATAAAAAATTTCTATCTATTTTTTATTTTATTACTTTTAATAATTCTTTATTATCTATTATTTTTTTCTGTCTAAAATCTGATATATGCATATTCATATTTTCTATAGTAGAAAGTTTTTATTTTCTACATTTTAGAATGTTTTCTTAATCGCTAATACTAATACAAGATAATGCATGCATTGTTTGATTTGTTGTAATTAAGAATTAAGCAACATTTCATCCAACAACAATGAAAATAGAAATAAAGATAAATTAATATATTGATAGTAATTAGGAGAATTTTATCCTTCCGAGTTGCTTTTCAATAAGATGTTGATGATAGACACAAACAAGATGAAAAAAAAAGGAACTAGGGCAGACACAGCTCTCTTTAGACTATAATTGCACCATTTTAATATTATGATTACTATATATTGACATTTATATATGGTACCTTGCAAAAATACTGGTATATATATCTTATTTATGACTTCTGAACTCTCTTAATAACAATTTTTAATATTTTCAGATCATATTTGGATGTCTTCTGAATTCATGGTCGCCTGTCATTGAAAGTAATCGCTGTTGATAAACGAGACGATTCTTTCAATGTTTGGGGTCCAGTAGTTCAGAATTAAGCAACATTTTGTTCTCATTTGAAATAGAAAAATATTTTTCATGATGCAGGCTGAAATAAGTGGAGGAAATTGATAATTATCAAAAGATTTTGATTACTATTGATAATGGCTGACTCTCTTTAGATTATAGTTGCACCATTTTAATATTAAGATTATTATATATTGACATTTATATTTGGTACATCGTAAGAATACTGGTATATATATATATTATTTTTTACCTCTGAATTCTCTTAGTAGCAATTTTTAATATTTTCAGATCATATTCGATTTCTTCTGAATTCCTGGTCTCTGTCATTGGAAGTAATCGCTGTTGATAAACTAAACGATTCTTTCAATGTTAGAGGTCCAGTAGTTCAGAATTAAGCAACATTTCGTTCTCATTTTAAGTAGAAAAGATTTTGAATGATGCAGGCTGAAATAAGTGGAGGAAAATTGATCATTATGAAAAGATTTTGATTACTATTGATAATGGCTGGCTCTCTTTAGATTATAATTGCACCATTTTAATATTATGATTACTATATATTGACATTTATATTTGGTACATCGTAAGAATACTGATATATATATATATATATATATATATATATATTATTTTTTACCTCTGAATTCTCTTAGTAGCAATTTTTAATATTTTCAGATCATACTCCGATATCTTCTGAATTCATGGTCACTGCCATTGAAAGTAATCGCTGATGATAAACGAGACGATTCTTTCAATGTTAGGGGTCCAGTAGTTCAGAATTAAGCAACATTTCGTTCTTATTTGAATTAGAAAAAGATTTTGAGTAGATGCAGCCTGAAATAAAAGGAGGAAAATTTTATTATTATCAACTGATTTTGATTGCTGTTGTACGCCATGAATAGGATAAAAAGATTAATCGTCAGTAATGCAGCGAAATATTTTGAAGTGAGATGCAATTCTTTAACACCCATTTAACAACTTGTTTAGTTTTAAAAGTATTTCAGTATTATAATGAATATCTATCTTTCTAAAAAAGTAATTTTGAATTCTTCCTCGTATGATTTTCAAAATTTAGACACCCTTCGAATTTAAATATTATCAAACCGATTTAATGACCATATAATATAGAAAATTTAATATTTATTGCATAAAAAGTTTAACACAATAATTTTTATATATTGTGTTAATATATATTATTATATATTCTCTGTTTCTGTATATATTCTCTCTATAAATATTCTCTGTTCTGTATATATTCTCTGTTTCTGTAAATTTTTACTATTTTTTATTTTCTTCTCTATTGTCTTATTTATACATTTATGTATTGTTTTTCATTGTAATTTCCTTTCATTTTCAGTATCTTTTTCATGTTTTCTCACTCGCAGTTTCTAAAATATCGAGATTCTCACGTTGTCTGTTATGGAATAATTCAGAAGTAAGAAGCATTTAACCCAAAAACCAGTAAAACACAGGAGTGCATCTACGGTAATAGATATATAAAGATACATGAATGTCCCAAAAGATCGATAAATATGTTTATAATTATGTGAATCTCAAAACCTGACACTTCTCGCCAACGTAATGACTTTTTTTATAAGATTCAATTCACATTTGGAAGTTCTCTGGTATGCCCCTTTATCTTAAATTGACTCGCTTCGTGTTTCAATGAAGATATTTGTTGGGAATTAACTATAAAAATTCAAATCTTATAAAAGGAAGCAGTTAATGAAATTTTCCCTTTAGAGATTTGACATTACTCATGGACATGTTGGAATCTAGTTCTGATGTCTTTAGAAGTCCCAGATCCGATAAGATCGCAGTTTTCTAGGGAGAAATTTCCAAAAGTAATACCCGATTCTTTTTAAGAACATGCTTTGTACATGAACTTGTAAATGAACTTGATACTTGCTGATTTGATCTTAAGGGACAAATTTCTCTCTCCCCCTAATCAAAGTAAGATTTGAGAGGGGATATGCAAATGTATCACGTTGGCTATCACCATAGTCTGAAATTATGGGATTAATCTTAAAATGGCCCTCATTGTTTAAAAACTGTATGTTATAAGCAAATTAATCTTCATGGATCTTTATAGCTTGTATAACAGCAATCATTAAAGTCATTCAAGAGCTGCTCTAGTACTGAGAGCAATGCACAGAAAAACGAATCTTAAAGTGAAAATTCTCTGATATTTCCCTGCTTTTGAATGCTTTTTCCATCGGATAAAAACCATATTTCGATATTTTCTGGACTTGCTGATGCCAGAGGTTGAAACTAATCGCTAATATTAAAACAAGACGATTGTTTCAATCTCTGGTGTTTAGTGAATCAGAATTAAGCAACTTTTTTTCTGACTATTGCCAAAACAGAGAGGTACAGCTACGATTGCAGAGAGGAAAAGGCAGGTAAGTCTCAAGGTTTAACATGTGATTTTTCTGAATCTATCTGTGAGAATTTGCTTTTTTATCAAATAAAAGTCACATTTCGATGTTTTCTGGATTTTTTATCGCCTCACCTTGAGTCTATCCGCTAATGTAAAAGAAGACGGGAGATTCGATGAGTGGTGTGTAGTAATTTAGAATTAAGCAACATCAGGTAATTGGGCAAATGTTGTGGATGATGAAAGGCAGAAGGACTGAAGAATAAGTGAATACAGTTCAATAAATCTTAATTGTTGTTATACACCATTATGGTGACAAAGGGACTTATCATCGTTGTAGCCGAAGACTTTAGTTTATGTTTGCCCCTTTTAATCATTATGAGGACAACGTGGCGAATTTTAAGCTTGCCTTTACACCGGAATATAATTGAATAGTTATAATTTTTTGCTTAATTTGAGGTCTTTTTCTTGGGATTTTCAAAATTTATTAACTCGTGTGGATGTAAAAATCATTCGATTCACATTTTGATCATATAGTGTAGAAATTTTTATATTTAATAAATAACAATTTTGTTTAGTAATTTTTAAAACTATTTCCTCATTTCTTTTGTATTTTATTATTTATTATTTTCTTCACTATCATCTTATATACACATATTTTTTGTTACTCTTTATAATTTGTTACAGTATATTATGTTTTCTCTTTATCATCATATGTATACATGTTTGTAATGTCTTGAAATTAAGTTCTTTTCATTTTGAGTGTCTATTTCATATTTGCTTAATCGTAAATGTTGAAATTAGGATACCCATGCGTTATCTGGTACAGAGTAATTCAGAAATATGAAACATTTTATACGACAACTAATAAAACACCTGCGTGCATCTACGGGAACAGAGAGAAAAACATAGATAAATGAGTCTCCCGGTGAATCTCAAAACGTGACACTTTTTTCTACGAGTTCCTTTTCTGTCGGATTGAAATAATATTTATTAGTTATCTATACTTACTGCCACCGTACCTTCAATTTAGATGAATTTATAATGGAAGCCGGTAAATACAATGTGTTGTGGTAGGACTATGCAACATTTCATTCTTCAACTAACTGGTTAAACACTTTGTACGATGGAAAGTACAGCATTGTAAAGCAGCAGAGTAAGAAAATACTGGCCAATAAATGCCGAGTGTTTTTATATACCATGTCAGATGTCATAGGGAAAACTGGCACTCAGGCATATTAATTTTTTGAATTGCATTTGTAATATCTTAATATTATCGTTTTGACAATTGTTAACTATTCAATATTATTTAAACTTTGAAATTCAATAGAACACTGGTACATATTTATCATCTTATTTATTGATTCTGAATTATCTTTCTAATCATTTTTAATATTTTCAGATCATTTTTCGATGTTTTTTAAGAGTACTGTCTCCGGAACCTGTAAGTAGTCGCTAATGTTAAATAATGCGGTTCTTTCATGTTTCGGGGACAGTAACTCTGTATTAAACAACATTTTATTCTGCAAATATTTGGAAAATACTTTGGGTTATGCATGGTACATGTACTAAAGTAGAACAAAATATTTCCCAATTGATTGCAATTATACATTATGAAGAGGACGAGAGGGCTAATTGTCCCAAATACAGCGCAATATTTTGAAATATGCTTGCTAATTTTCATCTTTATAATGAGAAATTTTTGACTTCGAAACTTGGTATTTTAATTGATGTTTACTTAAGAAAAGAAGTCATTTTCATGGAATTGGCATTCAGTATAGTCACTGTCTGAATGCCTATACTGAATGCTATAGCATTAAAATAGCAAGTGCCAACAGGTGACATCAGAGGTTGTCTTTCCTTGTTAAATTCTGAGGTCGATAGTCTATAAGAACTGAATTTTTTTATTACTTTTTGTTAATATTTCTGATTTAAAGAATGAATATTGTATGTCGAGTGAATCCTAAATATTCAATATTTCAGAAGATTATTTAATGTGCTATTTCATATCAGTAATTTTTAACTCTAAAAATAAATACTTAAACCATTTTTTGTAATAATATCTTTTATTCCATACTTTTTTATTAATCATTAGGAGATTCTCAAAACAAAACGGCAAAAGAGTAAGATTTTAACAGAATTGCATCTCGAAATTAATCAGTAGCTTCATCACATTTAAAATATGATTTTTTATGAATGGTCAGGAATATCTTTTTTTTAATAATATTCTTGTTATATGTAATATTCTTTGAATGCCAAGAAAAATATTATTCGTACTTTTTACTGCATCAATAAAGAGTATATAAAAACTTTTGTTTTCTTTATTTTCTGCTTTTTTGGTCATTATTTTATTTCATAATTCTTTCTATAATTATTCAAGAATCTAAATATGAATATTTCTCAAGCTGACTTCTGGAGGGCTCTATCTCAATGAAATAATTAAAGGGTAAAATCTTTGCATTAATTAATTATAAGAACATTAAGATTTAAAAAAAATGAATTTGTTAACATTTGACAACATAAACAAATTAAATTTATTTCTTATCTAATTTTAAATCAGATCACTTATCTTAGTATGATAAGCCTTTTTCAAATCAGCTTTTCACATAAATTTGATTGCTTAACCAATTAATAAGTTCGTATTTAATTGCATATTTTCTAGGTAAAATGATTGGTATAAACAGTTGAAATGAGGGGGATTTTCATTTAATGTCATAAAAAACAAACTTGTAGAAAAAAGAATTTTTTTAAAAAAAATGTTGGTTTAATTGCTTAATATGCAATCAAATATTTATTTCAAATGTTTAGAAGAAGAAGAAGGCTAAGCCATAATAAGAGAAAGAATAGTTTAGAAACATAATAAATATTAAGATCTATTTAATCGGTTTAATTTTAAACTTCGAATATTTATTAATTACAAGCAATAATATATTATTTTAAAAAAATTTAAACAGTAATAGAAATTTATGCAAGACTATTGCATAGGTAAGAGCATATCAAAAATATTTCACCAGAACAAGATTTTTTCATCTACTTGAACAGTTCGCTAGGATATAATTTTTGATGAACTTAAAAAACAAAAACAAATTAAAGAAATGCACTTTTGATATCAACAATCCAAAACAACAACAACTAAGCGAACAACTAACTATTCAAATCATGAATAAGAACGCCGTTTTACTCTAGAATTGTAGAAGTTCAAACTAGGATCTATTTTTATATAAAAAAATTCTATAAGAGAAGAGGTACCTCTCTAACTTGAACAATTTTTAAACTCGAAGAAAATAAAATTTTAATGTGAGTTGTTTTTATTCATAAAAATTAAACCAATAAAAAATTGTGAAAATAACCGATATATATGACACAGATTGGGCCAAAAATTTCTGCCTGAATTGTTTCTAATGCAAAAGTTATGTTCTACTTAAACTGTTCTTCCAGAATCATAATTCTTAAAAAGAAATTAGCCGCTTCCGCCTTCCCACAGCTGGAGTTGATAGAACTAATTATCGTCTCACAACACAGATTGCTCAGAGCACTCACCCGTACACACTGCTTTCATGAGCCACGGATTGCTCAACAAACTGAGACAAATTTTCATTTTAAGACGCTAAAATTACTCCACTTCTATTTCAGGAATAAAAGCTGGCGGATATTCAAACGAGACACCTCAGTAGAAGATTTCTTCGCCGTATCGGTTAAATTTGACTATCAAAAGCGATTTTAAAAAGATAATCGTAATACTGAAAGAATTTGTGTAAAATATATCTGATATTTATTAGGGAAAAAATTATCGAATGTTAGGTCTTAAAAAATAAGGAAACACTAAAATTGCCATGCTTAATAAGCATAGAATAAATGTTAAAATCTATAGAATGTTACCAAATATCTCTACAAAGAGATTTTAATCAAAATAAAAGTAATTTTTGAATTTAAAACCCAGTTTTGAGAATTTATAAAAGTAATTTAGAGGGGGAAAGTAATATACCTCTCAGCAACATAAGAACAAAATTAAAAAATAATAATTCTATGGTACATACCATTAAAGAGGCTTTTTTGCAAATTTATTTATTTTTATTTCAACAAATCTGCGTTATCATGTTGATAGATTTAATTATAAAAATTACACAAAATATTGAATTAGCAATCGGAATATATTATAGGTACTGATAAAACTCACCATAATTGCTTATAAATCCAAATACATACGTCAATGGTCGTACAAAGCAAACACTATGATTAACCTGAAATGAAATAGTAAAGCTTTTGCTTTCACACTCACTACCAGTCAACGAAACTAGTTGAAAATGGTATGGTAACCACAAAAGAGACCACTAAACATCCGTAATAGAACATTTTTCTGAGCTTAATAAATATTTTGCTTACAACTCCCAAATGTATGTGTAATTTGTGATGCAAATGAACACAAACGTTGAGATGTCAGTAAAACATTTTCAATGTTAAGATTCAGTTTTATGTTATCAAACGGATCCTATTCGAAATTTCTCCTAAAAAGAATAGTTATACTTAAAATAAATAAAAAAGTTGACTAAACTATTTATTTATTAAGTTTCAATTTGATATAATTATTAATATTAACAGACAAAGAGGTATTTATGGGTGTCAACCGCCTACATTTTACCCTACGTATATGTATAATAAGGTGTGAATATTCTTCGCACGCAACTTACAGGGATTGTGACTTCCATTGTAGTTAGCAATTTTCCAAGCAAGTAAGTATATAGTAATATAACTCCACCAGAGATCCCAACCATAAATTAATTCCTTTTTCCGTAAGAGTTAGTTGATTTCGCACGAATAACCTAACGGGAGACAGTCTCAAGAAAAAACTCGTAACAGGGCTCAGATAAGTCTTGAGTGGTGATAAGGATGTTCCTCGCAGGCCGTAAATATTATTTTAGCTTGACACATGACCATTAAGCTAGGTTGTAGTGTCTAAGCAAAGAGACGGAAGATTCAAACACTGCTCAGTATCAATGATTTAGGTGAGTGAAAAAGTACTGATGGTGAGAAGTTGTTGGAAGGTATTAATTGCTAGTTTTTAGGTAATTGCGAAAAACTTTCAAATTGAAGCGTAAGTTTTTAAAGGTAAAAATATTATTCCAATTTATATTAAATAAATAAACTCCTCAATCTTGAAACTATATGAGGAATTTTTGGAAACGAACTTAATGATTCTGAATAACATGTAATAAAACAATCGTAATAAAATAAATAAATACACTAAAACAGTTCTCTCAACTTCCACATCACATTAATGCGGTTGGAGGTATACTCGTCAGATTCAAATGGGTCGCATGCTCATGTAATAGCATTATCTTCGGTAAAATTGGGTTTGATACCCGCTATCTCAGGTTCCAAAACAAGCACTAGTACCAAAGTTATTGATTCCAAAATAATAGTACTTTTTAATTGGAAGTACTACACGATGTATTCATGACACAATATTAACCTGTTAACTGGAGATGAAGAAATCTTTCAATGTAAAACGAATTTGATGTATGTTAATTACCACATTAATAGGTTAATAAACCTTGCTTTAACCTTATAAGAGTACAGTTTGTAATAATGAATTCAAGCACAGCGGAAGAAAATTTGAAGAAATCCTAAGTCACCAAAGAGTTCGAAGATTTAAAAAAGGATAGGTAATGGCTCTCTTCCCCTTCCATAAAATTCTTCATTTTATTCACCGTGGAAACTAACGCTACATTCTACTTGAGTTTTCGTCAGATAAACACTATTTTACATGTTTATTTTCGTACTAAAGTATTCAAACAACTAGATTCCCTTATTATAAATGCAAAGATCTTATTCAGACTTGTCACAAAATAAACATCGTATAGTTTCGAAATGAGATATTAATAATACAAATTTAAACTCAATTAAGGGTTTTGTTTTGTTGTAGCAGGCAAAGGGAGTGTATGCATGAAGTATTTGTACGTATCTGTCTAACAATAACAGATAATAAAACTCAATATTTTAAATTTTATTACAATCTGTTCATAATGCGTGACTCTTTTCTTTCTTTCCTTTTTTTCATTCAAACTAAACTACATTTGAATGCTGAATTGCAACAATGCAGCATTCAGTAGAATTAGATCTCAAATACATATATAATGTTACCATTTTTTGTTTCATTCTTTTTCAAAGGTACTATTGTTTTGTTAGTTTGATAAACAAAAAAACGCATATTTTTCTTGTAATGAAAATATTGGAGTGTAAACTTTTTATTGCCGTCATAAAATGGTTTTATTAACCTTTATTTTCTTAAAAATGAATAATAATAGACAGTAGAACTATGTTTCACTATTGATGGGAAATCAATAACATTGTGTTTTAGCGAGTAGCCCCCGAAATATTTCTGTCATGTTTTCTGAACACATTTTTGCATTAAAAGTTATCTTCTAATATTTCTCTTTTGAATGCGAATAACTTTGGAATAAGTTAAAATGTCGTTTTTAACTTAGATATATTGGATTGTTTGAATTGTAGCCTGCTTTTTCCGATGTTTTTCGATCGATTAGCTTTTGCCAATCTCTATAAGAATGCTGAATGGCATCTCGAATGTTTTTTTAATGATGGGGATTTTGTCCCCCCTCCCCGAAAAAAAGAGTTTTTGTTTGTATAGCCTCATTGTAAACATGGAGAACAAAAAATTGCAATTTCAAGACGTACTGCTGTTTTACTATTGTAAAGGAAATAATAATTTCTATATCGCGAATGAAATAACTACTGCATTATCTCTGCAATTTGGGCAATATGTTAAGTGAACGAAGAACGGGCAAATGATTTGTAAAAGTCAAGAGGGGAGAATTTAACGTTGAAAGTCGATAACGCTTGACAGGTAATACACGTTAATGACGACTAAATCACTGAGCTGATCATAATTAATCAATGCATTACATTTCTTAAAACCGCATATAAAGTGTAAGCTCCAAATTCGATTAATTATGAGTCTATGTCACTTGGCCTCGTTAGACTTATTAATGGTTATTTATGGTTTCGTTATGCATATTAGTGGTTAACATATGGTTTGAGTAATTCTTCAATTAAGAAAAAAATTAATTAGCCATATCTCCAGATATGAATTATATCTCAAACTTCTAAAAAAATTTAAATTGACATGTATAATTCATTAGCCATAATTTGATGTCGAAATGGGGCCATTTTCGTTTTCCCCCATTGGTATTTTTTTGAGGTAAAGATAACATAACCTTCTAACATAATCTTTGCATTCAATATTGCTATATTAAAAAAACATTTGATATATATCAATAAAAAGTTTTAAAATAATTTTCTACAGATTCTTCAATGATTTTTCTAAAAATATCAGGTATAATTCAATTTCATTACAAATAATCTTGATCTTGATGTTTCTAATATAACTTAAAGGAAATTTGTATAATATTTGCTTTAAAGTATATGATTTAACGACTTGGGGGAAAAAAGAAGCATTTAGCAATATTTAAATCTGCATTGAAAACTCGCTTAGTTTCATTTTTTCTTAAGGCAATGAAGCAGAAGTTTGAAAAAAACATAAACATGAGAAGTATCGAGTTTGAAACAAAAGTGACAATTTTCATTTCGTGTTGCTTTATTTTTGAAAAACAAAACCCATACACATTATTGCCGATGATATATAAGTATCTAAGAGATAAATTTCTCAGATACCTAAATAATTATATATTTATCTTAATAAACAGATTTTGCTTTTTTAATAAAAATAAATTATTTGATTATGTTTATTTTAATATTAATACTAAATTATATTTTTATGTAACAATATCTCATATAATCATTCAGATTTTAAGAAAATAGAAGGGCGCATTTTTTGCTTATTTCCAAGCCGAATTCAACTAGGATTTTTTAACTTCATATAAAATTATTGTATAATGCTACATTTAGAGTGCCCTGCACATGTTGCTTTAAAATGGGATTCTGAGTTTCGACCGGAAAGACCGTCCTTAGAGAAATAGCAAATTTGAAAATTTTCCGCAGTTACTCGTTCGTAAGAGTCTCAAGTTTGCACTTTTTTCGGTCTACCGATTTATCAAGTGTCAGCTGTAAGAAAAATGATCCGGCTGAAGAGAAGGTTTTCTGCAGCACTTTGCGGATTTGGAATGTGTAATTTTAGTTTAGAGATGCTATTTTTTGTTGCAGTTACCATTTTCTCTTGTCGACAACAACACTACTAGGAAGCAAAATCAAATACGGAATGTTGCAACATACATGTCGCAGAACGTGTTTTATTTTTCAAACTTGCATTTGAAATACAGAAAGTAAATTTGAGAGAATACAAAGTGTAACTTTAAAGCCTAAATTATTAGTTTGCTACTAAATGAAATAATCGTTACCTTAATTTCTAAAGATTGTACTGTTCAATTAAAATTCGATTGAAGTTTATATTGTTGCAATATCTTCACTCATTTTTTAAAAATATCGTCTGTTATAAATACCAGAAGGCAAAAGAGAGACTTTAGTGATCTGGTGACATCGGCGTCAAAAAGTTTTAGTTTGAAACCCGATTTCACCGAGGAATCATCTTGTAAACTAGATCAGAGGGGATTAAATGTGTTGGATTTAAATTTTCTCCCATTGAATGAGGAATAGGGCTGTCAGCTCTTGTGCTGTATTCGTTAACTCATCCCAGAAAAAAACTGCGAGGCTCTTAGTGTGGTCTCAATACAGAATATTAATCTAGCCAATTGTCTTAGAACTAAAAGAATAGGTGGAAGCATTCAAGAACAACAGAAGCAACAATTTTAAATCTTGTTGGCAAGTAAGGAAGTTTTCATCTAAGCTATTCTTTCGAATGAAACCTGTCATTAAAAAAACTGTTTTACTGCATCAGATCTTTCTAAATAATGGTTCCAAGACCCTTGGAAAATCCCTCGAGAAAAATTCTAGAGAAAATTTCTCACAGAAAGTAATTTTAACAGAAACTAAGTTCAATAATTTTTGAAGCATCTATATTTTAAAATTGCGAGGAAATTTATTAAATGACACCATTATTGTTATTGATTTTTTAAAATTAGCTTATGTATAACTTGATTAATTTTGATAAAATTAGTGGGACAGACAAATAAAAGATTCAAAAGCACTGTATTACAAAATGACAAAATATTGACGAAAAAGTTTACTTAAATACAATATAGTTTTTATGACTACTTTTATGAATTCTTATATAATCCATTTGAAATCCCATATTTTTTTCTCTAAGATTGTAGCATTTTTGATTTATATTAGGCCTTAGCTATGTTTGTCACTCATGAAACAATATTAAATAAATGCATAAATTTATTGTTTCATAAAATCTGATCCACATTTTCATACATTGAGGAATGAAAGAATAGATGAGTTTTTATATTAAAAATTTTTTAACTGAATTTTACTTAAAATATGTAATTTAAGAATGATAATAGTTTTAGTTTTGCTTTTCTGCGACTTATAAGTTTGCTTTTCTAAAAAATTTAAATTTCCTGTTTTGATTGCAAAAAAAAGTGAAAGATATTTTAATTATTTTTATTGTTGTGATTTAATATCCAGTGGAAATGTAACTTTTAAAATCCGTTGCATTAAAAATAAGTTATTATTTTTTATGAATTCTTAAGAGTGACTCCCTTCTTGTCATTTACCGTTGGCTATCAGGTCAAAAGACTAACACTGAAATTTTTAATACGATACTTATTTAATTATGAGACGCATTCTTCAAAAAGTATGAATTTATTCAACTCGATGTATCTGGTATTCGTGAATTTTTTATAATGAAAGAAAAAAAGATTGGACAAATATCAGATCATAAATAAAGTACCAGATCCTCTTAGCTACTAAAATGGAATTATCCTTTGTAGAAGAATGAAGAAAAAAGAACACTTATGTTTAAT
This sequence comes from Argiope argentata, assembly GCA_026289955.1. Taxonomy (NCBI): domain Eukaryota; kingdom Metazoa; phylum Arthropoda; class Arachnida; order Araneae; family Araneidae; genus Argiope; species Argiope argentata. The sequence goes on from JAOUZG010051061.1 coordinate 165,519, forward strand.
CTATCATGTAGTAATCTATGAATAAGCATGAAACATATATGGCATCTAAATGTTGTTCAAAGAATGTAATAATTTTATTCTACGTTTTCAGAAATAGTGTTGCAAAGAAGGAGAATCCAGCAATTTATTTCTTCAGGAATGATAATAAAAAACTAAAACATATAATATGAAATTTTACTTTCGAAAATAATAAGATTAATAAAATAATATAAAAACATGTATATTAAAAATATTAATTAATATATATAATCCTCCATTAATGTCTGGGCAGGAAAAAAAGGCTGTCCTTTTGATCTGTGTTATTGCCAGATGAGAATTCTCGATTTTTGTTTTGCCATATGACAATCGAAATATGTTCTCTTTATGTTAAAATTGAAAAAAATTAAAGTGAAGCATGAATAAAAATTATTTATGGAATACTAAACTTCATAATTTTTTTTTAATACTGGGCAGCAGTAAAGGGTAATGAGCTGAAGTCTTTAATTTTATTATTTTATATTTACACTGATACATAATAGTCTCCTTTCAGGTTTAGGTTATAATACATATTTTTTCAGTGTTATTTTTCTTTTGAATTTGGTATTGATTTTTTCCCGCTAGTGGATAAAAATTTGTTTCATACCTATTTTTGAGATTATCTTAGATTTCAACATTATGAATAAATAAGACCCATTACAAGAAACATTTTTTATATTACTATGTATTTATGTGTTAAGTGTTTTGCAATAATAAATTTTATTTCCAATACATTCAGCATATATGCATCAGATTTTTTTACAATTTTCATTAGTTAATCTGTGATAATCATATCTGAGATATTGCTAAAAGGATAACAGCAAGTTCCCACAGATGCATCTTTTGGAATCAATATTAATGATGGTAAATAAAATTAGTACTAATAAAGAAGCATTACAAAAGTATAAAAATGATATTTCAAGATTAATAATGATAAAAATAATTAAATAAAATGATACATTCATGAATACAAAAAATAAAATTCACATTTATTAGTGTAAATAAAGGGTGTTTAAATCTTTCCACATCAGAATCAATACGAGCATAAATTGTAAAGAAGATATTTTTGATATTTGAATACCGTTTAAATTGAAGATACAAGGCTATTTACTTTTAAATACGGGACGTATTTAAATATGAATTTCGTTTCAACTTCTGTAGATAAATCGTTACATTAACTGCGTTTACCCGTTTAAGCTCCATTTGTAGATTGTCATGTTTACAATAAAATACTTGCTAGACATTTCCCAGAATGTCTACAAAAATAAAATGTTTCATTTGGACTGGAGAATTCCAAAGAATATTGGAAAGATAAACTCATTTGGAGTACAAACGTATTTCCAACATTCTTCACTAAATGAAATTCTTAGGGAGGATCGTCACGTTCCCATCTTCGTAGCTTTTAAAATGTTTTCGCCACTCGACAGACGGTATTTATTTTGTTACTGTTATTCTTAACGTAATTTAAGAATTTTAAAAAAATTAAATCATGTATTGTAATAAAAATTAATCTACTGCAGAACTAATTTTTTGATGACAATGTTTCCTGTCTCTTTAGCCAACATAGAGGTGAAAGCAGATTTCATACAAAAAAAATTTGTTGTGTACATAAAGCAAATACTATGCGTTCTTTCAAATGCTCAGATATTTTTTTATATGATTGGGAGCGGAATTTAAAATAAAAATGAAATAAATAAAATTTAAAAAATCATCTTTTTAGCATTAAAATCTCAGACTTCTTCTCAGTTAAAAGAATGAAATTATTATTTAAAATTAATATTTTTTTTTAAAAAAAGTGAATAAAAGTATTTCTAAATTCTCGAAATTTTTGAAATATTTAATTATTTTTAAAATTACAGCTTATCTGTGTTTACTGTTAAAGTAAATCCATTTGTTTATGCATACAAAAGGTGTCCACAATAATTTTGGTTAAATAGCTATTTTTCTAAGCCGTTAACAGTAGACGTATACATCCACTTAGAAAACTTTGTTAAATGATTCAATCAATTTTTTTATATTTTTTCAGACATGTGCTACTGAAAAAAACTCACAAAATCTAAATTTTTGAAAAATTCTCTGATTTTATTAGTCAAACTTGGTAAAACATTTTTGACAGAAAAAAATTTCAACCAACTATTTTCTTCGATTAAAATTCACTGGGTTACAAACTGCTGAAGCAGATTTACTAATCAACGAAAAATTTTTGTTTAAGATGGCCGTTGATTTGCTTTAATTGATGAAATTCTGAGTGTTTTAATTCAGTAAATTCTAGTCGTTAATTAGTTTAATCAGCTCAGTGGGTTAAGATTTTTTTGTTTGAAATAGAGTGACAGGAATATTTTACTGAATATTAATAGAACTAATGAAAAAAATGTAGAATTAATAAAATTTAAACAATGCGTTAAGTGATATAACAATAAAATATAGTTCTTATATAAGCTACAATTTTTTACGTCATTTAAAGTCTCTTCATTTGCCTATCTCAAACTATTTATTACAAATTCGCTGTGTAACACGGCTTGAGGAAACATCCTTTTTATTAATTTAAAATGATGTAATATTTCACCTTTGAGCTTTACTTTATTCAATACGCTGCTAGAGAGAGATTCTTTTATTTTAAATTATTATCATTTACTAGGGAAATAACTGTAATAAGCAATTATTCATATCTTTCATTATTTCACTGAATATGTTTAGAATCATTAGTTGTATGAATGGAAATAAAAAAATTTCTATTTAAGTGTATGTAACCTATCATTTCCCTTATTTTTGCTAATCACTGTATTTTTTATACCTTTCAAGTGAAATTATATATGTCTATATAAATGAAAGAATATTAGGATATAAGAAATAAAATTAAAAATAATTTTGTTAATTTTAATTATTTCAAATATTTCATTATAATGAATTGACAACTGTAATAATTCTTTGATCATATTTTTTCATACCGTATTATATATATAACATTTCCTTACCTTACCTTTGTTTAGATTGTGAAAAGGAAGTCGTTTATTGAATTTATATTCTTCAATCTTATTTTTAATAAAGCGATTTATACAAATAGTAATTAAAATCCAAACAATACTAATATTGATTTTAATAAAAATAATATATTTTGTACTTACAATAGAGTACAAAATACAAAGTTTGAACTCTATTGTACGTACTGTCAAAAAATCAAAGTAAAATGCTCTGTTTTGAAATACGAATTTTGTTTTTATGGTCATTATTTAAAAGGGTCGATCATATTTATAATTAAAGATGTATATAATTTTAGTAGGAAGTGTTTTTAATAAAGCATTTGTACATACCTAAGCTTTATTTTGGTTTTTTTTATTTATTGCAACTTTCATTGAAAATATGTTAAAATTCCTTTTAAGCTAATTTTCATCAAAATTTTTTAAATAAATGTATGTTGCAATAATTTTGTTAATTAAAACGAGTGAACATCCTAAAACTCACCCTAAAATTTGCGTCATCATGCAGTATTGAAGTACGGGTCGTAAATTTAAAGGAACTCAAAACATTAAGAGTTATTTTTCGATCTAATGTCCTTAAAACAAGTATCGAATTAACAGAGTTACAACATGATTCAAGTGGAAGTTTTTCTGTCTGCCAATTTGGAGATGGAATAAGGTTTGAAGTACCATTCCTTTAAAGGAAATCTTTCTTATTGAAATGCATTTCAGATTACTTTCGAGTGTCCAAGTGCTTCAAGGTAATCAAAGACTCTATAACAAATCCAATTACAGTTTTAAATAGGATCTGAGGCATGAGATAAAACAATAGCGAAGTAGTGCAATACTACCAGAAAAGATTTCGCGGGTTTTATTTGAACAAAGGAATTAAAAAAGAGAGAGAAGTAGACTGGAGTTTTGGAGGACTTAGAAAATTAGTAGTTGAAAATATCTTCATAATTAAATTTTATTAGAGTAAAGAATTGGCTGATGTTTCCTGATTAGATGTTAAAGTTCCAGGATTAATAGTGGAATACTTTGTGGAAAAGATATTTGCATTCCACTAGTAAAATAAAGAGAATGAAATAAAGAATTTGTATTTTTAAATTCTTTTGTGATGAAAGGTAGAATTTGATTATCTATATTTTATTCGTAGTCTTCGAAATAGTAGGGTTTGCTCGAATGGTAAAAGGAAGAAATTGAAGTTTTCGAAATATCATTTTATAGAAAATCAATTGAGACAATTTCAAAATGTATTTAATGAAAGTAAAAAAATAATAATAAAGAAAACTTTTAATAAAAAAACTCTGTTATTATTATTATTATTATTATAAATATTTGTGCAGAAATGCTTAATAAATTATAGAACTAATAAAATAATTGTACAGTAGATTATGAAAGTAATAATTTCACAATAAATCTTCACATATTTAAAAACCCTTCACAAATTTTAAATGACCCAAAAATAGTTTTTATCCTAAAAAAATTTATAATACATTAGAGTTAGATAGTTTGGTAACTTCCTATAACCCTTTTTGTCATTGAGTTGAAAAAGTTACCAGAAGAGAAAGCTGTCACTCATGCTGGATGGATGTTCCAATTTTATTTTTGAAATGTCTCTATAAAAGATGAATCGCAGAAGAGTGTCACGAGTGAACACCCAGATAGAATTGATTGAGCTTTGTTATATATTGTTCAAACGGATCTAGAGTATATGCTTTATTCAATCAAGAATCTTATGATGTCTTTCTCTCATTAAAAATTGTGTTGTATGTCTGAATGCTTTGTTTAGTTAAGTTTAGTTTTAATTTGAAGCTATTTCAGAACTCGAAATTTTGAAAGAGATGATGAAAACAAACATCTCGGAATTCTCCTCTCCAAAATTCAACACTACACCACAGAGATGTAGGTTTAGATGTTTAACCTCCCTTGTTTGAAACAAGCGGATAGATAATTGGATAGTGACTTTATAATTTTGAACTGTGGTCAGATGGCGAGAAAGTTATAAGAGCCAGCACCTAATTTCAAAAATTTTGCTGCTCAGATGCTGGAGGGTATTTGATACTTGTCACATTTAACGGCGTTAGTATCTAATACACTGCAAGGTCTTAGTAGAATAGGATGTCGAATTAGAAGAATCTGAAAATCGGCATCCGAGACAAAGCCATAAAAATACTCTTGTCTATCAGCCGGGAAGAAAGAAGAGGAAAAAAAAATGCCGGAATATTTCTCTTAAGATGATTGCATTTTAAGAAGCTAAATAAAATTACTAAGGGATAGTTATTATAAAATGGTCTAAGCTGCAAGTAATAGTTTCAGCAATTTTAAATAAAAAAATTAACTAATAAAATCTAAATGTCCTTTTCACAACATAGACACCATTTTTTCGATATCTAGTATCATGCTTCTATTAGAATATTAAGACATCCAAAGAAAATTAAGACCAAGTAACTATTTAAAGTAAGAAATATTTTTATTTGCGATCCGTAAAGCCACTTACATATCAGTTACAGGTAATAAAAATATCCCAATAGAAAAAAAATGTTCATTAAAAAAAAAAAACTCGTTGCCAACCTTTAAAGGAAGGGACAAACTTTTTTTTAATAGAAGCTTTATTTTCACTCTGGGAAATTAAATCTTTGACTGCATTTTACTTTGTCATCCTGTAATATTCTTGATTTATTTGTATCGATTTCGGCAATTAATATCCTAATTCCGACAATTATTATTAAGAGGAATTTTATTCACATTATTAACTAAAAGAGGAAACAATAAGATTAATTTTGATTAATTAATTAATAATAATTTCATTTCTCAACAAATGAAGATTAGAAAAGGTAAACTGACCTTTATTTTTACTTACTGAAATATTGTAATAGCAGTTTTTAAAATTTCTGACTGTTATTGAGAATTCTTCGTAACTTTAGAATGGATTCGAAGATAATGGCACTTTTCAACATAAAATACGCGTGGGTTTTGAATATTGGAAACCTACGCATCTTCGAGACTCGAGATGCGTCTAATTTCATTTATTATGGTAAAAATGCGTATTTAAATCAGATTTATGCCTTTATTTCAAAGTATCTTTCCGATTTATGTTTATTTTAACTATACGTAAAAGCGTCGAAAAGATATTAAATTCGTAAGTACTTTTTCAGTAAATGCAGTATCAATTGTATTAATAAATATATTATCAGTATCATGTTATTCAAGCATTTTTCCAGAGATGGTATAATTTTTATATTTCTATTCTAATTTAAATAAAACTAACTAATGACAATCTTTGAAGGATTAACACTATTTTGAAATATTTTAATCCTTCAAAACTTATGTTTCTAGTAACTGAAATACAAAAAACTTTTGGCTTTTTATTACATTATAGATATTCATTGATACCTGAAAACTATGCATACAAATAATTTGTTTGACAATTTAAATCAGTCTTCCTTTTTCCATCGCTGTTAATGTGTTTTTCCTTTCAACACTTATTACCAAAAATTTGGAGGCATTTTATTCCACATACATATTTGTAATTTTAAACGAACATTTTTAATCCTGTTTGCACTTAAACTTTTCCCTAACAGTTCTTTTTAATAGTCTCTGAAGCAAATGTATTTGGGATTAAAATAATCGAAGGAAGTTAGCGAAATCTGATTTGAAATCTTAAAAGCTTCTGGAACAAGTTCTTTTTCTGAACTAAAAGATAAAAGATTTTTAGCAATTTTTAAGCTCCTGAAATTTAATAAATGCATGGATTAATTCAATTTGCTTAGTAAATATATTATAATTATGAAAGAGGGATAACAATTTTTTTAATAGACACTCAGGAAAATTTCACGTAATTATAAGCCAGGGGTTTAATCACTGTGTGAAGGAAAATATTATGACGCCTTAATATTAAAGTTCATATTTATGGTTTTGGTAATATTTCGTACTTATTTTCGGTGATTGATAGAGTTAAGAGGTCTTTTAACTACTGATCTATTTAGGTTAAAAGTAATAAGAAAAAACTGACCCTAATCCATTTTACCCAATCCAAATATAAGAATACTGAGTTATGACTAAATCTAAATATTGATTCCCATCAGTATCATGAAGTGTAAGGCATACGAATGTGAATCTGAGGAAGTAGGTTATGACTTAAATGATCAGATGTGTTCTTAACTAATATATTCAAGAAATGATAGAGTTATATGGGCATTAGTAAGATATTGCTCGTGAATTTTTATTTTTTACCAGAGATTTTTACCAAAAAAAATAAATGTAAATCAACTTTTTTAAAAAAAGCTCCAGGAAAACAACCTTTTTTTCAAAAATTGGGATTAAGAATTTTAATCATGATTCATATACTTGTCTAAAAATGCTATAGAAACTAAAATAAGTTTAACCGTAACTGAATGGCGGTTTCTCTCAATAATTGATTTTTACATAACGAAGTTTTAATAGTTAAAATCAGTCCTCACTTTTACTAATTTACCAAAGAGCTGAATTCTCTGTAGAAAGGGGAGCTCCAAAACTGGTAATCAAAGCGCAAGTATACTTCAGTTCAAAATGCAGCGATTTAGTTTGAAATTAATGGTTTATCAATCTATTATATATAATTTAAAGCCATAAACTACTTGCTCTCAACAAAGCTTTAACTTACACCAAAGCGTACCAGAAAATACCCATAAGAGAAGATATATTTTAACGTTCATTGGTTAGCTGCAGATGCCAAATTGACTCTGGTAATTTTGAATGGTAATCAGATAATGAGACCAACGCGCCGTCTACGCAATTACGTCGCGTAAGCATTCATAATATGTTAAATTAAGTACTTGATACATATTAGGTTTACTATTCATAAGTATCTTACAAGCTACAATCTTTAACTGAAAGTATAAACTATTTATCTTAAAAGGATATCAGTGATAAGGCAAACATTCTTTTTCAGTTTTATAAATTGTCCACATTTAATGACGTATTGCTTATTATTTTCCTCATTTTTAATAAATGGCGAGATATTTATAATTAAATTTTAATACTTTTAACCTTTTTTTGGAATTGGATTTACTCTCAATAATATATTTCAAAAACTGTAAAAAAACAGACTTGATTAAACTTTATTTAATAAGAAAGCTATAAAAAGTTTCACCACAATCAAGACATATCACATGCTGTTTCTAGAAATAAAGGTTTGAAATTATGAATTTATCTATATCATGGTTCCTTTGCTTCTCTATTTTAACAAAATTAAAAGCAATGTTGTGACTGAAAATTTTCTTCTTGTGACAAATAAGGTAAGTTTCATTAAACGTTTATGTTATAGCCAGCCGATTTATAAGCAGCTATACAATCTGAAGCACATCAAAAACTTTGGGAAGAAGTTACATGAAATTGTTTTTGTATATAAAAAATTCAGATAGGAAAATATTAATTATTTTCAAGCAATAGTTTTGCTTATTGTTAAGTTAAATTATTTTAGTTTTTATTTCCAAATTTAAATTTTCAGAATAGTTATTAATAAGTAGATATGAACAACAAAAGTCAAAACAATTCTAACTTCTTTATCACTAGATCTGTATTAGAAAATGTGACTAATGATTTTATTTAATCATAAAACTTACAGATTTCTGAGAAACTCTTCACTTCTGCAACCCTAAAATTCAAAAGGATGTGACTTGAAGCTTTGAGGAATACTAATTCTGGACATTATACTGCAGCTGAATAAGCGATTGTGCAACTAAAGATTTAATGATGTGCTACCTTTCATGTGTAAAATCTTAGCAATAATTTTTCAACTGGTTATTTTAAAACATTAAATTATGACAATAGTCAAATTGCAACATTAAAAACACTCATCGAATAACGCATATCATTTACTTTTCTGTTGCTCATTTGGAAGTTTTCAGCGTTTGATAGAGGCTGCTTTACAAATTTTTCTTCAAATTTTATCTAGATAAAGGAAACTCCGATATTTTGTATTGTCTTTTGTGTTTTTGAAATAGCATCACCTTAAACTTACAGGATTACCGAAGACTTTTCTTTTAATCCAGGTAAGAATTTTATCACGGGGATTAAATTGATAATTTGCTGATGTTTATGATAAGTGCGTAAGAAAAAGAAAAAAGGAAATATTTTCGTGAATTTAAAAAAGGTTAAGCATCACTCCTCTCAATTTTCAGATATTTTTTATAGATCGTTATGAAAATACGTTATCTCCTCTATAAATTTTTTGTAATCGATTTGTGTTTGAGATACTATTTTAAGTGTGATAATAATTAACAGATATAGAAAAATCTATTAACTTCAAAATATAGATATTAGGAGGACGAATTGTATAGCTAGTTGGAAATTAGGAGGCAAGCTTAGTGTTCCCATTAGTAAGAAGAACAATAAATAAAAAGAATGTGAATTTTTTAAAGATTTAATGCACTCTCAGAGAGAAGCTGCAATGTGCACGGGTACATGGATTACATATAAGAAACGTCATTTATAAATGCTGATGATTCGGATAAATATTTAATTCATTTCGTACAGATATGAAGGTGTTTTGGTATTTAAAAATGGGCACCAATTATTTATCTTTACAAGAATATGATATTTGATCATCTGAAGTACGTAATTTTTTAAATTTCATTGGGAATGTAGAAACTTTTTTTATTTTTAATTTATTTTTATAGAATTTTAAATTTAAATTTTGATTTTGAACATATTTTATTTCAAGCAACAGTAACAATGTTTTGATAATGTTACAGGCTGTGAGAATTTTTATCCACATATTAAAATGATCGTAAAGTTGGTTTTTAAATTAACATCCTTAAAAAAGCAACTTTATTAACCTTTGTATTAATGTTTTCTACGACCACTACAATTTTTGGTTTGGTCAAGTTAAATTATTTAGTTTAATGTTTCATATCTCAATATTTAATATGTTGCCCGTATGAGTTTAAGCAAGATTTAGAAACCAGAAATCAGTTCATACCTGTATTATTTCATAAAAAAGCGTTCTTTTAATGTATTTATTTCGAATGTTGGGACTTCAATACGCTCCACATATTATTAATAAACGCCATGTATTTTTAGAAAAAAAAAACTTTACGACGAAAAAGATGGAAGATAACATTTTTCTTTTTTTTTTCTCTACCTACACATGTGAAAAATATTAAAGCAAATGTTTGAAAGTTTAAAAAGTTTCATCATAAAATCTTTTTGAGAACAGTTTTTTTATATAATTAAATAATTAGGTTAATTAATTCATTTCCTTCGATTCCACATTTTTTTCGGGTGTTTGGAATTTAAATAATCATTCCTAAGACAATTCAAGCAGCAAATTATAAAGTTTTGTTTTTTATTTAAAATATCCCCACACAATTATTTATAAAATATTAAAACTTTTATCCATTATTCTTTTTTTCTTTTCAAGAAGCGGAAACCCTAAAAAGTCTGGTATAACAAAGTGTTAATCCAAAAGCAATGCATATTAAAAATAAATATAACGAATGATTTTAAAAATAAGATATAAAAGATTAAATATAACTAATATCATCATTCCTTTCTTATTAGCATTCATTTAGTTTGAAAACTGCGACAGTAATTTAAAAGTTATTTTTACTTTCCTATATGCTTTCTTTCTTCATTTAAAGTATAGTAATCGTTAGTAATTCGAACTCAAGAGTTTTATATATATATATATATATATATATATATATATATATATATATATATATATATATATATATAGTATCCTGAACATTGTGGATTATTAATTATTCATTAACCATAAAAATATTTAAATCTTATCTCTAGTCATATTAAATTAATGCTTTAAAAAGAAAGAACGCTTTTTCAAACAAACAAAGGAAATTTAAATGAATTCTTTTCCAGTATCTTACGTTTGTCGGCAAGATTCATTGAAAATCCCTAGAGATATTTAAATGACTGAATATATTTGAAAAACTCTTTGAATGCATCAAAATAAAATAGCTTTTAGTTCTTAGCCCTTTTAGAACCTTCCCCATGGAAACTACATCCTGTCACGAAGGTAGGAGTCGCGGTAAGCTCATAAACTTCCAGCCTCCTACGTCCATGCAATTCCGAAGAAGGAGATTAAAAGCTAATTGTATCGCATGACGACATATTTCATCTAAATAAATTTTGAATGTTAGAGAAATATTTTGTACATTTCTTTCTATCTGTATTTAAATATCGCATTTATTTTAAACATCATTTCAAAATTATTAATTCAATTTATTAACGCAGGCATTAGTGGTTAAACTTTATCAGAATAAAGGGAAACTACTTTAAATTAAATGGGAAAATATTTTAGATTTGATATTGCTTTGTTTGAAGGAAACTAAAAGCATTATGTAGTTTGATTATAAATTTATTAAAGTTCGTGCTATAGCCTATGTTCTGTTTAGTTTTGAAAAAAATTAAAGACAATTAACCATTCTTGAGAGAAATATTTCTTCAAAAGGGAAGTTTTATTTAAAAAATAATCTCAGGAAATAGTGCTGATTCTTGAGATTCTAATTTAATCCGATATTAAAGGGAAAAGTGGATTAATCTAAGATTTCTAAAAAATACTTGTTTGAATGTTAGAATAGATCTCAATAGCGATTTTTGATCAATATGAGTTGAATCCTAAGAAAAAAGTAGAAAGGCAATATCATATCTTTGCTACGTTTAACGTTTTAAAAAATCTAGTTAAGTCATGAAATTTAAATTACAGTAGTAATATGTAACATAGAAAATGAATTTAGTCACTTGAATTATTCTTACAAAATTACAAAACCAGTTCGAATTACGACGGCTCAGTTAAAGAATGCCTTTCTGATTTAAATGAATACAAAAAGGCATCGAGGCAAAGTGTATTTTATCAAATTCAGGAATAAAACGTTGTCTATTAGTTATTTTAGTGTAAATGGCAGAAACATACAAGATTTCATCAAAAGTTCTCTGACATGATTTTTACAAATCATCATTACTGAAGTATTAACAATAACCTTAAAGCAATTCTTCCAAAGCCTGAAAAAATGATTGATACAATGACTTAATAAATCCTCACTATTACAATCATTTTGCAACTAATTTTTTGAATTTAATGTACACGATGGAAATTTATTAGGTATTTATTGGGTAAGTTCTATGTCAAAATGCATTATCTGATCTTTCTTCTTTGAGAATTTCACAAATGGTTTTGTTTGCATAAACTTATACCTGGAATGCGCTAAACATCGTATCGAAGATATCTCAGAATTACTGCTAATTTCTGCATGTCTACATTACTGTCACGATTCTAGAGTTTATCTTATTGTAATTTTAATTTAAAAAATGTTTAGGGTAAATATATATTGTTAAGTTTCTCCAGACTCACCACGTTTCACCTCGAAGGATTTCATTTTGGAAGATAAGTGAAATATAGTTTTTAAAATTTCTTCGTTAAGTAAGGGTTTTTCAGAAAATTTTTTAATTGTAAACATAACTCAGCATGAACTTTTCAAAACCTTTCATTAATTCTTTGAATTGTAATTCATTTCCAGTTAGCGTTACCCAAATACACATTTTAATTTTCTAAATTTTAAGAGGGCGTATTGAAAGCATTAAATTTTAAGAATCGCATTAAATTTTAAGAGGAGTTCTTTTCATAAGTAAAATTTTCATGAAATCCTCAACTCTCGGTTGTCTGCAGTTTTGTGCCAATTAATAATTGTTTGATTATTAATTATTTGGATTGATAATTATTGGCGAATTTGTGCCAGTTCAAGATTGTTTTATTATTAGTTATTTGAACTGATAATCATTTGGCAAATTTGTACTAGTTAATAATTGTTTGATTATTAATTACTTGAATTGATAATTCTTGGTGAATTTGTGCCAGTTAAAGATTGTTTTTTTATTATTTATTTGAATTGATAATCATTGGTAAATTTGTACCAGTTAATAATTGTTTGATTATTAATTATTTGAATTGACAATTATTGGCGATTTTGGTACAATGGAGAATTAGCAAATTCTTCATTGTCAGTTTGTTCCAACTGGATTATTCATTTCTGTTCAAGGGTTTAGCAACCAAATTATTTCTGTAGATGGATTTTTATCATTTTTTAAAATATTAACACTTTATTGTTTGCCATGTGAGCTGTAATTACCAAAGTCTATGATATCAAATGTTGTTGAAAGCAGAAATATTAATTTATGAGTTACTAAAAACTTTTACAAATTGTATTTACAAGATTTCATCGAGCAATTAATAGATGTTTAGCATTTTTAAGAATAGGATATTTTATTAGCATTTTTTTGAATACCATAAAAATAAAACTATAAAAATATAATTTTTGAAATCTTAAAACTTCATAAAATAAAGCACCACCATATTTTAACATTCTAAACGTTAACAATACCAATCTGAATTTAAAAAAAACAGTTATTGAAAACTCTAGCTTATTGTGGGAAAACTTTTATGAGAATAACTAAAAGTTTTTTTTGGGTTTTTCTTAAAAAGATAAAGAAAATCCAACGTAATCAAGGAAATAAAAATTAATTTTTCCACAACATTTATAATGATTATCTGTAAATTATCACACATTCTACTGTAAATATTTCTATTTATTTTTCGTTATTATTTTCATACCAGGAAGCTGTTTGCAGATCATTAAAATTTTATCCCATTCATAAATACATAAGAAATATTTTATTCTAGAAATTTTAGAGGTGATTGCGTTTTTTCTTATTGAAATTTCCGTTGGATCAATAATGACTATTGTTCATTTCTTCAGAGTTTTGAAATAAAGTCATTAAGGCCAAAAGCTACAGCAGAAAATTTTTGTTATTGGCATTGTGAATATATCGATTTCAACACGTTTCAAAAGGATGTTCATAGCAAAGAAGGAGCGGAGATTAATAATTATTAAACAAAAGAATTTCCCAAAGAACAATCGGAGCAAAAAGTTGCTGCAACTTTCCAATTAAAATTTCAAGGAAAAAGATATCGGAAGGTTTTTTCGTCGTATATAAGACGAAAAGTCGTGAGATTTTTCTCTTAGTTCAATATTCAATGTTTCCTCTTCAGAGCATAGATGGAGGGTGAGTATAGATCTCTCGTTTATTACGTTTGAGCTCTTTTCTGACGGGTTTCTAAAATCCTAATTTCTGCCCTGTGCACTTACAGCACAACATAAGGTAAGTTAGTCGCCTTGTTTGCTACGTTTTATTTCTTTTTATAATAAAATTATATATTTTTCCCGTTGAACAAAAAAAAAAGCAGAACTTCAATATAAAACCAAGATAGCTGTTTTGCTCTTTATCGTTGTCTTACTTTAAAGAGGTGACTAACATTCATTAAGAATATGAATATCAATATTAAATGAAATTATTATTGCAAATAATATTAATTTAAATTATTAACATTAGCTGAATATATAAATAAACGCTAATAAAATTAAACGAATAAAAAGGAGATCTAGATAATTGAAAAGTTAGAATCAACATTCAGTTTACATTTTGATAGTTTTTAAAAATTTCTATGTAAATTTCGCTTTTACAATCTGTACTTGTTAGATAAGGACAGAGAGCAAGTATAATTTTCTTGCTTATCATAAATATATGCTGTTTACCTACAATAAAATTATTCATTCTAGCCATTGAAGAAAAATCCACGCAGAATGAAGGCAATATCTTTATGCTTTTTTATTTTCTAACATTCAAGAAGTGAATAATATTTGTTGAGAATGAAAAGAGCCATTGATTATATTAATTAAGATTAAATGTGTCACACCAATATCCAGATAATCAGAAAATTTGAATTAGCAAGCAGTTTATATTTTGATAAATTTCACTATTTTTTATTTAAGTTTCTCCTTTTCTACAATGACGATAAAAATGGAGGGTAAGTATATTTCTGTTGATTGTTATAAACTGGTAATAATTATTAATAGTAGAGTTATTCATCCCAGCAATTGAAGAAATCTCAGAACTTCAGAACAGAACTAAGGTAAGTTCTTTTATGTTTTATTGTTTTTAACTTTCAAGAAGTGACAAATATTAGTTGAAAATACACATAATAAGCAACTAGAAAAATAAAATAAAATTAATAACCTGAAATCTAGCTATTCTGGAGGTTAGCATTAGCAAGAAACTTAAGATTTGATAAAATGTGAAATTATTACAAAACGTTTTCGATAATTGGGACTCAATCTCACCAAACTTCTCATAAAGAATTTGAATTACAATAGGTTTTTTAATAGAAAAAAATATACTGATTTGTTATTTGTGAGAAGAATATGAAGTGATAATATCGCCATATATTTATAGGAAGCCAGATTGCAAAGATTGTTGCATGATTATTTAAAACTGAGCGTAATAGTGTAATACTGTACCAAGATATTTTCATTCGTAACGTATATTAAAAAATGTTGTATTAGATCACTTCTACAAACATATTGAGCATAATGCTTTATTTTAATTTGCTGCTTTATTTGTTATCATTTCACTAAGATATATTCACTAATAAAATGCTTTAAAAATGTATTACGTACTTTTTACAAACACATTAAAAATTGTGTTTGCGTTTGCTACTTCATTTTTTACTATTTTTCTACTGCAATTCTTACCTGGCATCAATTCTCTATATATTTTGAAAAGTATACATAAATCTAGCTCTTGTCTTTTGAACACCAACGAACCAATTAATCATCAAAACTACTATTAACTTACTATTATATTTGTATTTTTGCTGATTTTTTTACTTGGAACCGAATGATAGGCGAATTGTGCAAGAAACTGATTATTTATATCATAGCTAAGCGATGAAAAACAAATACTATACAATAGGTTTTAAGAAATTTTTGTATAATATATACAGCGACCATTTTAAAAGCTGCTACCCTAGATTTTGTCATATTTAATACAGGAGACTGATGGAATTATTTAAAGAATGATACAATAACTAGAACGACGATTTATTAACGCTTTACTATCGTAAACTGATTAAAATTACACTCTCTTCATCGATATTATTACCCTCAATTAAGATTTATTTTGTAATATTTACAAAAATTGGGGATCGGGAATTTTCATTGACTTTATCAATATATCTATAGAAACTTTTTGTATTCCAAACTTCTCTGAAATTTATATCCAAATCGTTACATGTTTTTTTAAATTTACATTGTACATTTCAAATTAATTATTTACAATTCCACTAAATTTTTATCTAATTCATAACCATCACATACGGAATTACTGTACTACTGTACATGTAAGTAAATAACAGGATAATGGTTTTGTTGGAGATTTTGATGCAACTTCGCAACTTTACCAAGATATCATTTTAAGAAACAAATTAAATAAATAAATAAAGAGAGACAAAACCTATTCTACTCCCCTTTGAGCATTTAATAGAAACTCTTTACTATTTATAATTTGTACCTTTGCAAGCTACTTTATAATGCAATCTACATTTCTCTTGGGACTCGATTGTCTATAATTAAACAACGATGCCACTTTATATGCAACAGGAATTGAACATCTATAGAGCGTCTCATCGTTTTTTCTTGAAATTCCCCTTTAATATTTTTTATGCCTGTAAAATAATTTATAATGCAGTATTAATATTTATGGGATTCGATTGTCTACAATTATACTTCTATGAAAATTTATTGGAAAAAATGAGCTTTGTTTAAGAAGAGCTTAATTACCTTTTCCAAATCTCTCAGAATAATAAATTTTAGTTTAAAAACAAATTTCAATTACCTGCTTATTTATAGTTTAAAGAAGAAAACACCAATTTTATTATTTTTTTTTCAAAAATCATATTCTATTATCATATATGATTGATTCACTCATAAAACAGTAGAAAAATAACGCTTACAAAACATTTATTTTTTAGAGAATAAAAATAAATATACCACGAGTTAATTCTACTTCGTATTAAAGCAAATCTCTCACCAATAAATGTAATCACTCCGTGAATTTATACAAATAAAGAGAAAGTCAATAAACTTTTATCGATTTAAATGTAATAAATTCCCGAAAAATGTAATTTAAATCCTCAACCGCAAAAATATCAAAAACACATTGCTTGATTTAGCGAGAATCCTTGCTTGTTTTATGAGGAATTGAATAAAGCAACATGGAATTGTAGGTTCATATAATCATCCAAACCTCACGGCTCGTCCGCTGTTTGTAAACAGTTATCTGTTTGAAAGACGCATCCAATTTCGGATGTCGCAATGAGTGACGTTATCGTCAGAAGAGCAACATAGATTGAAGAGCAAAATTTCTCCTCTTCTCTGCACAAAATGAACTGTTGGCACCTTTCAGCAAAAATAAGTCCCGTGATATGGGCCAACTGTTCCAGACAATAAGCGGACGCAGAACTGTCAAAACACAGTTCTAACGCTTTTAATAAGCGATATAGTCGAGATAGAGAAATGGAGAGATGTTTTTGTACTCTGTTCAAACTGTTTGTTTGAACTTGGATTGTCGAAAAATAACTTTTCTTTTTCTGCTGAGAAAACATCAAATCCATCAGAAATAATTCATTTGTTTCTGTTGAAAGGGTACCGAAAGCTCCATATTAAGGGCTCAGACCCTCTCTAACCTGTTTGATTTAGAGCCAGTTCAAATCTTTGGCTGTCATCTTGAAGCATCTTAGCTGAAGGCTGGATGATTTTTCACACTCAGATAATATCTGGCTAACAAAATGCAGTTCATTTATACTGTACGGTTTAAAATTAAAATTGAAGAAAGGATATATTCTTGTTTATTGCATAATATCATATTGTTTTTAAATGCTCAGTTCACGAGCATCACAAACGGTTGATGCAAGATTCGAGTTGAAATAAAGAACTATTTCATTCTATGTTTAATTAGGTAGTATTAATGGTCTCGGTTTTAAACAATGCAAGAGCTATTTTGATGTAAACCTTGCAATTTTGAATAGCAGTCAAATGATGCTTGGGCAAGCCCTCCTTCTCTAGGTTTCCATGCCACGCTGGGGAGTTACGATTGACCCTGACCGATTTGATGTACACTAGACACACTTGACGTCAGTAGAACTGGGTATGAAACTGCTTACTTCCTGGTCCGAAACCAAAATCTTATCAGGCCACTGTTGTCCCTTAATTCTTTGAGAAACACTATCAAGTTTTATATTCGCTCAAATTATACATATATTAATTGAATTATTTAATGGAAACAGATTGTGACATCAATTTTAGCGGCTTTCTTAAAACCCTTATGTTTGAGCAGTTTTTTTTTAAAGTAAAGAAATAAGATTTCAGGAAAATGATTCACAATTCCTTTCTATCTTGCAGCATTATGTATATATCTGAGTTTAAAAAAATTAACATAGATTTATTAATACTTGAAATATTTCTTCTGTGTCAGTTCATTGTTATAAATTTTTGAGTAGATTTTAGAGCTTAAGTATAAAATATTATTTATCTTCTTTGTCACGATAAATCTTTTTCATAAAAAAGAATATTAAAAATTCAGCAGTTTTGTAGAAATTAGGCTAATTTTTCTCAAGCTCTTAACGAATTTTTGTTTAAAACACTAGAACCCCTATATTACTCATTTTAATAAAACAATTCAATGTTACTGATTAGCTAAAATATCTTCTTTAACTTTTAAAGAATATTTTAAAGCAGAAATTAGTTTACCTGCATTTTTTATAATGCTGATATTTAATTATTTTCTGAAATTCATTTACAAACATGCTTTAAGCATTCAATTCTTTCTTAACTTATTACTAAAAAAGTTTTTTGAGTAAATCTATGTACAGAAGTCGTTTTGCCTGTCAGTTTCTTAAAATAATTATCTTCTATAGTAAATCCAGTTGCTCATGTTTAACTAATAAAAAACTATTTTGCATTAAAGTCATTCATCCTTTTTATTTTTAAAAATTATTCACCCTCTTATTTTTATAAATAACTGTAATTGATATTCATTATATGCCAATTTTAAATAACTATTTTATTCATGAATGATATTAAGAAATTTTTAGAGCATGTAATGACCCAATTAGGCTATATATTGTTTTGAAAGAGTTACTTTCTTATACAGAATACTTGTAATTATTTTTAGCATCATATTTTTGGCATAATTATTTTATTCATCATATTTTTCATTGTTAATCACCATCATACTGTTCGCGAATTTATAATTAAACTTCATTAAACTGCATTCAGTTGTAAAAGTCTGAATCAACATTTATTGACCATAAATTCTTGGTTTAATTTACTTAGTTTTTGAAAACTTCTAAGAAAACTAACGTTTGAAAGAGGGGTTAATTTCTCTTTAAACCGTCAATGCTTCGAAAAATTGAGTCGTGTTATGTTACATCCAGTGTTGTGAAAATAACGCAAATAGGTTTCCTAAGTTGTATTTTGTAGAAAAATGTTTACGAATACTAAGATTCGTTTACGTATTTTTTTAATGAATATCATTTGAAATTAAAATTTTTTTGAAAAAGCATTCGATTATTTAAAAAGAAATAATCAGGTATCTCGCTGAAATTAATTGATAATCACATTCAAAAATATCGAATTGGTGAATATAAGCGACGAATTTGTAGCGGGAATATAAACATAATAGATGAATGGAAGTAAGACGATTTAATATTTCAAAATAAGATCTGATTCAGAAACTGGATAAAAATTAATTTCACAACGCTTAAAAAAATAAAAAATATGCATAAAAAATATCAAAGTTGAGATTGACACCTTTCCTCACAGAAATGAAAGAACCATGGAAGGTTATCATAAATATGATACACATCGCTAGATCCGTGAATATCCTACTGAAAAAGAATTTCAAAGAAATCGATTTCTTAAATTCGTTTTGTATGCAATACAGATTTCCGTAGCGAATGTGATATTTTACTATGGAATTTCAAGCATTTGCTATTTATAAACATTTCGTTACTCCCTGAAAAATATTGAAATCGTTTCCTGCAATGGACTCGCATTTTTTAAAACTTGTATGGATGCTTCAAAAAGAAATCTCTTCTAAAGAAATGCTGTTAATATCAGAATAATTCCAAAAATATCGTTTAAAAACAGTAATAGATAAAAAGGAAATTTGATAAAAATTAAAAATGCAGGAAATTAAAAAGTTAAAAGCTTTTGCCAGAAAGTTGTATAAAAATCTGTAACTTTCGTTTGTCGATTAAAAAACACATTTTAAATTAAAAATGTTTTATGTGCATATATTTTCTGAAAAATATTTCATTTTGAAAAGAAAATTATAAATTTTAGAATTAAATGTTCAACAAAATACTGAATATGTACAAGGTGGAAATTGTTATTTCTACTTTAAAATTTCGTTAGTCAAAAACCATTAAAAAACCCTTAATAAAAACATATTAAATAAAAAATGCAACAACTTCAACCCCAAATGGCATAACATTCTTTTTCAATATACATTACATTTTGCACAGCGCATATTTGAGGGCAGATGTAACTATCTTATAGAGGATTTCTCATCAATATTTTAATATAACAGAAACGAAATATTTGGTATAATATCAATTATTTAATTTGCATTAATTATGAGAACTTGAGCAACTATTTGTGGTCAAGAAATTCTATTCAAGATTTGCGATTATAAGGAATTTTGTGTTAAATCTGACAGAATGTTGTCTTCTCTATTGTCTGCTCAGATTACCTCTTTTTTGGGGTAATCTGAGCGTAATTGTATTGACTGAACTAAGTGTTTGTAGAACATTTCGAACGTTTACAGATCACTAGTTATTTTTCTATCGAGTTACGGCATCTGGGAGTAACTTAAGATTATGCATATAGAAATACAAAATTTCAATGCTCGAAACGCACTCATAGTTAAAGAGTTAAATGTTCTTACTTCTCTGTGTTATGGAAGTTTGGAGAGCGGAATGCCTTCTTAAGTGTTTTTACGTCATCTTGCAATCTATCCAGTGCAGAAACCTGCGATATTCTTCCTCGGTATCTTCCATGTTACATTATAACTGCCAATTTATCTGGGCAATTTAAAAAGTCTGTACTTTCTGATTTTTCCTTTTTAAAATTTCAAATCTTTTGTTTTATATTATATCTTTCAAATATCTTTTCTTCATATCTTTCCTTCGTTATATCTACAATATATCTACGTTACATCTTTTCTTCTTCTTTATATGTTAGATTCTTACAAAATAAAAAAAAATGATTCTTCGATACATATAGCGACTCTCCAAAAAGCAATTCTGTAGGCTATATAAATAGTAATTTTTCTCTTAAATACATAAAAAAGGAATTGTGCTGTTTTATCGTGCAATAATAACTTGGCTTATTGAAATGTTAACTAATTTAAGGTAACAATTCAGTGAAAAACGTATTAGGTAATTAAGGTCAGAGTTTTCACCGTTTATTTAAATTGATTCAATTCCAAAATTGCCCTTTAGATAATATATATAAATAAAAAACACATGAAATGAGTCCTTTTCACAGCATTTGGATGTTGGACATATTTCTTACATTTTTATAGCAAGTTTTACAATTTATGATTTTATTCTGTTCTGTCCTATTACTCTTTTCAGAATATTTGATTTTTTGCACTGGCAACTCCAAGCAAATTTGGAAACATTAATTAGGTCCCGTTTTCCATCCACCTTACCAATGCTCCCACAATGAAGGGAAATGCATTCCTTACATTCGTAGACATTCTGTTATCTATATGTTGTTAGTAATTATGAAATATGAAAATTTTTTGTAATAATTTCAGCAGCTATAAATATATGAAAAATTAATAGTTATATTGGATTTAATTCAGTTTCATTCGCTTATTATTAATCAATTCTCAAATGAAGAGACTAACCAATAATTAAAAATTAATTAATCCAAAGATCATTACAGGGTCATCTGGAGTCATTTGATAAGCACTAGAGCTTGAAACTTTATTAAAAATGTTTCAGAACTGTGAGTCTTTATCCCTAAACTACTCCGATTAATGGCATGCACACGTTTAATTGGGCGCGATTATTATTAACTATCGTAAACTGAGCTTCTTCCATCGAAAACTTCTTTCCCGTTGATTCTTTATGAAAATATTTAAAATCCTTAAAGGGGTCGATAATGTCGTTTAAAACATAAGTTTGAGCAATATGAAGTTGCTTTTAACCTTTCCATTTATCAAATACTCCACCTATCATATTTTTACACTTACAGCCATCATTTAAAAAGTTTTATGCCTCCTCTGTGAGCAATTTAAAACGCTTCCTTGAAATTTCCTTGTGTTTAAATCAAATGATTCCGTTACGTTAATAAAGATGGATGTTCCACACAAAGAACTTCCGTTTCTAAAAATAGCACCTTGTGATAAGTTGGAAATTTGATACCCATTTTCCTTCCAGAAAACTTCCCCAGAAAATCTTTCCTGTTACTTCCCTGAAATGAAGAGGGAAAATTTATTTTTGTTTGATAGCGTGGAAGCATTTCTAATAATCGCATCAGAAGAACCTATGACTTGGAAAATTGCATTACAACTTGTTGGGTTTCAGAGATTAAAGATTTTTTTAAAGATAATGATGATCATGGAAAAGGTGTTTTTGTTTTTGGGGGGAAGCTTCCTAATAGTGATTAGCTAGTTAGAATAGTTCCTGGGATTTATTCATTTATTGATTTCTTTCCTTTTCTTAATGACTGCAGGAGTTGATTTTTTATTCCACTAAAGTCTCTCCCTGTAAGAATAAAAAGGGCATTCTCTTTTAAAGGAATTGTCGATAAGGAACTGGACCTGTACACTTATGACTCTGAAGTTAAATGCCTTTTCTCGTTAAAGATACGCGAAAAACTATGCAACTTGTACTTTATACTTTTTTAATCCCTCAATTGAATTAAATCTCTGCCTTATAGCTTGTTCTCCGCATCAAACAAGTATGTATTCAACGTCTTGAAAGCAACTTCCAGCAATTAGAGACCACTGAAAGTAAATTTTTAGGAGAAATGTTTGAACTTAGTGTACTTAATAAAACGTGTACAAGATCTTGTACACCGATGTTTAAACCATCAGGCCAATGTTTCTTAATATATTTAAATAAAATTTGTAAAGTATACTTAGTGCAAAACACTCGTTTAAATATTTAAAAGGAATTTGTACATACATTTCCACAGGATTTTATGCTGGATGTGCAAAAAAAGTATTCTAACCACTAAAAAGGAAAAAAAACTAGGAATGATTTTTGATGTATTAAGTATATTTTCTTAATCACAAAAAGATATCAATTAATATTGACGGGTAAATATAAATTTTTAAAAATATTACAAATAAAAGAAAATGAAAAATCAAAACCTCTGGCTAGAGAGATTCTTTTTTTTATTAAAAAAAATATAATGATCAAGTAAATACCGAAAGTATTTACTTGATCATGTTTGGTTTTGGAGATCTTTTGTCGAAAGGATGTAAAGTAATATTCTTCTTTTTAAATCTTGTAAGGTGAAAAAAACTAAGCGAAGGAATCTCGAATTTTTTCTATCTAAATTTGCACTAATCTTAGAAATCCGAATTAGAGAAGCTCATTTGTACTTTCAAATTAATTGCTTGTTATTTCCCTTTTAATTAGCTAATTTTCAGGTATTTGAATTTCAAGGAGAAATTCACAGCATTAAAACCCTTACCCGAATATCTCGTTGATTCTATTTTGGTTTCTTTTCTTTTTTTTAAAGCACGTTATTTGATTAAATGATAACAAATAACTGTTGATAACTATTAGATAATATCATTCAAATCTTTCTTGATATAACGTGGTTTAATTTTTACTCTCTCTAAATCGAAGATATTCTTTTTGCACCTTGAGTGGCAAAACCATGCGTGATTACTCTTCATAATGCTTAAACTATGTTTGTATAGAAGTTTGATACGAAAAACTGATTTTCTGGGAAATGGCTAATCTTAGCTAATTTAGTTATTTTTTGGTGTTTTCCTTCTCTCAAATACTTCAGCTTTGTTTTATTGTTGTTACTTCCATTTTGTTATTTTCAATAGCAAAGCTCGGCCTAATGTAGTCGGAGACGCATTTCATCTATTTGCTATAAATAAATGCATCTTCATTAGGAAAAAATTCAAGAACTTACTTTAAATGTTTTTATATCTATTTAATGATGGAAGATTTAATATTTGTATTTTAAGCAAAACACATTATGCTGTAAGCACAAAAGTTGTTCCAACATCAAAAGTATTTCCATCATTTTAATTTTCGAAAGCTGCATGCTTTGAAATGTTGATATAAAATTTTTTACCGTCAATTTTGTTCGCATGCAACGCTCAAGCAAGATAGTAGTACTCAACTTACTGGTTTATCACTTTAATGAGCGAGTCATTGTAGAGAGTTAGAATGGTATTTGTAGTGAATAGATAACTGTGCAGTTTCGAGTGAGAACTCAATTACCTGTGGACTAAATGACGGAGTTAGTACATTAATCAAACACAGATTGTATTGTAGCGCTCATGTGGTTATAATCTGGAATTTACGTAGAGATAAACTTAACCATCTCTACAAAGCACTGATATTACATAAACGGGCTAAGGAAGCGTAACAGTTAATGATACATATAACATGTCCTATAACTATTCTGAGTTAATAAATTATCGAAACAAAGTGAAATTATATCCCTTATCAGTATGTATTTATGCGCTTCAGTATTTAAAGTATACATATCACTTGCTACAACTCATCGAGCAAAATAGTTTTATTCTCCCCAGCGTTCATTTAACTTTACTATTTATTTTATTATAAAATAAACAGCATTTGTTTCTTCAAAAAACCATAAGTAATTACCGTTAATTAAAGGAATTAACTTTTGAAATGTTTGAAATGTACATTTATTAGCAAAGTTGGGTTTTGATGTGAAAATTTGAAAATTCTGATGAAAAGACAAAATTTATTAATATCTCAAGGTCAAATTATTTTCTGATAATATCACTTTTTAAATTCATTCTTCATCTTTAAATTTTATACTTAACGACAGAAATAAAATCTATAATGCTGTGTTTTTTTATGAATATTTACTTATTATTCCATTTAAAATTGATTTACATTTTTACCGATATAAGAGTTTGGTATTACGGCAAGAATTTTCAAATTAACTTTTCATTTAGAACTAATTAGATATAGTTTAGAAGAACTGATGCTTATAAATCAAAAGTTGAAACAGCCGTTGCCGAACTTTGGTC
The DNA here is from genome assembly GCA_026289955.1 of Argiope argentata. NCBI lineage: Eukaryota > Metazoa > Arthropoda > Arachnida > Araneae > Araneidae > Argiope > Argiope argentata. Next base: position 190,661 of record JAOUZG010051061.1, read on the forward strand.
CATATCGTGCAAAATAATCGAAAGATGAGATTTTAACTACAATATTAAGATCACTAGAGCATGATGAAAGCGTTTCGCATCAGTCTTCGAGACTTGATATTGAGTTAATTTTAACAGAGCCTAGAGCATATAATTCTGCTTAATTATGATTCATTTTAATTTACCGAACTCTTCAACGTATTTAAGTGATTTCTGATATATTAAACTTATGCTAATGTAATTATATCACCCACGATGCTTAGTAAAACTATGCAAACAATGTTGGCGATTCAACTAACAGATTTACTTCATTGTGAGGCCGTTTAATTACTAGTAATCGATAAGACTACTTTAAAGTTTGAAACTGTTAAATTAAAATAATCTATTTTATGTTTTCTCTTAATCAAAGCACAGTTAGCTCTTAATTTGTAAAATGAAAGTTAAAATAAAAGCAAAATACGAATGTCCCAGTCAGGGAAGAATAAAATGTATGCATTAAATTGCAGTAATCTTGATATTTAAATGAAGCTTATTGTTATAAACATATTCTCATAATAGTTGCCAAGATCCGATACAAATAATATAATTCAATTTTTCCCTCTAGCTCTACATAAATGCAAACTATTTGCTTAAAATGTGCATTTAATGCGCTTAATGTAAGTACGTATATATTTAAGAAATATTTCAACGGAATGTTATTTTTTAAAATGATTTATAATTTTCCATCAATCAATAATATTTTAAATTATATGAATTAACATTTGCAATAAAAACAAAATTATTTGTTTAAAATTCAAAGGAAACGATAGTAATGAGTGATTGTGAATCTGTTAAAAATATGCGTTGCCTTTTTGGTTACTTTCGGAGGAATTGTTTTTGTTAAAGCTGACAAACTTCACTATAAGCTATTGCATAATCAGTATAATCAATATGTTAAAAAAATAAAGTTTTTATTCTCATATTATTACTGATTTTTAAATATTAAAAATATCATAAAAATAATTCGGAATTTTAGTCATTTGTGGCAATTCTCATAAAAAAAAAATTCCAATTGTTTACCAGAAATGGCCTTGTAAAGAGCCCCTTCATACCACAACACATCGTTAATGTCATCAACTTGGTAAAAAAATTGAAGAAAATTTCTTATCTATAAGAACACGAAAGGAAACCGCTAACTTCAATTAACGTCAAACAAAAAAATGTCGCATCTAATATTGATCATAGCATTTCCCATGAAAGAAAATAGCCGGAACTGAAAATGCGTGTAAAGAGAAGAAAAGAATAAATTTGTTTCTGTGGTAACGTAGCATTTATGATTATATTAGAATAAATAAATATGTTTTAGCATTTTAACATTAAAGACAATAAAAGAAATGCAAAATGGATAAAGAATTATCAGTTATTCAATTTTTAAATCGGTGTAATGTGTATTATGAAACCTCATACAAAATAAGACTGCCACAGGAACACAAATATGCTCAAAAGAGAGAAAATTCCAAATTGTTTTGCCGTCGTATATAAAAAGATAAGCGAAAGTTTTTCTTTATTAAATATTCAAAGCATGAAAAATTTGGGCTACATCAATACATTCAAAGATGTAGATCTCCTTAACATATATTGTCTGTAATAATGCGAAGCTTACCAACTGCTTATTATATTATGTAGTAAAGAACAATGCTCTAACTTCTTATCACTTTCAATGCATTCGATTCCCAAAAGACGCATTTCCTTTCATATTGAGTGTTGAAATCGCTGAAAGAGTCATAATAAAACCATGTCGATTTGCTGTTATTGCTGTTGTACTGCAGTTGGCGTGATAAAATGTTACATTTTTTCTTTAAAACAAAATTCTCCTGCTCAAAACATGTTTAGGATCATGGATAAAAGTCAGAGAAAGAAAGATAGAATTATGTAGAGCATGCTAGCTTGAATTGATTATTTATTTCGAGTGTCATGGCTTCAAACAAAACAGTTATAGATAATTTTACTTCCTATGTTTTAGCTATTATTTACCATGTGAATAGGTAGCATAAAGTTTGTACCGTTTTTTGAAATACCCATAATGTATTTCTTTTAAACATTTTTTATACTTTCAAAATAAAATAATCTCTAAACAACATTTGATAAGGCTATATTCGTATTCTAAGACTTGAAAAAAAATAATGGTTCACGCGACTTACAGATTGAGGTAGAAATAACTTTTTGTATTTATAACAAAAATATCTTATCTTGTAATCAAGTAGCATGAAAAAAAGTTATCAGATTTGTATTTATTTTATAACTCTTCATATGGACGGTTACAATGTTTTTTTAAAATAAATCTATATTCTAGAAACGGATATTTGACGCTAATCAATAATTATATTCGCAAACAAATTGCAAGCCGCTTTAGTGAAAATGTACTGAAATATATACATTTTTTAAACTTGGAACAAAATTGAAATGAAAGAAATCAAAAACACTTACGAAATGTTTTCAATGGGGAGAAAATTCAATTATTTTCTACTAAGGCATTATTGTCATTTAGATATTTTTTCTTCCAAAGTCTTTAAGAAATAGAATATAATTTCTCTTCACATTTATTTTATCTCTTTCTTTCATCTTTTTCATTTATCTCTTTCTTTTAGAATTATAAAAATACAGCAAAAGTTATCCAACCTTTACATTTCTTGGTTCCTTTTTCTTTATTTATAAAATAAGTTCAGAATAAGTTTTTTTAAGTACTAGATGTGATCGATATTAGGCATACGTATCATTTGCCTGTTTTAACAACTTCAGAAACTTTGTATATCTATACTAAATTAAGAACTGTAGTTCCTAATACTAACCATTTTTTAATCCGAATTACAATAATGTCTTGCTAAGAACGCATTGTGTGATGACATGATCTGAATTTTAGTCTAATGAATACGTAGTTGTTAATAGGATTACTCTTAAATATTTGAACGAAGTTTACAGCTATTTAAATAGTCACGCAGAGTGCGTGAGGTAAAATTGTTATTCATCTCACATTCAGAAACATGTTAAAAAGAGAAGATTGAAATTGTACGCATTGTCAAAAGACGTGAAATGTATACCAACCGTGTGATATGCCTCATATTTGAAAAAATAATAATAATCAGGAGTTCCTAAATCAAATACTTTTAGAAGTTGATGATGGAAGTGAAATCTTTTATAAACGTTTTTGCATTTTATGCCCTTTGGCCTGGGAATTAAAGATATTTTTTTATGGGAAGCTCCCTAGACATTAAACAATATTTCTAATTTATTTTATCTAGTTCTATATTTATAAAATGTTTTTCCTATTCGATGTAATTGTTTGTTATTCAGATATAGCATGAAAAAGCAATTTTGATCCTTCCGTTTGCTGTGTCTTCAATTGTATATCGTAAAAAAAGTCACATTGTTATTGAAGTTATTATACTTTTTATTAGATCTGTAGAGTTGTTCTAGTTGAGCTTCCTCTACTTCAAAAATTAACAAATGCCCAATCATTAGCTAAAATATGCTACATTGCAGTATTTTATATTATGTATAGAGTAAGCCATCTATGTGCTTTATGGAAATTGATAATTTTGTTTAGTTCATGTTGAAACCTAGTACCAAGTATTTTACAAAATTCATTAGATAAAATATTATCTAAGAACTTCTAGAGCATATTTATAAAAGCAATTTGTTGTGCTTTAAATTAAAGTGAACTGTCTTATTATTAAGTGAAAATGTGGAAATACTTTGGGGATGTTCCCTTACTATCAAACTATATTTAAAAGCATGGGAAAATGTATTTAGAATTTACATTTCTTGCAATCGCCACCAACAAAATGACAGATTCTCATCTCTGATGGTCAGATTATCCTAAAAAAATTTATGTTGCATAAGCTGCTTTTTCTTTAGGGAAACGTTAATTCCTTCATGACTGAAAGTTATTCTAATTGTTAATATAAAAAAATTGAATAAGTCTTTTTGTTAAATAATGATGAAAGAATATTTGAAATAATTATGAGCTCAGTCTTATAAAAATAAATAAACAACTTTAATTAATAATTTAAACTTTTCATTTATTGTCAATTTTATAACCCTAATGTACTACTGTTAGAATGTTGGGAAAGTTTTAGAGAAGGTGAAACCAAACTACATTTAAGAGAATTTAACTTTTACATTGTATTAGTCATTTAACCTCTACTCAAATTGTTGGATGATTCTGCTATATCTGTTCTGTATCTTTTTTTAACAACTTTTCGCTTTAAAAATGTCAACTCGGCAATGATTCAAAAATCTGTACACCGATGTCAAAATGTTGTAAGTCAGTTTTCAGAAATTACGTTTATCACTTCTTCATTAATGTTTTGAATTGGGGCAAATAACATTAGTAACGCATTTTGTCATGAAAAAGTTAATTCTGAAAGTTATTTTGAATTGGAAATCAACTTATAGTAAAAAACTTTTTAAAAAGTGTTGTAAAATTGTCACTAAACACAGAATTATTATAATTTGCAACATTGAGAACGGAAGATATTGATTTGATAAATATTAATGTTTGAAAGATTCATGAACTTAGCTTTAACTATAACAAAAAAAAATCAAATGCCTTTACAAAATTACAAATTTCATGATCTTCATGCACTGCTGCTTGAAAGCTGAGTTCAGAAAAAGTGTACCTAGCGTTTGTATCGTATTCGTCGTACATGTTTTAAAAACTTCCTACTTAATTTTTCAGTATGCCAACTAACACCTTATATCAAATAACACTATTTGTGAAAAATAAACTTGCGGAGCAAATATATCGTTTCTTTAAAACTGGCCTTATATTTAAGGAAAGAAAATGTCAGAAGATGCTCTTCGAATTGTTCTTGTTGACAACATAAAGCGAGGGGGATAACGATGTGCTGTCACAGTATAACAGTCAGATTGTCCTGCATCAAGTTTCAATATGTATTACCTCATATTTTTGTTTGCGCGAGCAACTACAAAGGTATATAGTTACCAGAGTCAGTTTATGGTTTTTACAATCATTCTCTTTAGATGATAGACTGAACAGTAGTCTTCTTTAATGATGTCTGGGAATTTTTAGCGTTTTTATTATTTTAATAAAGATTTTTCTCTTTCCTTAGTTATAAAAATTTCTCATCTTACTACTAATACTGATTAAAAACTTAAAGATAAAATACTATCCTGATAATTGTCACTTGATTCAAATGAAATAGTAAGAGCAGAATTTAAACAACAGATATTCTTTTAATAAGTTTTATATAGTGGAAAACTTAAAATAGAATTATTTTAAAATTGTATAAGCAGGAAAAAAAGCTTTAAGGATGTTCGTAATTTTAGTACAATGATTAAAGTAAGTAGTTAAAGCTTATGCCGCATTCATCTATATTTGTATTATTTTTGAAAATTTAAATTTTTCGCATAATAATTATCACATGTACTCGGAAAAGTTTATTTAATGTATACAAACAGCGAACAAGAATAAATAACAATAATTAAAAACTAGAAATTTTTATTGTAAAATATACTAAAACTGTTAATTTTAAAAAAATTAGAGAAAAGTTGTGGTAAAATAAAATTCGTGTAATCGAAAAACTAATTTTTTGAACTTTTAAGTGATGTAAAAATATTTTTGTGCAATAATATGCGCTTAAGTTGTTGAGAGAAAGTATTAAAATTCCGAATAATTTCCAATTAAAAGTATAATGAAAAGTTTGAGAAATTTTTTCTTAATGAGCGTTTAATACTTAAGAAATAACCACATATGTAATTTGGTATATCTATGCTTTTCGATTTGCTTCTGGAGTATTTTGAAAAGTTTTTATGCTATATATATCACATGATTCAATTATTAATAATATCCCGCCTATAAATAATATGAATCTAAAATGTGTACGTTTAGATCTGATTGGTCTTTGTTCTAATAGTATGTTTTTAAAAGTATATCATGTTTTTCTAACTATACATGAATTATGATGTGACTTATAGATATAAGAAAAAGTTCATAAAATTAGAATTATTATTTATGTTTTTGATGATCAAATTATCCTTACTCATGTAGTACTCACATTTTTCAAATTTTTAATCCAACAGACTAATTTCCCCATTAAAAATCGTTTAATTATGTTTTAAATGCATATAAAAACGAAATTATTTCCTTATATTTCAAAAAATACAACCAAAATTAAATGCGTAATTATATAAAAAGGTTATATCCATGGTGTGATATCGTTTTCGTTGAATCAGTGAACATATCATTTATGGATAAACTTTTCCTATCAACTCAAAATGCAAACCAAGTTTAGTTTCCATAAGAATAGACCAGGCCCTACATTAAGTCTACCTTAGTTCTTAAAAAATTTAATTTTGACTTTTTTTGCATTTGAAAAAATGTTAAATAATTTGATTTTGTAAAATAAAATATGTAAAATATCTTCATAGTCAATTAACAAAAAAATTTAATCATAAAAGGAAAATAATACTAAATTTATTACAGATTCTAAATTTTTTTCATTTTTAACAGATCGCATCTTATTCAAAATTGTACAGTTAGACTTTGGCAATTCTCTGATAGTATATTTATCTAATTATTCTGAGGAAAAGGAATATTAATATCTTATATATGTTTTTTTTTCATTTGATAGAAGGAAGATCAACTTGCCTGATAGTTAAGGGGAAAACTTATAATTAATATGTTGATAGAGGATAACGTACAATAACAAAAATCAACTAGTTTCTAATTTAAAGTAAATGCAATTCGTATTTATTTTAAGACAGAATTATACAATAAATGAATATTTTTTTGCACAAAAATTATTCTACACTTTTTTCTATTATCTTTAAGTTACATTGAATTTTACAATCTCTATGTTAGTATTGAGAGCAATTAGTAATATTATGCACAATAATATGAAATATTGATTTTTTTACCTCAATAAAGAAAAAGCAATTCACATTAAATGTCTTATGAATACATGGCATTTCGTATTCATTATTTTAAAACTATTATAAAATCATATCGATAAGAAAACAAAATCAATCAATGAATCGATCAATCAAAACACCATTTTGGTATTTATATTATAACGAAAATCATTTTAAATACTTAACATGAGATGTTTTCGAACTTTCTTATGTCTTGATATTTTTTTTTTTCATAATGAAGTCAACTGAAACTCGTAAATAGCGTTTAGGATTACAGTTTTATCTTCCAACCGTAAGAAAATCCTGCAAGATTTGAAATGCGTGCAATATATTTTAAACTCTGAAAAAGTTTAAGAAAGTCAATTAATTCTACTGGGGAAGAGGAGTATTCGGTTTCAGTCAGATTTAAAGTTGAAATGTCAGAGCTTATTTTTCACTTGCTTTTCTGGAGTTTAAAATGAGTTTGAGATTAGTCTGTTGAAAGTAGAAGCTGTCAGGATTTAATGTATAGAAAAGGAAATTTTTTTAATAATATATAAAGTATAGGATAAACAGGAGATTAATCATGGTATTTAAGATATGAATAAAAGTCTCCAAGAAGATTATAATATTTTTGGAAAGCATCTTTAACATTTCAAAAATTATTTATTGAAAGAAAAAAAATCAGCCATATATATTCATATATTTTAAGAATAAAGCCTTTCTGTAAAGTTTAATAACTTTTTATATTCCCAAGTTTTATGAAGTACTTTTGATTGCTTAAGTTTTCTTTAAATAAATAATCATAACAGTTTTGTGAAAACTGTACAAAAATTATTCCAAAAAAATTAACTAAAAATTTTTTTAAACTTGAAAATGTAAATCTAAAAATGCATAAAATACCGAACTGTTTTGACCTATGTTTCGGATTTTAGGATTTTTCTATTTTAACTATTTTTCCTGTTTTCAATCAATTTGTGGAAGAAAAAAAAATTAAAATGTCATGAAAAACAAGCAAAAATAATGTAGATAAATTCTCCGAGTCTGAAATAAATAGCCATGTATTTAAAAAAGATGGATTACGACATCAAATTGCGGATAAATGACTACAGCATTTTTTATCGTATTTGTACTGTTATTTTTATGCCAATAACATGAGGTTTAAACTAAAAGGAATGGAGTTATTTCTGAGCTAAAAAGCAAGTGGTCCACGCAAAAAGTCATTGTAAAGCTATCATGCGAGAGTTACGTTACTCTCCCCGAATAGAAACTAACAACAAGTTAGTTTCGCTCGAAATAGTCTCGTTTTAAAAGAGTGGGGGAACCTTTTGATTGCATAAAGAGAGGTTTGCCGGTGCTTTCTCTCTGTTTGAAGATCGAAAATCGATATATCGGAGAAATCGTAATCTCGTTAATTGCTTTTAAAAGTTTCTAAATGTAAGAATGCGTTTTAAGACGAATGCTTATTGTTTGTAGAATTTGTGGAGGGCATAATTTTCACTGCCGAGATAAGGTTAAATTCTTGCTAATAAGTTAGACAAGGATCATTTCAAAGCTAAACAATGGTTTTTTGTATACTCGTAATTAATTAGATGTCTTATTTTACTTCTTGTCAAACATGCAAATGTGACAAGATCTCACCAGTTAATTTTATTTCTTGGACTTTCTTTTTTTGTTGAAATATAATCTTGACCTTATTAGAATGTAAAGAATTAAAAAAACCTTGTAATCACCAAAAATATACAAATATACAAATAAATATAGAAATGCATAGAATGTATAGATATTAGAAAGAGAAGAAACTGGAAAAATATAGTTTAAAAACAGAAATATTTTAAAAGACATACAAAAAAGCGTAGAAAAGTACATATATGTAAAAATTTTAGAGCACTTATTGAAGTAGAGAAAAAATATAAAAAACTTATAAGCATAAGATAATATCTATGCTGGAAAATTTAGAAAACTTCAGAAATGTATAAAAAAGAAAAAAGGGGAAAAGTATAAAATGTGAAATTTGGTTTCACTCACTCTATATGTTTTATTTTTGAAAAGTTCTTTTATGAAAATTATTGAAAGAATTTCAAATATAAAAAAGTGTTTGAAATATCCTCAAATCTTTAAATAGCTCTATTTTCTAGTTTGAATTTGCGAGAAAGTAAAATGCACCCTTATTGGTTAGTTTCTTTTTTCTGGACAATTTGTTAACTAAATTTCTAAAATTTCCATCCCAATTTACATAAAAAATATTAATGAACGCATTAAAAAGCCTTCTTTATAATTCTAAAAACTATAATTTTTCATGGTTCTATTTTCTAGATGAATATCCCACTTGCCTCGTAGTTTGAACTACTTCTGGGGTCAGATATCGAGATGGATTTCTCAAAAGTCACCTCCTTTCCAAATTGTTAGATAACACAAAATTTATATCATTAGAACTACGAAAATAAATTTAATGCGCACTAGGACTTACATTCACAAAGCAACTTCAGATAATTTAGATCACAAAACCACCACCCTCCTATTCCATCTCTAAAATTGCACCAACAAGCCGCACAATTTTTTCATGAAATTTTTAATTTCAATTTAGCAAATAGGTTTGCGCTATATCAGCCATTTAAAAAGTAATGTCCTTCTAAAAAAAATCAAATAAAGCACCATCATACACACTTTAAAATAAATACTATTTTAAGCCTAATATATAGTGCGTTATGTAGTGATATTGGAAAAAGTAAAGAAAATAGCTTTGTTTTTCACAAATAAAGATGAACGTGTGTTCTTAAGTATTAAATGTATTGTCCAATGAAATAAATAATTAAAATAAGCACACTAAAAGTCATATCTGCCTTTTATCGTTTCTGTACTAATGTATGTTAAATTCAAAAAGCAACTCGAAGTTTTTATTTTGTCTTTCCCTAAGAACAACAACAAAAAAAAAACACGCTTGCTTTGAAGAAAAACTTATACTTTTGCAAAGACCCGGTTATTTTGATCTTTAATGCTTTCATAAAAATGTAATCCTTTCGAAGTGCATGAAATACTTTTATGTTTTTTAGCATTTCTTTTTAGGAAAATATTCTTTCTTCTGCTTTTATCAAACTTATTAAATTCTTTTTAACATTTGTGCAAAATAGCATATCCCATACGATATTAAATCTTCACGATTTTTCTGTGGCTTATAGTAATTATTTGCAGGATAAGATTGAAAGCTTGAGTTGCGTAAAATACACGAAAAACTTAAGCTATTACTAATCTTCTTTAAAATAAATAAATTTGAACTTTTTCAAAATATGGAAATTATTTTTCCCTATATTTTTAATCTTTTATGCTGTGAATATACTGAAGCTTAAATTTTGAAGTTTGTTTGAAATTAGAAGTTAAATTCAGCATTAGTTATATATGAAATTTTTTAATATGTTTGAACTAAATTTTATGATTGTAGAAGGTGAGAAACAGAAGTAATTTTCCAGAAATAAAAATAGAGTAATATGTTTATAAATTTATTAAAGAAATAATAAAGTGAAGTAAGATAAATTATCCTGATTTTGCTTATAAAACCTACTGCAATTTTAAAATATTTGTAAAAAGAAAGATCTTTTACTGGAAAACTATTTCGATTCATGTTTCAGCAAAGAGAGGATAGGAATTGCAGAGGTTTAATAAAGTAGACTTATAGGTAGGATAACAAGAGTACATAATATCTACAAGAAATCCTAGTTTAATGAAGATTAATTTCTATACTGGTAAAATATAATGCACTTGGATGCGCTTAGAATAATAAATTTCTAGAAAACTTAAAACGGCCTTTATAAAAAGTATATAAACTTTATACACTTAAAAAGTCTTTTAAAAAAGAAGATTGATTTCAGTTAAAGTTCTGTTATACAGGACAATTTTGCTAATAAAATTAAAAATGAAAATTTAATACTTTTAAAATGAATATGATTTTCGCTTGGATAAGCTTTCATTCATTTTTTATTTCAATCCGCACAGAATTCCAGAACTTTTTCCCAGCTGAATTTTTTTACTACATCTGTAATAAGATAACTTTTTGTCTAGGCATTTGAGCCTTTACATTTTCCCCACAAATAGGAGTGCATTTATTCCTTGGTGAATAATTTAAGGGCCACAAACATAGCAGATTTTTTTTGTGTAATTGGGTTTCGAAAATGAAAGCCCTGTAGTCTCGTAATTGAGAATTTACCAACTGCTTATTTAGCTTTAGGGCTTCATTTATGGAGGTTTGAAATTTTTTTGAGTTTTCTATATAAGAGGATGACAACTGAAATGGCAATCAATTTTAAGACCTTCTACATTATCAGTTCTAACATTCTGAGAAAACCAACAAATTAAATATTTTCATGTACAATATTATCTCCAAGAAATTGCTGATGAATTCTGACAAATTTCACCTAATTTTCAAAATAGGTTATATAAATCTTGTAATGTTTGAAATAGTCCATTCTAAATCTGATGAGCAGTGAAACAAATGTTCCAAACAATGGTTACAACCAATTTCAATTATTCTTCAATTTAAGTCTGAAGAGGCTAGTGCTTTCAATAAGAGAGAAAGGGGGAGGAGAACTCTGCTCAGCAATTATCAGTCTTCATTAGGAAGCAGAGGGATCGCTATGCTTGGAATGTAAAGTAACTTATTTTAGACAAACAAAGCTTCGAGTAACACTGTCTTGAAATGAGGGATTTCATTAATTTGAAAAGAGGGGTATTCCGTTAATATCAGAAGAATGTATTAATAAAATGCTGTAGCACTGAATGGCAGTTATTTTAAACTTTATTGGAAATCAATGTGAAAAGGGCGTTTTACACTTTATCTCTAATATTTGTGAAAGTGTATACTAATCTGATTAAAGAAAATGCTAAACACTTGAGAAAAATATTTGTAGTAAATACTCACAAATGGTTTAACCACGTGGGGAAGATATCACCTATTTTAAAGCTGAATCAATTCTATTGGGTTTGATTGATAGGTCAGTGTGAAATTTTTCATGTTATTTTAATGCAATTTTTTTAAAAAAAATATTTTAATGTTGAATAAACCTACGATTTACAAGTGAGAGATGCATCAAAATTTGTATACCGAAAAAAAATTAAGTGAATTTTAATTAACTAAATAGATTTTTTATAAATTATAAAAATTATTTACTTTTTATCAGGCAATTATATAAATTGTATAGTGAAACTCATGAACGACTCTGTATTGTGTTATTTAGTATTTACATTTATATAATTGTATAATATTAGTAATATTTAATTATAATTGTATAAAATTTAAATAATATAATATAACACTATTATAATATGTAAATATAATATAAATGATTTTTTAATTTGCCCTATAATTTAAATGTTAAATTTTAACTGACTACTAGTGATTGCCATGTAAAGATTTGAATTAAAAAAATGATTTTGAAACTCCAAAAATTGGATATTTACCTTTATTTCAATTAGAGTAGAAAAAATTTACAAAAAATTATGTATATTGATAGACTTTGTTTATAATAATGTATTTATTTAATTTTCAATAAATTATTATTATTTAGTAATAAGTGTAAAATGATTTATTATTTTTATTAAAAAAACAAAATGTTAGTATATCGATTTAAAATTATTGAAAGTTATTTATTGACCTGAAAACGAATTTATTTGAAATATGCTTATAAATCAGAAAACTAACGACAATGTGGATTGTAGATACTCTTCACGCTTTTTCTTAACTTTTTCAACTACAAAACATTAGTTATATTTTTTTAGCCTTTTTCGTAGTGTGACGCTTAAAAATCTGAATATTTATGAATAGAATCTGACCACATTTTATAATACAAATAAAGAAGGATCACATTTGTTTATTAAATTTTTTTCTTTATGTTTCATTTTTAATGTGCAAGTTATTTTATATTTCCGTACATCCTGTTTGTGCGATTATAAAGTAATTTAATACTTTATTAACATTCTTTTATTTCGAAACAAATAGAACATTAAAGCATTGGCCAACTTGACAATGTTCAATTTCAAAATCCTCTCTGTGCACTCACGACCTTTTAACCGGCGGTGAAAGTGCAGAATCCTCTTACTCCAGCGTCTTCAAGAGAGAAAGTTTTAATGCATTGTTATCAGAACAGATTCATTTCTAAACCTTAAATGCGTCTTAGTTCAGGGAAACAGAAGCTTTGTTTTAAAGGGATGACGCTAATTAAATTTGAGACTTTGAGACCTATGCCCGGACTTCCCATACACATGAGAGCTCTGACAACGTATGCTTCGGTAAATATAAGTTAGAACACGTGTTTTAATCAACACATTCTTCAAATGAAACTCAGATTCTGTAAGAGTGGTAAACAATATCTCTTTGTGTCTCCTTTTTATTGCATTATGACAAAAGTAGTGCATCTTACAAAGTCTCAGTGTTATAGTGATTTGTATTATGATGGCTACTAAATGAAGTTATTTTGTTTAAAGACAGCAGGATAGACATTGACCATAGATTACACCTTATGCTTAGTGGTCTTGCAGTGTTTTTAAGCCAGTGTAACTTCTTGATGTAAAAATTTCTAAAACTTACTAAGAAATACAAAGCATGGATTCATTTTATTTATGCATTTCTGAGAGAACAAGTGAAATTATTACTTTTATGTACATCCCGGTCTACACAGAATTTTCAGTTCCTATACATGATACTCAATGCTACGTTTTGAAATTATATTCAAAGTATCATTGTAAATATGTTTCAAAAAATAAATCTGAAGAAAAAGATATTGAGAATAAAAGGATCTGAAGAAAAAGAAAGAAAAAATCTAATTCGGTTACTTTTGGGTTTTTATTGTTATGTTTTAATGATATATTTCATACAAAATATTATAATTAATTTGCATTTAAAGCTTTTCTCTTTGCCGATTCGATAAAAAATTTGATACAATTTTATAATCCTTATGTAAAGACTTTTAATTACCCATTGCGTTTTTGAATTTTCTCCTTCTTAGGTAAATGAAGGATATAAAAATAAACAATCAGTCATATAACATATTTTATCCAAAATCTGATACGCAACTATAATTTTGATAATAAAAATAGTGCTTAATTTCTATCTGTCTTGCTTTTGAATTACCATATTCGTAATCTTCCGTCGATTTATTTGTTAAAAACCTAAACTTAAAGTGAAAGGATTGTACTGAATTCCATCCGAAATTTTCATTTTTGAATTATAGTGTTCCCCTGAAGGATAGACGTAATTACCAAAATGTTTATTTCCTGACTGAAAAAAATCTAAGACATTAATATTCACGAAACTTTGAAAGTCAGATTTTGTAACTATTATAATAATTTCTTTTCCTATAAACTTTAAATATCATAAAGCAAGACTGTAATTACCAGATAATATCCATATAGAAAAGCTCCACAAATGCAATAAATATATCATATCTAGCTATCATAGCTCAAAATGCGAATCTATCAATTTTTTATATATAAAATAAATATTTATCTTGCTTTAACTTACTAATATAAATGGCCATCTAAAAACCTCTATTTAAGAGAGGATTCGTGATAGTAAAATAATTTACTTTGCACTTTAAAGAAAGTAAAAAAAATTAATATATAAATTGATACAAATTTATTTGTTATAATATTTTAAGTATCAATAATTTATAATATTCTGTTCAGAAAATCAGTTTTCTGTTAATTGGAAGTTTATTTCTACAAACTCAATTATTATTTTTCATAAATACTTGCTTGACTTCTTTTAAATGTGTCGGATTAAACAAACAAATAATTAGAGAAGTTTTCGAAATGTACAATTCTGCCAAATATCTTGAAGTCGTATTCATTATAACATAATATTCTTCAAAAGAATTCTTGCATATTCGTTGGTATTTTTTAAATAAAAAATCAAACCCTTTCCTAAAAAAATTGTTAAATATTTAGCTTCACTATGTCTCTCTCTTAAAGCAGAAAACTGGTGAAAATGTTTTAATAAATGAATGAAATAAATCTGATGACACAAATTTTAAAGGATACTAAAAATGCTTATTCATATTTTTTTAACAACGTTTTTTTTGTCAAGTAGTTACTTTGAATAAAAAATAAGTACGCAGTCCCACCTTTCTCATTAATTCTCACCCTGCTATTACCTAGACAGAATCGCATAATAACCTAGGTTACCTGGGAAAAGGGTGTAAATAAATTGCCTTATGAGCTCGAATGCATTTCTGAAATATTGCACTTTAATGAGTTTTGAAAGCCTCATTTCAGATCCTTGCTGAAAACCTATTTAGATAGCGATCTCCCACAGTAATATTGAAAATGCCCGCTTTACGAATTGAACTTCACAGACTAAAATGGGTTTAAAAATAAAGCATTGTGCATGAAAAATTGATAAAATCTGTATACTAGCAAAAATCTCGCTTCAGGAAATATCCTGGAAAACGGTTCTTTTCATATTTGGAGTGCATTAAAACTTTTGTGCGAATCAAAATGCATCATTAATTCTCTAACCTGCGACTTTAATCCATGATATAAATTTGCAGAAAATGAAGTTAGTTTACGAGGTAAAAAAGGAAAAGATGCTTGTGCTTTGAGAATTAGATTTGAAAAATATGTTATCTTATAAATCAAATACATTAGCCGAGATTTATTAGATGTATTTTTCCGGCTATTTGAGAAAAGAAATTCACTTTATTACAATTTCCAACTAGAATGCTCTGCTAATATATGTGAAATCAATAGTAAAAATCCTTAAAAAACATTGTTGCAGGAGATTCTAAACTGTGGGTTACAGCACTATTTTAAATGTATATGCGCCTTTCCCCGATTTATAAAATTACGATTTAACATCATCAAACCACATAGGAATATTTTTTTGTAAAAAGTATATTCGGAAATAAAATAAGCTATTCGCTTCTGGAAAAATTCATTTGATTGCAATATATTTGTTTTTAAAAAAGTGCGTCGTTGGGATAACCCCTGGTTAATGGTATCATAGAAACAATTAAGAAAAATCCTTGAAGCAAACTATCATCAAATAAATTTCAAACATTCTTGAAAACACTTCAAATTTAGTATCTTTATATGCATTAAAAGTCACTTTTTAAATGAAAATCAATAATATTTGCAAATTATCATTTAAAAATAAAAAATTAATGAAAAATTAAAGGCAATAAAGGGCATTTAGTTTTTTTTTATTTAAGTATAGTTACACAAAAATTGATTGGATACATAATTTGTAATCAGAATGTTTTTTTACCCTGGGTATATTTTTCAACATTATCTGGTATGTAACTAGACTCAATCAGATGCCATTTTAGACAACGGGTATTAAGATATATGAAGAAGTTCTGTCATCACTAACTTAGTATTGATTCCTGTTGTTATTAATGGCACTTGCCATGGACAAGCGAGGTGACAGCCGTCAGCTATTTTAAGCCGAATGAGCGTCTCTTGCTTTTGATAACACCAAATAGGGACTAGAGCCCGATTTAGCTACACACTCATCACAGTCGCTTGCACAGCCCCTTTGTACAGTAGGGCACATTTATACACCTTAAAGATAGAACACAGAAGAACAGCCATGCTCTAACCGAGTCTCGAACCCGGGACATTCATCTCTCAGGAAAGACGCTCTACCCCTATGCCAGGACACCGGCTTTATGGATTCCTAATATGAATAATTTCTTTTTTATGAAAATCATTTATGTAAAACATGTATTGCAGTGATTATACATGATATAAGGATAAGGTGCTTAAAATGATGCTTAAATAGCATTTTTAAATTAATGCAACGATTATTAGTGAAAATTAAATGTCATTAAATAGTTAGCTTTAAAAAAGAATTCAATTTTAGTGATAAAAGAGTGAACAAATATTTCAAAAGTTCTTTTGACACTTTCAAGAACTGATTAAATTGATGGACATCAATTAAACGACATCTAAGTGTATCGTTTGAACAGATTTATCAAAGAAATGTGTCTTTTAAATAAATAGAATATTTTTGAATAAATACAAAACTTCATTTTTCAGACTAACATTTAATTCTACAATTATTAGTGACATCCATTTTAGTAAAAGGAATTTTTATATTTTTGTCAGCAAATAAAAGCCGATTTACGTCCTTTCATATCTTAGTTACCATTTTATAAACTAAAAAGAAAGCTAGAATATTTTAAAAAACTGAACAGAGGACAAAGTGCTTTTACTTCGACCGGAGTTCTCAACAAGTTTATATATAGTGACAGAATTCTCGTCTGCAGTTTTGTGGTTACGGACAATTTGCTACAAAATGTTTCTCACATTTTTCGGAGATTTTGGTTGAAGAAAATCTTGGTTTTTAGCGTTGAAAAATATTCTTAAATTTTAAGCATAGTTAATGTGCACACAAAAACAACAGAGATTTATTTTAGGTCACTGGAGTAAAAATGGCATGTTAAGAAAAACTGTGTAAGTGAAAACTGATGTTAAGGTAATAATCAAATTAACGCAAAAACACCTGCTGTTAACGAAAACAATTCACTCTTTTCATGGTTTTTTTTCCTTTTTGAATTTTGATAAATATTTTTCTACTTTTACTCTCATCAACTTATCAGCTGATTAAAAATAGGATAATTAAATTATTTTGTATAGTAAAAAAATATCTGTAGCCCTTTCAACTTGGCATAAGAACAGTGCAGTATAGACAGCCCTTTAGAAACAGCAAGTAGTTTTCTTCGCCTATGCAAAAAAACTATATCTGCATCCTGTGAATTTCTACAAAAATCAAAAGTATTGTAAATTAAAACTTACCTGTCATAAATAATCTTTTAACAACTTTCTAAGAAAAGGCAAGGAAACATGAAGCAAATGTTTCCATTCCTGATGAATTCAACACTTAAGCTGCATGCGAATTTAAACAAACAAACAAACATATGTATGGGACTTACCTGTTAAGAGGTTAATGTTGAATCAGAAATGAAAAGCTCGCCATATTAGCATAATTGTTTACAGTGAAAAGCTTCAGCTAGCAGTAATATGCAACTTATTTTGAAAACCTTTGTTTCTGATTCAATAATTTGTATAGTAACATTTTCTTTTTCAATAAATATGATAGTTTAATTAATGACTTCAGAAAATAACTTTAAAACATTTTTCTCTGAAATCAATTTTATATTTTTATGTGTAAATTTTTGGTATTCTATCATGAGTAGAATTTAATATAACAGGACTCAAGTTGGTGGTATGGCACAGCTTTGAAAGAGCAACTAATCAAAGCTTTATTTTCACAAAAAAGAAAGAAAGAAAGAAAGAAAAGAAAAGAAAAGGCTTGACTAGTAACGATACCTAATCCTTATAAAAAAGTCGAATGCATTCACAAATTAGGTCCTTATAATTTTTGTTTATGCAATAATCCTGAAACTTGATAAACTATTTAGTAAGAATCCTTAATAATTAACACTTAATAACAATAAAACGTAAAAAGGCTGAACATTGAAACAATTAAGATAAAAAAGTAGTGAAATGAGATTTCAATCCTGGAATATTTTAAAATTAGTTTTAAAATAAGTAAAAGTCTTGTTTTTGCATTAACATGCAGTTCCGAAATGAATTAAAATATGAAAAATATTTGTGTAAATATAAATTGTTTATATTTGTAGAAATATAAACAGTGTTCTGTCCTGTTGAAGTTTAAAGGATCAATTTTTCTAAAAAATTAAGTAATTTAATTTCGAAAATAAGTTAGTGACGCATTTAGTGATCTCATTAAATATTTAATGATTGTTAAAATCTAAGGAATTGAGATTGCTTAATGGGGCCTTACATTCAACTACTTTTCTCATATCTTCAGAAAATATTTGCATTGAGCCAATCAAATACTGTCTTTTTTTATCACAAATATTTTTGAAATCGAAAATTAAATCATCTTTACATTTCCCAAAGCTATTTGCTATCCGAATTTCAAAAGATTTTTGAGGATATGAACCACACAGATGTATTTTAAGCAGATTTTGATAATATTCTGTGAGAGAGAGTTCTGCTTAAAATCTTATTAAAATTGCAGATCCGCAAAGGATTTTATATTTGACATTTGGAACATGTTTGTAGAAAGCAAGCCAATAAACTATTAAGTCTTTTTTTCCAAAAAATAATGTATTTTAAAAATCTTTTTCGTTTTGAAAAGTTATTTGACATCTATCTTCCGAAAATATTTAATGACACTGCAAACTAAGCGATGAGATTTAAGCTGATTTTGGAAATATTCAGCTAGACAGCATGGTTTAAAATGTCACAACCAGAAAAGAATACATATTTAATTCTCTTGGAAAAATTACTAAGAGGATATTTAAATAATACTGATCAAGAAGGATTAATTGTGTTTCTAGATAGCGACAGTTCCAATACCCTGTTTGTTTCTTTTATGCAAGTAAAAAGGGAAGAACAATAAAACATAAAGTAAAGGAGAGGATATTATTTCATTCTGAGTATATAATAAAAAAATCATAAATTGTATAAAAAGTTTTTATTGGGATATATATTTGTACATATAGCAGCAAAAAATAAAATTAACCAAAAGACGACTTTATTTCATAGAAATATTAACAATTTAATGAAATTTTATTCCATTTCCACTCATGGATTTTCAGTTGTCTTAACTTTGTATGATGCGTCTTCATATAGATTAATGTAAATACACTGATATCTTGCCTAAACGTAACTGTGTTTTACTCAAATGTATTTTTTATGAACTCACGCGAGTGACTGAGTCTTTTGTTTTAGTGAAAAGAGACAAAAATTTCTTTCTGAATTTTATTTTATTTTTACACAGAAAAACAAATGTGCAGTGTAGACTTTTTCAATCTCAAGAAAATCGGCTTTTGGCCAAGCAGTCAACTTTTGCCCTTCAAGAATAGTTTCCGAAATAATGTCTAGAGATTTTTTTAGAAAAAAGTTTCTTATTAAAATTATAAAGACAGTAAAATGTAAGGAGATTATGTTTGCTGATTTTTGTAGCTTATCGCTTTAGTATTTTGTTTATTTATAGTTTATCATTTTTATATCTGAAATAGATAATAATTAATCCAAATACTGTATAGCAGCATTCAAAACTTTTCCTGCTGAGACTATGGCGATATTTTTGAAATAATGGTTTTAATTTAAAAGTATTTTAATTATAAAGTATTTTGCAATAATTTTAATATTTTCCAGTTTTCAAATGAGTGAAAACTTCGCAAATGCACTTGCTGCTTCCACAATAACAAATATTTTAAGAAATGTTTTGATAAATAAATATAAAACTTCCTAAGTGTGTAAGTCTTTATTGTCATTTGATGTCATTTTGGGAATTAATTAATGCAATGAAGCACATTTTACGGCTTTTTTTCTAGGAAGTTTTACAGGAGGCACTCGATCAATGAATATAGTTTTTTTAAACTATTTTCTTTCCAGATTTGTGTTAAACTATCACAAGTTACGTCACGCATCAGTTATTCTTCATTTCGTTTAATTTGGTTGATTTTTTTATAACGTTTTTTCTTAATTTACGATGACTTACGTTGCTTTTCCATTTAAATCTATCTTAACTATGAAATCTTGCGCCAGTTACAGAACTTTTTATATTTCATTGTATATTTCAGTTTATTGGTAATGAAATCAGTAGCCACTTTCGACGAGTAGCTGTTGATTTACTATGTTAAAACCATTATTTTAGTCATGTAAGCCTAATAAAATCTATATCTAATCACACCAAATGAAAGCATCATTTTCGGTTATACTAGCAAAATAAAACATTCTGGTCTATTAACTATGCACTCAAAGTGGAGAAATTAATTGGCAATATTGGTCTTGTTGTTTAAATTGGATGCTGTGTGAAGGTTTTATTGAGAATGAATGATTTTTGATTTGTGATAAATGATTTTTTTGGAATACGGATTGGGTTAAAGTGTTGAAACTGATTTGGTTTAAGTGTTAAGATTTGATTAAGAGCTTCCAAATGCGTACCTGGTAGGGTTTTAATTATTCTTATTTTTACCATCTTCACATGTGCATGAGTAAACAAACCGACAGACTGGAAACGTATTAACGCATTCAGTATAAAATCGTTGGGCATCGTTAGTAAAAACTATTGGCTAGATTTCATACTTTTAACTCGTTGCATTTTTGACTTATCCTGTTCATGTGGAAAGGAATTGGACGAATAGACAGTATTTCGTCCAAAATGTAATACACATCCGTGATCATGGTGAAAAAACGACATCACAAATTCCATCTTCCATGATCATTGCTTTTTTTAATTACGGTGTTTACAGATAAATAAAGATACAAACTAAATAAAAAATATATTTTTGAGGCTGAGATATATATAAAAATTTTAGATTCATAAATATGTCGAAGTCCAATTTTTTGGCGGTTACAATATTTTTTCTTTGTAGTGTTGTAGACTTCACTGTAGAGTTGTTACATGAGACAGTCATCGGCAGTTGGAGATCAGATTCAGCGTAAATCAATCGCCTTTGATAGTTTCTAGTACATATTTTGTAAATAATAGTTCTGACTATAGGTGTGGATATTTGGAAGTAATTATCTTTTTCACCATCAGACAATGACGCAAAATTATGTCCATTTCTTGGAGACTTCGTCCAGCTTCAAGCCATCTAAATTTAATGTTTGTTTGCCTTTTTTCTGAATATAATCGTATATATTGCTTTGCATTAAGGTAGTGGCTTTAGATAAGATGCATTTTTAGTAGTTAAATATATATTTTTATTTTTTATATCAACGTCTTTGATTAATTGGTGATATAAGATATGAAGATGTTTGTAATAAATTAAAGGTATAATTAGTATAAAGATACTCAAAATACAATTATATTCAAAAAATATATACTTTATAAAATAAATATCAATATGGTAATCCCTCCGATTTTCAGCTGGAAAAAAGATTTTGTAGCATTGCACTTATTTCAAAAATTTTATACAAGATATACTGATTTTTTAATTCGAAAATGTTATACAAGACATGCTAATTTTTTTGTTTGTCGCAGTTTTATAATAACAGAATTATACAACACTTCAACGAGATGCTTTAATTAATTACTGCGCATCCAATTACCTGCTCTCATTTCATCTCAGAAAAAAGGTTGAATGTTATGAATATTTTGACCGTGTAAAAAAAGATTAAAGAAAACATTTGTGATTCATAAAACTTATGTTGAACCTGAAAAAACTTTGATGAAACATAACTATGCTAAATAAATCTTGTATTTAAAGTAATCTTCCATTATGCATAATTTTGCACAGGAATCGATAGTATGTAATTCATAGGTCATTATGTAGAACCAATTCCTTACAAGTAAAGCAATATTTTTGCTTTTTCAGGAAACAAAGCTACTGAAAAGAAAATGACGAATAAAAAATGCATGACAAAAAAGCAACATTGCTACAAATTTTTAATTATAATTTTAAAATGGTACCATAAAATTAAATCTTGATGAGATTTAAAAGTAATTATCATGAATCAATTTAGGACGTTAATTCTTACTTAAAACTCTTGTTATTTCAAAACTCTGCAAAAGGATAGAAATTCATCTTTATGAAAGAACCCATTTTCTTGATAAATGGTTTCTTTGCATGATTTTTAAAATTAAATTTTCCTCCATCTTCCAAAGATGATAGAGGAATTTCCACCCCCAGAATTGTGCCTCTCACAGGAATTCAACTAACGTATCATTATTGTGATTCTACTTTAGCTCCAGTGCGGATGCATTAAGATGTCGCAATATAATACTAGTTCTCAAATATGATAAGAAAGAAAAAGGGGGAAAAAACTTTTAATACGAAATACCTCTCCGTTAATCAAAACAAAAAAATCGTCTTTCTTTCAATCGGACACATATTTATATTAGAATACTGCAGTTTTCAAAAAGGTTTCAAAAGTCTTAAGAATCATAAAGAGTTTTTATGAATGCTGAAGTGCAAATTTCACATCAGTTATGATTACAGGGAGTATAAAGGTTTTTATTACGATTTGAATTTCATAACTCATATAAATAAATGCCGACGAGATTATAACTCAAAGAATTATTTATTTAATTCAAACTTCTATTACATTAATTTTTTGTTAAAGGTATAAATAAATATTATGATTTTAATCATTCTTGATTAATTTCTACGCACAATGAAGAACATTTACTGATAAAGAAATATGTTGTACATTTGTTCTATTAAATGTGAATTTAACTTCTGTGTACTCAGCAAATTTTTTATTTCTATTCGTACAATTATTATTTAATTGATTTTGAATTCAAGATACGAATAGTAGTTTTGCATTTAATTGCATCTTCAAGGAATGCAAACACACAGAAAAAAGAAAAGGTTTACGGAAAGTTATATATTTCTTTAACTCTATAGCTGTATATTAATTCTATGACGTACCAATTAAAGTACGATTTGCTTTTCCTATTTCATTAAATTATTTTAATTTTGTGTAAGAGATATAAATAAAGATTCACAATTTAATCCCATTTGCGCTGAATTCAGATCAATATAGAAAAATATTTATTTATAAAAAGTTAAATAATAATAAGAGTGCTGTAGATTCGTTATATGAAATACGTATTCAACTTCAATATACTGAACGAATTCGTTATTTCTATTCGAAAATCATTATAACGATTTTGTGTTTAAGATATGAAAAACAATTTTGCCTTTAATCGTCCCTCCAAGGAGCGCAAGTTTTTGCAAGCGCAAAAAGGAAAATGTTTACTGATAAAGATATTTTTCACTAGAAATAAGCTGCATGTTTGCTCCATGAAGTGCCAATTAGAGTGCTTCTTGCTTCTCATATTTCATCGAATTGACATTATTTTAATTCTGTGGACAAATATGAATAAAAATTCAGCATTTAATAGCTTCCTTGATGAATTGAAATATATAAAGACGAATATTTATATAAAAAGAAACCCGTCATTATACTAATTTTTCATGCCAGATAGCAGCTGTGCATAACGCTTCTTCTAAGAAAGCAAATATAAAAGAGAGAGTTTATATTCCTAAGAAATATGTCCTTGAGAATAAAACTGTACAACCAATTTACACACACATAGTTTATTAATAAATTAATTTTCAACTAGCAATCATTATTTTAATACTGCACACATGGTACGACAAATGGCTAAGTATTTAATTGCATTCTTGATGAATTGCAGGAAGAAGAATATTTATTGATTAAGAAATTTGATGTTAGCAAGTATGGTGTTGAATAGTCCAATGAAATACAAATTATATTCGGAGTTTTTAGCGTGTTAATTATTTCTATTTGAACTGTCATTTTATTAATTTTGCTAATAAAATATGATTATTATCAGTTGTACATTTAAATGTCCCTTTAATTTTTCCAAAAAAGAAAACATTAATTGATAAAATATTTTCATTAACAATAAAACTGCAAATTAGTTTAACAAGTGCCAATTATGATGCGATTTTCTTTTCTTTATTTGAATTTTATGTTCATGATACGAATAGATATCGTGAATTTATTCATCAGCTGATGAATTCAAATGCAGATAGAATAATGTTTATTGATAAAGCAACAGATAACAACAAAAAAACTGGTAATTTGCTCTTTGTAGTAGAGAAGAAGCCACAAGACGAACTCAATATTGAAACATATGCCATTGAGCATTCTTCTACTATGTTTTTTTGTGTGTGGGATTCTCATTCGGCATCTGTTCAAAATCATCAGAATATGTTTCATTAAAATTCACGTCTAAAACGCAACACAATGCTTATCGAAACTTTCATTGAAGAATAACTCGTAGAAACATTTTTTAAACAGAAGTGCGTCATACTGCGTGTTTCAAAAAACGGTTGACGAATATATCTGCTCTTTGGACATTGCAGATAGCTAATTTACATAAAACTTTTTTATGACATATCATATGAGAAGTATAAATTACCAAATTCAGTTTCTGAATCTTATGATCGCACATATTTCCTATGCACACTGTGAGTCATTCCGAACTTTTACATGTAGAAATCGTTAAATAAGAATTTCAATAATGCCATGAACAAAATTCTTCTTCATTTAACCTAGAATTCTAATTAGTAAATAGCAAAAATATGGGTGTTTTCTAGGTATATGAATAAAAATAATGATAGGTATATGATAAATGAACAATCAATTTGCAAACATTGTTTTTTTATTTGAAAGTAATTGACATTTCACTGCATTCAATAATATAAAATCAAATCAAATATTTGACATTTACAAAGAGAGAAAATTTTAATTCTATTACTTAATTAGGAATGTAAAGTTCAGGAAATGAAAAAGTTTATTTCAAGATGCGTGATTTCGCTGATTTCTGTTTTATTCTTTTATTTCTTAATTTTTTTATTTTATAGAAAATTATTATCTGTGTTCATATTTTATTTAAATGCTCAATTTCATTTCTTAGTAATCTTAAAATATAAAAAAAACATAACTTCACTTTAGAGTGCAATAAAAAAATATTAAATAATTCATACTTATCAAATATTACATATTTTATAAATTACAAATTCTTTAAAAAATTATACAACCCCAGCAGAATATAGATTGGTTTCTGGGTAAAAATAAAAGGAATTTCAACTTTTACAAACTTTTATTATTATTTTTCGTATTTTATTTAAAAGATTTTTTTCTTATAAAACATTGTTTACTTACCGCAATCAAAATCCCATGCAGCAGACAAAGTCTCGATACAAGTCTCATTCTTCAAAATTGTTCTGACTTCCAGGAAAAAAGGATATTCGGGAATTCGCTCCCAGACCACGGATGAAAATTCGGAGAACTCAGAACCCGCACCGCTCCTTTATATCCGTTTTTCCGGAGTTTCGCGAACCACTTCGGGATTGGTCCAGTCCTTGGTGACGTCACTCCAGCAGTGGGACACCTCTTACGAACAGGGCTGTCAACAAGAGGTTAACGCCTACACTTCCATATCTCCGAGGACTTTCTTATCGTTCACAAATCAATACATTAACTTAATCTGAACTTTCAATCATATTCTCTAATAGGCTCTTCTGTTATTAAACGACTGAATCGAAGAAAATGTGAAATATTGCTATTTTTGGTCATATCTCGACCACATCCCTCTCAGTGGCGGGGAAAGCAATCTCACATAGTGGTTTGTGTTAAGCACCTCTATTATAATTTGGAGCAGTTAAGGAACAGTTGATAAGTGTTACTTTAAATTTTGTAAATAAATTATTTTTCTGTCACTTATCATATGGATATAAACTTGTTTAGTCATTGCTAAGACATTTAAAATAGGTAAAGTTAATCATTTTTTTACAATTCTATTTATGAACCCTTTATTATGAGAAAACGAATTATCAGCAATTATCGAAATAAATAATTCAAGAAAAAACAATAATAGAAAAGGATGAAGTCGGTAATTTTATGAAATTCACAAGTATTGCATTTTTTAGGCATATCTCCACCGTCACATTCTCCGGTTGAAAAAGAAATCTTCAATTAGTTATATTGTAAATCAGAACAGTTAACCAATGAAGAATATAACCCCAGGATAATTCGTTCTACGTTGCTACATTTTGAAGGACAGTTAAAAGTAATTTGTTCCTTAAACGATTAAGAAATGGTTTATAAGTATTAGTTTTATTTTATTAATATATTGTTATTCCTCTCTCTTATCATATCACTAAATGCTCGTTTCTCCACAAATGGGACAGTTAAAATTAGTAAAGTCTACTAATTTTGTTTTTTCAGAATTGTAACGAGTTCCTACAGCTTCTGATTACTTTATTTTCTCGCAATCTGAAATATTGATTAGGGTGTAAATTACTTTATTGATGATAAAGTAGAAATTTATTAAAATAATCTTTCCAATTACTAACAGTTTCATGTTGATTCCACGATCATGTGAAAATGATATCGGTAATAAGCGGAACAGTTCAATCAAGAGAAAACAGAGACGAAATAAAGTGAAGAATATGAATTTATTACAATCATAATAATTTTGGGGCACATCTCATATATGGAGGATGAGAAGTTACCTATCTAGTGGTTTTTTTCTCTCTTTACTAGTGGATAATTGTCACATTATGGAAATAAATTATGTCCACTACAATGACAGGAGATATATCCTGAAGGAGGCTATTAGGATTTAAAGTTAACTCCCGCCTCCGCGCTGGGGCAATGATAGTCCTTCAACAGCTCCATATATTTCGGCAGGAAGATGACTCCGACATAATATGGTTATCACATTCGTAATTTATAACGAAATTTGATCTAATGACATTGAAATATAGAAGAGGAAATAGAGTAGAGAATTCGAATTTGAAATTAAACTTGAATTAGAGAATTTCAGATAAACTCTGCAAAATGAATTAAAGATAAACTTATCCTTATGATAATAAAATCCTTAATTGTGCGTTAATTAATCCTTAATGAACGTTAATAAAATCCTTATGATAATAATGTTTCTAGTACCTCTAAATTATTAATATTGCTTTTAAATCCTAATCTAAAATTTTTTTGAAAGCAACTATAATTAAAGCATTTCCTTCATTTAAAGATTTTCTTCAGTGGATCTAACTGTATAGAAAAGAAACTAGAAACGTTTTGGACTTTGAGATAAGCATCGTTTCCGTGACATTCTCCTGATTACAATAATTTAACTGTTAGCAAGGACTTCCAGAATCGTAATTTTTTATTATTATTATAAATCATTTATAATGACTAGGCAGTTCACCAGAAATAATGTCTTTGTTTCATTTCATTTAAATCTTTTAACATCTATCTCTGACGTTCAAGTTTCACTCAATAAGGTATTTTTAAGCATCTAATTGTGATGGACTTAAAATCATCTTATTTAATAATCTCACACTTGCTCTATTTTTCATGCTCATGAACCTTCCATATAAAATCCGACTTCATGACATCACAATGGAGTGATTTACTGGTTTCTTTAAATTTGTAAAAAGAAACTGCCTAGAGCTTATAAATAAACATAGAAAACTTACTGCAGTCTTACTTACATATGACCTTTTCATATTATATTGAGACAATGCACAACTCGTTATTTTGTCTAACTGCTTTAGTATTAATGAATAATACCTGAAATATCATACTGGGTTAAAACAAACAGAATAAGGATTCAATACATGAATTACAATTAATGCCAACAAGCGTGTGATAAGAGTTTTTTTTTGTTCATTAAAATGAAGCATGCATTTATCATCACTAGTTGGATGAATGAACTTGTTAACTAAAAAATATTAACTAAATCATGGTTAGAAATAACTGGATATCACAATTGTTTCCATTATTGCACGTATGATATGTCCTGGAAGTTTAATTTTATCATTTTTGTATATATATATATATAT
>JAOUZG010051061.1:219292-257033 GCA_026289955.1 Argiope argentata
ATGGAAGTCTGTTCTTTTTTCACTTTTTTTGTATAGATCCAAGAAAAACCCTAAATAAAAAAAATTGGAATAATCAAAAACATTATTGTTAAAATTACATAAAATATTTGACAAGCTTGCTTTTTCAAAGTATTGAAGTTTATATTTTGAAATAAAAAGTAAAAAAATTTGTTGACGCAACGTATGCTGATTCTGTAATCTTAACATTCTGAAATACAGCTAATGAATATTATTTTACTTCGTTTCTTTTCGAAAATAACTTTTGTTTCCTTACTCATCGGAAAATATTCTCTTTGAAGTCTAAATTTAAACATGAGTCTCCGACGTTAATCTCGTATATTATTTCAGGTGTAGTGAACCTTAAGTCAATTAGAGTTCAAACTTTGAGCTTTCGTTTGATGTTACTTAAAGCAAAGACTTTTAATTTAGTCATGCACTAATACCCCTTTCTGAAAATGTTGAAAAGGGCTTTATATATGTTCACCTTTAAGAATCTTAATCCAAAGGCGCGTTATAAGTCTTCAGAAAGTTAAAAAATACAATAAAAATGCACAGAAAAAATAGGATGCACATTTCAAAACTTATTTGTAATATCATTTATTGTCTGTCTTGTTTTGTTCATTCATTTGAATTGCTAAAAATGTAACTAGAAGAAAAATTACTAAATAGGAATATTTTATGTATATGTTTTAACTAAAGCAAACTATGGAGAATATTCCCTTCAGTTTAACCATGCCCTGTAGCGATATTGACACGCATAATTCAGCTTTATAAATTGAAATTCTCTTTAAATATATTAATTATAATTTCAGGTCATGAACCTTTATTGATTAGCTATTCTTGTGAAAAGATTTATTGTCCTTAAACGGTAACTTGTCAAATTTCAAATTAAATTAATTGGAAATAAGACAGGACTAGACATCCAAGAAATATCTAAGAATCTTCTTTTAAAATTTTATATATTAAATTATATTACTGCCAGTTATAATTTACATCTGTGACAAATCATATGCATAGTCAATGGTCTTCTTTTAAGTTATTTTTTTTTAAATATTTAAAAGTATAGATTCTTTTTGTTCTACACAAGTTTACTGAGCAAACATTTCACTTAACATTAATAACCTTAATTCTTCTGTTAAATAATTCACAATAACTTACAGATAAATTATTTTTACGAGAAATCTACTTTATAACCGAATATTTCCTTGTCTTGGTATTGACAGTACAAATAAAATCTGTCTTTTCTTCTTTTTTTGGAAGTAGTGGAGATTCATTCCAATTGAAAGTACTCTGTAAATCTTTCTTTTCAGTGAAGTCACTGATGTGGGAAGGAAGCAGTGTCTTAGATTCGTTTAATATTCTTATGAGCTAATACATATAAGTACGTATGTTGCTTAAAAGTTCATACTTAGAATTGGAATACATTAATTGATAAAATGAATATATCTTCAGAATAGCATTATGAATTTATATGGCCTCACAATAGTGTTTACTCAAAGATATTCAGTATGAATTGTTTTTGTGTGCTGTTATCTTCAAGCGTTCTGTGATCATGCTTGTCATTTTGAAAAAAGGTATGAAATTGTTGTTGTTATATTAAGTTTCTCTTATAGAGAAAATTAATTCAGATACAGTTAATGCGAATTATTATAAAAACTTCTTTCGTTTAAGTCACATAACTAGCACCCAGGACTTAGATCATATAGTTGATCTGTACTATGAAATTCTATTGAAAGGAAAAAGAGAAATAGTCAATTTCTTAAATTTATGAAGTATCGTGTGGGCTTCTTCCTTTGATTTTCATTAACATTTCTGTAATCAGTATCATGCAGATTTAATCTTGTAATTATATCGATAATTAATCCAAACGCATTTCTTACTAGTGATATTATGGTACTTCTCAAAACGTTTTGCTTTATAATATACCATTGCCTCAGGACTTTCGTTGTAAATTATGAAAATCTTGGTAAAAGTAACATAATTAAATAAATTTCTTGGATCTTGCAGAAAGTAGTTACGAAAAACAACTGATTATAGATTTCGAAAATTTAATATTTGTTCTGATAAAGTGGACTCGCATGAGCTGGTGCTTCCTAGACGTTCTCATAATGCTGGCTTTAAGATTTTGAACTCACAATGAAGGATTTGTTGGTCCTGAAAAATGGTTGATCAAAATCATATTGCATGTGTTTGTGGGACAGTAGAGCTCTCAACGCCATTTGTTGTGCAAATATGAAGTTTACGACCTTGCATATCTCCTCGTCTTTAAAACTCGACCCTCAACAGAAAATTTAAAACTTGACGATAAATAATTTTTTTTTGTACTGGCTATTTAACATGATCAAGTAAAATATTTTTCATAAAAATTTGTTTATTTTTCAACAAAAATTGTTGAATATCTGCATTTAATATTATTAATTTTTATTCACATTATTTAATTTTTAAAAACTATATTTAAATTTCCTTCTTGGTGACATGAAATAAGGTATTGTACAGAATTTTCAGTTCTTATTCAAAATAAAAAAATGGATGGGGGAATATAAAGAATTATTTTTTTACGCTTAACTTATGGTACTGTAAAAATTATATTAAGAGGGAAGCTTTTTTTTCTGATATATTTGAGATTTTTATTCAACTTCGTTCCCTTCATGTTTATTGAAATGAGATTTCGGAAATAAATTTTCATACACTTCCTTATGCGCTAGAAGGTTGAATTTTGGTACCTTATATGGTGTATTTTTGTTGACAGCACTCTATTTTACCTTTTTCAGAATTTAATTATCTGTTCATCAGAAATTAAAATGCAATTTTGATTCCTTACTTGTGTCGCCACTCGCTAAAGAGTTTAATAAACATTAGATCCTATCAAAAAAAAATAATAAAAATGAAAAGTTTCCTCTTTTTAGCATATTAATAATAGAGTGTATTAAATACCTTTTTTATTAAATATATTAACTAATTTTTGAAAAAAATTCTTTGAGTTTGAAATATGAATTTAAAGCATATTTTAATGTTTAAATGTTAATTATAAAATTTATTTCTTGAAAACAGTTAATTTCTACAATAACTAATAAGCTATTAAAAGTTATTTTTTGCAACAATGGATCTGGACACGATTTTAAATACTATAAATTTGTTAAATTATATCAGTAAGTCTAATTAAAGATCCTGTAAGTTGAATGTTTGACAAACACTTTCGAAAAGAAATCGTTTCCATATCCATTGCAAGTATTCGAGTTCTCGGCTGTACATAAATTAATACAGCATGTAATTTGATTCTTGTCTAACAATAAATAGTTAGTAACTAAGGTGACAGCACCTCTTTTGAATGTACTGCGTAAAGTTAATTGCCCGACATCGCGTTCGAAGTACTTTTCCAGCACTTTCATTTAAATCGCAGCTAATTAATTAAGCATTCTCTGTGTTGAAACTTATGGTGCTTTATTAACAACGTTTCCTAAAGACTTGCTTGTTCAATGTTCATTCTCTAATATAGCATTGTGCACAGAGGTTAGACAAGTTTTATGTGCTATCTTGACTATATGAACTGTCGTAAAATGCGATAGCCCTCAATTTACTTCAACTTAATAATTAAGTAAAAGTACAATGTTTCAATTCTTCTTTGAAATTTAATTAAAGAATTTAATTAATAGGAAATCAAAAAGAATAAAATCTACCAGGCATAATTCAGAGAACAGATCTGCGAAAAAGTACTTTATGAATTCTGATAACTGACTTTTAAGTAAGTTTCACAGCTGATTAAAAAAATTAAATTGGTTTTTCCTATTACGTAGGAATTATTCCCCAAACAGTTTCTTATTTTAGGCAAAATAACTAAAACAGAATTATATTTATATCTTCTTATTTCACCACCTTATAAATACATATTTTATAATTATTTCTTTTCTCTGACTTGATGTAAATAAATTTATTAAAAAAGGTTACAATTCTTATTGTAAGGTTTTCTTCTTTTTTTCTTAATTATATTTTCTGGCGAACTTGCAAAAAATAGTTTATTTTCAAGATCCTACATTAATTGGTAAAAATTTTTGTATTTCATCTTTATTGATATTTTTTGTTGACTTCTTTATATCACGTTGAAGGGTACTGAGGATAAGAAATTTCCAGCATGGGGGTTGGTTCTCGTCACTCTTGTGAATACACGGAAAAGGTGGAGGGTCTTTCTCATCGATGATAGGACGTACATCTTTAGGGAAGGTAAGTACCGTGACCGGTGATGGCCTTTTGAACTCAACCACAGTTCCCATCTATGTTACTGTCGCGATGGTCCGGTCATTCAGTTTTATCCGTATACCTTCAGAAGGATCGGGCAGTCAGTCTATGGCTTATATAATGTTGAAATCGTTCACCTTGTTCTTCGCTATTGCACTTCAATTCCTAATATTAGTGGGAAAAGGATTTTGTAAATCATATTAAATTTGAATTTGATAATTTCTTTTCTATCATAATGTTCGGTCTGTATGGCTTCCAACAAAGATAGTTACTACAAATTTTGAAAAATTTTCAAGCTTTCATCTTGTTATTTTTTCATTCTGAGCACAAAGCTTTCACTTTTAAAAAATATTTTTCGTGATTCTAACGAATATTAATTATTTCACCCTTGATTTTGATGAGCTTGGGAATTGTTTACAGAAGTATTTGAAATGCTATGATTGTTTTGGTAATTCTTTAACCAACAATATGGACAAAAAACAGTAATTAAATAGTATTCATAAGACAATATATGGTGAAGCAGTAGAATTAGAATCTGTTTTGAACCAATAAAACTTTCCCAACACATATAGCATCATTCTATGAGACTACATTTTCTATTCCTTCCTCGCAGTTTCTAGTCAAAATTTTAAGGTATGATTTTTTTCACAAAATATTATGAATTATTCTACTAGAAATATAGAACAATTCGAGGGGAGGGGTTGTGTCCTCCGCTCAAAATAGTTTCAGTCAATCACATAACAAACTAAAAGTAAAAAGTGTTTTTAGTCAATGTTTGCACAAATTAAAAGCAAGTTCTTTCATTCAATATTTGGAATCATATACAGCACTGAACTTTTATTATTTTTTCAGTAATAATTATCCATAAAACTGCAGAAAACACTATTTTTAAGACAATTTTTATCAATCGCTCATCTATGTAATCAGAAACAAGTCCATTATTTTAAGATAGATTATTCTAAAAAGAGTGTTTTTGCTTTCATTTTCTTGGGGAATCTTATTAACACTATAAAAATAATCCTAATAATTTATAATAATATTTTTTAAAAAAATAGGTTGGCACTATTTCTTTCTAAAATATGAAAGTACTTACAAATGTGGAAAGAGAAAAAAATCACAAAGGAGAGTTGCCTTATTTGGACCCTCCCCTAGATAGTATCTTTACCAAAATTTTACCTCTATTAAATAGCTGGACTATAAAATAAACAACTTTGTGGTATAGTGAAGATAAATGAATACATTTGAACTTGCTACGTTGAGTGATTGGGTCAGACACTTGATACTGAAAATTTAATACCGATCTGACGCTATAATTTTGATACAAATTTGATGCTTCAACTTCCATACTTGAGTCCACATTGAAACTTATTCGTTGCCGCTATTATGATGCCAAAGTCACATTAAAAATTCTACATTAGATTGTAATTTTGGTTTATTTCTTTACATGCGCATGAGTAGACATACCGACAAATGGTCATAGGCAGATGGATTTCTCTGAAATTGGATATAGATCTGTACTTTTGGTGATAAAAGAGCTTTCACCAAGTTCCTTCGTTTAATTTTGATGTAGATCTAAAATTTTTCATTCATATCTCATTCCAAAATATTTAGATGATAAATAGGGTTTGGTCTTTAAGTCTGTAAATTGCTCTGAAAACCTTTTGTTCTTTTAAAAAATTCTTTTCTAAATTTTGGATTCGATTTTTGTTTGATAAATCATTTCTTTAATAGTTATTTACATCCTTACAAAAGTATTTTCGCAGCTATAACTTAAATCAGGATTATAATAACCTCAATGATAAAATTTCATAACTCTTTACAGCTGATTATTTTTACGAAAAACAATTTTAATATTCACAGAAATAAAAGACCAAGCATTATCACTTGAAGATTTTTATATAATTCTTCAATTAATTGACATTTATTTTGCTACAAATTACTTAAAAAATACTTATGAGCATAAAATGGGCATTAATTATTTCATTTCTTACCCTTGGTATCACTCTTTCCAAATAAAAAAGTTGAAGAAATATTTTATAAAGTTGAATTTACAAAGGATCAAATTAGGAAAATAAAATTAATTCACCTTCTCTCTTTTATTCTAATTATTTATTTTCATAAAGTGATTTTGGCCATTGATTATTAATAAAGAAAGTGAGCATAAAATGGGCCAATACCACAGCAATTAAAAATACGTTCGAAAATAACATCATAAAATATTAATGAAGCTGGCTGATAAAGCAACACTTTGCGAGCATAAAACTATTTTATTATTAAATAAAATTTAAAACCGCAGAGAAAGTGTTATCAGAACAATTTTAAATATGGTTTCCTAGACTTTTAAGTTTCCTTTTGACATTATCGTTAAAAGCTTTTCTCTATATATTGTTATCCTCGTGAAACTTTTATCCGGTTTGTAGTAAAGTATAGTTTTGCTAACGATTAATT
Source organism: Argiope argentata (assembly GCA_026289955.1). Classification (NCBI taxonomy): domain Eukaryota; kingdom Metazoa; phylum Arthropoda; class Arachnida; order Araneae; family Araneidae; genus Argiope; species Argiope argentata. The sequence continues at coordinate 225,974 of JAOUZG010051061.1, forward strand.
AAATTTCTAACACTAAATCATGCTGATAAATTTTTCAACTTTCAACAAGAAACTCTTTTCGGGGGAACTTCGTAGATAGAATTACCAATAGAAAATTACATGGTTACTAACAGTTTTGATTTAAAAAAGTAGGTGTAAGCAAAAAAAACCCATGTTTATTCTTTTTTATAAATAAAACAGAATTGAAAGAATTTGCCAAGAGAGAAATAGTGCATTATGAAACAGTCTAATTATTACCCTTCCCCCATATATTTCTAATAATATTGTTTTTGTGTTAAAATTTGTTACATAGTAAAAGGAAGTATGCACATATTTTAGATTTACCCCTTTTGATATATTGAGCCCCAGATTTGATACAAAACTATCATTCTCATTTCAGTACCATAAATACCACATTTCATTTTTCTTGTTTCTTTGTTTTCTAACTTCTCTTTTGGTTGTTTCTAATGGCATTGACCATGGACAAGCTTCGCTACTACATATGGGAATTTTAAGCTGAAAGAGCGTCTCTTGTTGAAGTAGACAAGGGCCAAGAGTACGACTCAGCTACTCACTCATTACATTCGCTTGCACAGCTCCTTTTTACAGGGAGGCTCATTCACACACCTTATAGATAGAAAACAGAAGAACAACCATGCCCGAACCTGGACGTCCAGATCACGGAGAAGACGTGTTACCTCTATGCCAGGACGCCGGCTTTCTAACTCCTTGTGTTCTAATTAGCATATACACGAAGAGACATATCGGCAAAAGTCAGTCTGGAGTATGATTTCTTTTAAAATTATATAGAGACTTACAATTCTGGTGATAAAATCAAATGCCCAGTTGCATCTGTGTAGCTCTTAGCTTTTTTAAGTTATTATATTCTCATACACTCAACAGAAGAAATTATTGCAAAAATTATTAATAATACAGCTAAAAGTAAAATAAATTAAGAAATCAAACTGTAACTGTGACTTCTAAGTGTATTGCTTTAGGATGTAAAAAAAGTTAAAAGACATTATATTGTTTTAAATATATATTCAAAAATTAGACCAATTTATCAATATGGAAATTTAATTGAAAACTTATGAAATTGATTTGAAACTTAATTGATTAGTTTGACAAAATTAATTTACTTTAATCCAATATTGCATCGTTTCATCAAAAAACTCAGACAAATATCTAACAAAGGAACTGCGAAAACATTTTTATCTCGGCTTGTAAAAAAGTGATTTAAATGTATTCAATTGAATTATTAGGTGAATAACTTCAATTCCGTTAGTTTCTTTTTCAGAAATTTAGACTTTATTCTTAAAAAAGATTACATATTCATGATTAAAAGTACTACCCATTACTAACTATTATATTTCTTTTTTTCGGAAATTGAAGTATACAATCTATGAAAAAACGATGCGTCTTTTGAGGCAATCCACTAATCGATCCACTTTTCGACATCTTTATAAAAGTGGAGATGCTTATCAGCCAGGCCACGTTCCATTGAACGAAACAAATGATAGTCGAAAGGAGCAACATCTGAAAAGTGCGGCGTGGGGGAATAGATCTTTCCTTTTGACTTTTCCAAATATATCTTGGCCAGTCTTGAGATATGTGGCGGAGCATTGTCTTATTGGAGGATAGCTTTGTTGCATCTTTCTTGATGCTCTCATCATTTATCCTTTAATGCTCGGATCAAACACATCAACTACGCTCGATAAAGCTGCCCTGTGATGGTTTAACTTGATTTCAACAACTAATAATATATATCAAAGAGTTTGTCCGCCAAATTAAAATCCTAACCTTGGCACCATAAACATAGATCTAGCCGGCGGTGGTCAGGGCATTCCTCATATTTTCTGCGTTTGAGATTATCATAGTGAACCCATTTTTCGTCACTGGTCACAGTACGAAATAGAAACTTATTCCGTCTCTGCTTTTGAAGTAGTTGTTCACAAGCAAAGTAATACCATTGAACATCTTTCGGCTTCAACTCGCACGGAAGCCAATTTTCTTGCATCTGAATTATTCCCATGGCTCTGAGGCATTTTGAAATGAGTTGTGGAGCAAATTCTGATGATAGTGCCAATTCTTATTGCATATGCACGCGTCTTTCTCAAATAACACCTGCAGTATGAAATCTTCACAAATATTCTCTCTTTCATTGCTATGGCTATCGTCAAAACCATCGCTCTTCAAGGTTGAAACCACTCACTAAGTATTCTTTCACTAATAGCATACTCCCAATTCAATGCCCTCAACCACAGGTTTATTAAACGGGAATTAGAAAATCAGAGCACTCTGGCTCAAAAACTGACATCTTCGATAAAGAATAAATTATAGCTTAAACTAATAACGTGCTGTACTAATGTTGACAGATGTCCAAGCTTAATGTGCGACATTTTTTATCAACCAGCATTTGCGAGGCAGTCATGTACTTAAAAAACGGCTGGAGAAAAGTTATACATCTAATACACAAGTAAAATATTTCCGAGATTTAATTTTAAAAACTAAAATTTCTCGTTGAGCATAAGTTTCGAAAGTTCTATTTCTTTCGCTAACGCAATTAATTAATGCTTCAGACAGACTCGTAGACATCATAAATTTTTGTTATACTACACGCATAAGGCGTTTTTAAAGTAAACTGCCCTTTTCAATGGAAAACAAAAGTTTTATTAAATTTTTTTAAAAACTAGAAAAAAAGTAGAATAGTATGATGATATCGCTTTCCATAAAGCATAGAAATATTTCTTGGGAAGAAGCTCTCATAGGTTCAGAACTGTTTTAAATTGCCCAAAAGAGGAAATTTCATCAAATAGTTCCCCTTTAAGCGGCCAATTTAGAAATCCTCTTCGAATAATTTTCATGAAAACCCTTTATTGTAAAGGCTAAAATAATGAAATAAAGAGAATTTCAATATATTACAAATCCTGCTTTTTTGACGTGTTCAAAGAAGCATCTTTTCTGCTTTGCAGTGTTTTAGTTTATTTCCTATTACGATCTAGCAGAGTAATAAAGATTGGCTCACTGTAAAGGATCATTAGTTCTGATTTATAATAAATGTAAAGGGTTATAAGTGCATATTTTACTTGTTTCATATTTATAGAGATAAGTCTTCATATTCGAATTTTTATTAGATTTCGGATGCATTAAGAATTTTGAAATTATATTCACTCGCATATTGGGCCTCGGCGGCCTGGTGGTAAGGTCTCGGTTCGTGAGTCATAAAGTTTCAGGTTCGAGACCCGATTCCACCGAAGAGCCGTCGTGTGGCGCGATGGGTAGAGAGGGGTAGCATCCCGGTGTCCTCCTCGTCATCTGACCACGTTTCAAAATTACAAGGTTCTTCTCAAAATAGCTCAAGTTTTTCTTACACAATTTTAAGGTTTTCAAACTTAATTATTCGTTGATTTAATTCAATTAATGAATTTGCGAAAAATAATTTCAAAATTCCATAATATTTATTATAGTATATTATAAATAAAAATCAAGAAATAGAAAATAATTGAAATGAAAATTTTTACCGTTTATTGCACAAATAAAAGTGTTTTAAAAGGGCTGTTTTTGTTAAATTTTATAATTTGAAAATTATATATTGATTTAGAAAATCTTCTTAAATGTGTTTAGTAGTGGAAAAGATGTGCTCAAGATATGTTTAATACTCAAACGTGTTTAATGCTCATTTCCTGAACTGAATGATGTTTCTTGTTTGTGTTAGCGGAAAGTTCTTTAAAACAAGGCTTTATAGCATGTAGTGTTGAGAATTCAAGATTTTTTCATGCATAGTTTATAGAAATCAACATATCAGATCGTAAGCAACTGGTTATTCCACAACTAACTGTTTACCAACTGTCGTGCCTCGCACAGTCACTACAACACACGAGCCCCTGTTGCAATAATATTCTCTAATGGCTGCGGGGATAATTAGATTATTTTGTAGATGCATGGCTTGTAACGAAAGGATGGGATAGGGATGATTTGTAAAGGTAAAAAAAACTGAATCTTTCGGGTTTTTAAGAGGCATTTTTTATTCTCACAATTGCAATCATTTTTTGTTTTGTTTTTTAATTATATTGATTCTAAACAAGATTACTGCTTTGGAATTACCTTGGATTTCTTTTACTCCTTTTTAGGGGAGAACAGTAACACTTCGTAAAGAATCGGAGACTAAATTTGGTTAGTAATATAAATGGCTAAAAGAATCATATACTTGTTTCCGGTTAAATGAGCACTTCCAAGAAATATCTATAAAATGTGGTAAGCGTGAAAATGCTTGGAGTCCTCTAAATAGTATAAAGGGTAAGAATAGAGGACACAAGAGTTCATGTCTCTTTAAATTATGAAGCGCCAAGGGAGGCATTGGCCATTATTTCTTGATGAACAACGTTTATTTACTATTTCAGACATCAAAGGCGGTTATAGTTTAGTCCGAGACGAATTCAAACACTGAGATTCACATTGTAAATTCCAAATATATGCTTTTTACATGACAGCCGTTTGTGATTTTCGAATATTTTTGCTTTTGATTGATTACTAGATTTGACTCTTCCAGTCCTCGGTCTTTTTAAAGCAATTTCCTTCAACTATATGCTAACCATTCAACAATTATTGTCCTTGATTTCAGTTAACTCAATCACGGACTTTCTACTTAATTTAATAAATTAAATTGCTTATATTTTAAGCACAATCACATTTTATGAACTCATTTAAATGCCATTTCATTTAAATAAAATTATAATCTCTCAAACCTACATTAACCTCAAATTTCTAAAAGACATGCATCGTATTTAAAAGTATTAAACTGAATTTTGAAAAGGCTGATTAAATGCCAGCTCTAAATATTAATCTGAAAACAAAGGCATAAAAAATTCTTTTATTGCTAACTTGTCTGGGAAATAAAGAAAATTAAATATCTTTGTTGTTTGCTCATTGCCAGTGCAGTTTTGCAAAAGGTTTTAGGTAATTCTTTAAAAAATAAAACAAACAACAAAGAAAAAAGTCGTTTTGCTTTTGACAAGTATTATAATCCCGAAACCAATTAATTTCTTCATCAGGTGGAAAATTTGCCGAACTGGAACTTATTAGGAAGAATTTTTTCACTCATTACCCAGGTCAATTTCAGAAAAGGAAAATTAATTCCCTCCTCTCTTTTTTTTTGTAAATATCCCACCAACCCATTCAAAAACAAGAGAAAGAATCTCAAAGGAATTTTTCAGGTGTTCGATCTCTGCTAATCACAGGAAAATCTCATAATCTGCAAGTTGATTTGGATGAAAACATTTTTCTTTAGTTCTCTCTTTTTTATATTCGTGCGCTATTTCTTTTGAAAGAAAAATAATTAAAGAATAGGAGACTATTTCATTTAATTGAATTATTTTCATTTAACCTTATTTTCCCCACATCATGAAAAGTTAATTTTCTAAAATGCCTTGCCAAAAAAAGATGAAAAAATGTGCATGCCAACTACTGGTTTTAATGAACTCATTTAAGAATACTTTAAAATCTGAAGGCATTTGTCAATGTCAGATTACTTTTGTAATCGTGAACAATTTTATGAAAAATTTCTTTTACCTGTCAAAAATGTTTGATTTTCTTTACTTTCCAATTAATTCAGTGATTGAAAAATATGAAGAATTGAGTTCTACTAAGCGATGAAAAAAATGAAACACTACCAAAAAAGGAAGAAAATGGAAGTTAATATGTCGATAATTCTTTGAATATTAAAAATAATAAATTTTTTTTAATATAATCGTTTGCTCTCTCTTAAGTCACTTCTCTTCAAAAAGATTATGATATGACATAGGAAATTCGAGTACTTTTTTAGTATAATGAAGAATGTTTTTCTTAACTTTTGACGTCTGTATATTTTGTGTGTGTGGGGGGGTGCATACTAAAAATGTATTTATTTTTACTTCGCAAATTCTGGATTATACAAATAAAAAGTATTTAAAAATCAAAATAAGGAATCTTGTCTTTCATGGGAATTTTACTGAATATACGCGTTTCAGATTCACGAAAATTATGAAATAAAACTTTTTTGGAATTATATTCCAGGAATATATTTGGAATCTATCCCAGTAGTAGAGGCATATTTAATATGAGGTTGAACGCTTTCCTGGTGAGTATAATAATAATAGCTTGGGTTTGAGTTACCTTCATTCTGATAACGAATCGTACTCCTTAGTCAGGATGGGTAGATGCAAAGGCTACAACATGATGGAGCCAATTTTGCGTCTATCTAAATGTCCGATTTATAAAATGTCATGGTAACTCATTCAATCTTCTAAATATTTCCCCAGTTGCTATGTCAGGGGATAGTAGCTCGTTTTTATGGTAATATCTCTCTTTCAAAAAATACGAAAATTCATACATGGAGAGGTTAAATAAATAAAATGCAGCATGTTGTCTTAGATTAAAATTGTAGATTAAACACGGATTAAACTTGGTTTTTCGCTTTTCCATTTAATTTTGGATTATTAACCCTTTGCACTAGATGGTGCCTCTTCGGCACAATTCAAGACGGTCCATTAGTTTGACGTTTTTTTATTTATTTTTCAATTTTGATTGTTGAAAATACCTACAGAATGGTAAAAAGACGGAGAAATTCAATTTTAAACACACACACACAAATTTGGTACAATAAACAAGCTCTTGTGTATTGAATAATTATGCATCAAATTACTTTTCCAAGTGCAAATGATTAAGTTTTACACGAAATTCGTTGACGATGCAAAAAAAAAAGAAAGAAAGAATTTTCAGGTCTTTTTAATTCCCTTTTAAACACAATTCGTGCACTTATTGTGGAAATATTCCGAATATATTTAATTTTTTTTTATTTATGTAAACATAAATTTCATTTTCAGGTTCGAATTTTAACTTGATATCTATATTCATACAAAGTTATTTTAAAATCTTTGGACAAATTTAAAAGTGGGTCAAGCATATTAAAACTTAACGTACTCTTAAAGTTTGTCATTCGATTTAAGTTCACACTGTATATTTGGTCCTTACATCGAAGTATTGATATTATTGGACCAATTTCCTCGATATTTCTTAAAGATGCTTACATAAAAAAAGAATGTACAGATTTTACCATAATAAATAGTACTACGAATATATAATATTAATTTCCTGTCATATTTCTTATCACTAAAAAGAGAGATTTACAGATATTCTTTATGGATACTGAATGGATACCAAGTACTTGACCATGATTACGAGAATAAACTTGAAGATCATCAGGAAGACTTGGTGACAAACTTGGTGACAAAAATTTTTGTTCCTGAAAATGCTGGTATTATGGCTCTATCTTTAATAGGAAATCAGATCTGAAGAACCTTATGGAAAACTTTGCTTGGTATATCGTTTTGCCAGAAAACCTATAAAAATGGAGAGGTCGAAGAGATGTCCTTTTTTTCTTCGTAATGTCAACCGCAAAGAGAGGCCGCTTTCGGTGGATTTTCAGCATCATTAATATTTCCTAATTAGAGTTTTTTTCTGTTTGTGTTTTGAAATTGTACAACTGTTGTTCTTTGAGTAAGCCTCGGCTGTATTTTTGCTACGTTGCCTTTTTGTTTTCTTGGGAAATAACACATCGTGTATCATTCAACGTGTTGGATCTTTTCACCATACACTCTCAGAACGATTTCTATATTAATTTCATATTAAAGTTTTAAAACCTCCTTTATTTATCTGCAATAGATTAACAGATATTACAGGGACATTGAAAAAACCTTTGGTCAGTATATTTTATATTGAAGTGAACGCAAAAATAGTAATCTGCAAGTTCTTATTTTATTACTGTATAATAAATCATGTATTAAATTAGATTTTGATATAACTTTTCCATATCGAAATTCCTTTGTCTCAAAAAGAAACTGAAGAAAAGAATGATCACTCTACATTGTGAAGAAATATGAAAACCTTCTGCATGATATTCTAAGCAGCTGAAAACAAACCAAGCTAATATCAGCTAATTATTCTACTTATCTGTAATAATTGATAATAAGATTGTGCGAAACCATTTTGTTGCCACTTGTTATATAATAACGTGTCAACATAATCGTTTCGCAATTCTTTTATCAAATGATCTTCACAAAAAAGGATGATTCATTTAAGAACAGAAAGAAAAATAATTCAGGAGAATTTTAACTAAATAAACTCGATAGGCAGAACAGATATTTTACTAGAAAGGAAGACAAAATTTATGAGCTATGTGTTGCGATCTCATGATTCTTCAATGATCCAATCCAATGATCCAACTCCAATGATCGTACCAGAAAGAATTTCCTATTTTGAGAAGGAAACAAAAGCTTTCCTCGAAAAATTGTTTATATATGATCTTTTTCAAAATGTGTAAGAATAAAAAATATATCTATTTGCTGATTTTTACATAATTAACTTACCTAATTTTTAACCATTCCAATGTCACAATTCAAAAAAAATCATTTTTAACCTCTTTTTAAGACATTTGCCAAGAACATCTGATTAATTTTAACTGTACGAATTCCAATTCTAATTCTTCTTATTCTGTGAAACAGTTCTTTAAGTTCCATCAAACAAACTAATTATTTATCTATTTATTTATTATTATTTTGGCTAAAACACTATTTGGGCTTTCACACCTCTGTTCAACACTATTTTCAAAGTCATCATTGAACCTTTAGTTTGATACTTTTAGTAATGAAATGAGTTTGTTTTACTTATTAAGTAAGGGTGTATATATATATATATATATATAGTTCTTTCATTTTACAGGTCGAAATATTTGATTATGAGGGAAGTATAGTTAGCTGGGATAAATTATTTAATAGATATTTTTATTAGTTATTGTTATAAAATTGTTATTTCAGTGACTCTCACTTAATATGTTTAAATATCATTAGCTTATTATTATCTGAGATCTTGATTTTGCGAATTTTTGAGGAAAAAATTAATATGCATTTATAAAATTCTCTAAATCGGAGTCTCAAGACAGTTTCAAATGCCTCAAATATGCAATCTGAAGACTGAAGAAAGAATTTTCTGTTTACTTAGGAAATACTAAAACAAATTTAAAATATTACACAGTTATTACTTAACTGAACTCTAAAAGAATTGTTCCCTCAGTATTTCATAGTAAATCTGAAACATATTGCGTTGACATCTTTAATATAGCTAAATACTTATTACGATTCAATGATAAGCATACATATTTTAGTACCTCGTACACTATTTACTTGTTGATATTTTTTGCATGTCGAAAATCGTAAATACACAACATGTTTTAAAGAATTGATTTCTAAAAAATAATAATTGATTAATAAGATCTTTCCAGAGGCTCCGACTTCCTATCTTTGAATTAAAAGTTGTGTTGACATTGGATATAATGAAAATAAATCAGATACAAGATATTATTATTGACTGGTGTTATTTTTTTATCATAAAGTATATTTATCCTTTTTAAATTCAGAACACGTAGGTTCTATAAAATTGTGATCTTAATTGTTTGAGGTGTTCGTTCAGGGGATTTAAATTACCTTAATGCTTTTTTGTGTAAACTAAATGCATTTTGAAATATTTTGGACAAAGTTTCCGATATACATATTTATTCCAAGACAGTTCTGTAATACCACCTATTCAGCTTTTTAATCTATAGCTGGTTTAAATATCACTTACTAGAACCAAAAACGAACTGTTAAACGCTTCAGTGATTTTAACAAATAACTGTTGATATAGTTGAAATTTTAAAATGTCAAGCGAGCAGTCAACAAAATGCTACTAAACCTTTTTTTCCGTCTATGTTTTTTTGCATATATTTTTTCTATTAATGCTGTAAATTAATTTCTCATGTGTAATTTACCTTCATAAATAATAGCTGCATTAACTATACTAGTTAATGATACCAAGCAATCACCTTTAAAGTTCTTTTTATCTCATCTTTTTTTTTTGTCAGAGAATGGTTCAACTTTTAAATCGAGTTAAGTAATAGAACTTTTAATACTTAATTTCAAAACCGTCATATGATTTAGAACTATAAGAACTTATAAAGAGTATATCCATAACTTTTTCATTTGAATCACTGTAATGTTAATAAATATTATGAAATTACAGAAAACCAGTTTAAATTTCTTTTTAGTCAAACAAAATAATTTCATTTTTAGTCAAACAGACAATTCTACTTTTTAAAAACTAGGCGAGAGAATTCAGATTAAAAAAAAGAAATTACAATTTCCAGACTCGATCTATTACGCCATTATAATTTTTTTAACAAAAAACTTACATGGCTCAAAGGCACCCTATCTTTTATCGCGTCAGCAATTTAATAATTAATCTTTTAATCACAAATCAAACAAGCAAGATAAAATGCGATCTCGTAAGCATTAATGACTAATGTTGATGTTAAATACTAATGAGGATTAATTGTAATTTTAATTTTTTAATTAACTTCAGTGATGTGATTTTAATTTTTTAATCAACTTTAGTAATTAATGTCATTTTTCAAATAATTATGATACATTTTTTTCATGGAAATTACACGTGACTAATCTTTTGTCGCGTCTTATATTACTGTCTAAAATGCAGAAATTATTTTCATTCTTTCTCTTGCACAGGAAACTGATTATATCATGATGTATTTAAAAACCGTCGACAAGTTGGACAACATTTCATTCATTTTTATTGGTATAAAACCAAAATTATTAATAAATTCAATTAATTAGAGCTTTAAACATATTGAGAACATAACACCTATGCACATAACATCTGAGAAGAATGATTAGTATTTTATTTTCGTTTGTGCCAAACATATTCATCTTTATCATTTCTTGAACTAAATACTATAAATACACGTTTATAAAAAATTTCAAAAGCCACTTCATATGAGAATGTTAAATATTTTGATTAAAGTAATTACAAAAATGGTTTTTATAAAAATTACAAAAAGATTAAATTAAGATTAATTTAATTAAAGATTAAAATTACAAAAAGATTTCCACTTTCACCAAAATATTTACTGAAGAAATACGAAATCGATGAGCCTGAAACACTACTGAATCTAACTAACAAGCTAGAAACAAGCTAGAAATCTGCAAATATCTATGAAACATTGGTTTAAAGATATCGCCTAACTGCTTTGTGACAGATGTGCCATATCATTTCTCTGTTACAAAAGAGTTTGGCCGAATCTGAATCAAATTATTCTTCCAGAAAGAGTTCTTTATTTCATTGATGAAAAAAGAAGAAGGAATGAAATGGAACAGCTGAATATTCCAATATTGTAGATGAGTGATTAATACTCTTTCCGAGATGAGATTGAGAGCTGTGTAATGTCTGTGAGACACTAATTTTTAGATAATGCTTAACAGTTTTGTGATAGATGTGTTATATTATTTCGCTATTACAAAACAGTTTGTACACATCAAAATCAAATTATTCTTCCAGAAAGAGTTATTCATTTCATTTTAGAAACAAGAAGTCAGAATTAAATGAAGCAATTGAATACGTCTGAATATTCCAATATTGTAAATGAGTTATTATAAATACTTCCAACATGATGTTGAGAGTTGTGTAATGTCTATGAGACACTGATTTGTAGATAATGCTTAATTTTTTTATGTTTGACATGTTGTACCATTTCGTAATACAGATCGGTTAAGCAATATCTCGATCAAATTATTCTTCCAGAATGAGTTATTCACTTAATCGAAGAAATAAGAAGCAAGAATTAAATGGAGCAGTTGAATACGTCTGAATATTCCAATATTGTAAATGAGTAATTTAAACGCATACCAAAATGATATGGAATGTCTGTGAGGTTTTGATTTGTAGATAATGCTTATCTGTTTTGTATTGACGTGTTGTGTCATTTCGCTATACAAATCAGTTGAGCAGTATCTGAATCAAATTAATCGTCCAGAAAAAGTTATTTATTTAGTATAAGAAACAAGAATCGTCCACATGTCCAAATTATTATAGACTTTATTTTACATGAAACAGAATCGGCACAAATATTGGTTATTATCATTATTATTATTCCATTGATGGAAAAAGCAAGAAGGACTTTTCTCTCTTACAATAAATGATTAATTTTTATTAAAGAATAGGAATGAACTGGAATAGATAAGCATCGCTGAATATTTTAATGTTGTAAGTCACTTATCTTAAGATAATATTAGAGGATTTTAAGGGTTATGCAAAGAAATTTCGGTAATCAAAAGACTTTGCACGCTTTTGAAAAAGATTTTTATCCAGAAAAACTTGAGCATTTTAATAAAAGGCGGTAAAAGAGTTAAAAGGCGTGAACACTGTCCAACCTTTATTGGAGCTCTAAATAATGAAGGTGTGTAAAATACCCACAAATGTTAAAAATTAAGAAAAAAGTGTTATTTTTAGGAAGTTAAAACTAAAAAAATCTCAGAGCACTCTTACAATTTAGGTTAAATATACTTTTATAGAATATTTTTGCTCACATATAATCAATTTTTCCATGATGTTCTTTGAAAAAAGAATATTTTTAAGACCGACAGAAAGTTAGCCAAACCAAATAATAATAATAATAATAATCAGACTTATTTTACCAGATTTTAAAGCCACTAGAAAGCATTTTAGTAAGATCTCAAATAAACAATAAAAAACACACACTATATAACGAAATCAAAACGAGACTACTAAATTCAATGCTCAGGAAAGGAATATCAGCCTTAATTTGTTGAATTAATTTTAAAGCTCCATTTTTTTTGTCGAAATCTTCTTCGTCTTTAAAGGAACAGTGAAGATCTCTTGTATTTTCAAATGAGAAAATTCTCTGAGGAGATTTTTGTACTATCGAAAGAAATACATATGCGAAGATTAATATAGTATACAATTCTATTTTCCATCGCCCAGTTTAATCAAAACTTTAAAAAACATGAAGGCGCTGTTTATCTGTATTCTAAAATATTTGGCTACTTTAGTTTTACGGATTGAAAGATAAACTGTTGCGGCCTTTTTTTCCTTATTATGAACTCCTAATTGTTGAAGGCCTCCACACTATTCCTGAAATCACCAGGGAAAACTTAACTCGAGTCATTAAAAGCAATTTTTCCTTCTAGGGGAAAATGAATTCTTTTTTCACCAGACCTATTAAGACATAATTTCTACTTTTTTACTATCATAATTTTGCATTTATGTAAACCGAATACATAGATTATTCAAACATTTCGTTCATAGTTTTTGGCACCTTTAATTCGATGAATTTTATTAGCACTAAATATTTTTTTCTTTATGTTTTATATTAAGGTCAATTCTCAGCTAATGAACTAATATCTTCCAGACGAATGATCATTTCGAAATTACTTCCATTTTCCTTTTATTGTCATCTGAGATACTGACAAATTTTTATAAAAATCTTGCTATGTTGTTATCAATCATAGAAAAACTATCTAAAGGTTTTTGCTTTAAATTGTTAGGTTTTACGATGATGTTCATCATTCTTTTAATTAAAAATAATGCTGTTCAAGGGATATTTTTTTTGGAAATTCAAAAACATTAGCTTAAATTATTTTTTAAACAAATCAAACAATTGTTATTTTTTTCTTAAAAAACAACAACATCAGGAAAAATTAATTTTTCGCAAATCAATTTCCACTTACGAATTCGGAGCATTATATCATTATATCTAAGGATTCTGGAGCTATATTAGCTAGATAGGTTATTCAGTTTATCTCTAATTATTTGGTGCTCACAAAATTTCTGGACATACTAATTAATCACAAATGAAAGAATAAGTGGCACAAAATATAATTTATAATGAAATAAAAAATGCTTTAAATTAGGATTTTTTTAAATTAGTAACTTGACTGATGCTATATTTTCATAGAAAATTTTAAATTACCAAAATGATAACAAATTGCAAAAGTGGTAAATTTTCTGCCACTTCCTGAGTTTTTATAAAACCTTTGGTGCCGGGAGTATTGATTATACAGATTTATATATATTCCGTTGGTTAAAAGGCCTCCACTGTTTCCGGTAGCTTCCACTGTAAAAACATCAAATTACTACATTCAATTTTTGAAGTTGAATATTTTCTAAAAAGAAGTGCTTTCACCCAATATTTGGGTTGATTCTTTACCAACACTGGTTTTTTCATTTTTATTTACTGTAAATAGAAACTTCTAGAATGCATTTAATGGTCTTTTACTACAGCGGAATCAGTAATTTTTGTCTTAAAAAAGGTTATATACTTTTCTTGGCGAGATATTTTAAATGATTAAATAGTTGCGAATGGTTTGTGAAATTCAAACTGATGAACGTTGAAGATCATCAAGATTTCGGTTGGCTACCTTCTGTTGATGATAACCAAACTAAGGTTCTAGTTGCAAGTATTCTATTATTATCTCTCATAAAATTGCCAAGAAACACGAAAGGACAAAGTGTAATGAAGTGGAATGAGGCTTTCATTTGTTAATGTCTTAATATTTGGATTCCTCAAGTGTTTAATTGAAAATTTTAAATAGACTGCATTTCCAAATTAAATTTATTGATCAAACGCAGCGAAAACTATCACTTCAGTAAACGAATAATAACGCTTTAGGAAATAAATCGTCTACAATAATATTCTGTGAAAATGGACATGAATTCAATCAAATGATTCAAAAATCAACCACTAGAAAAGTCAATACCCATGCACAGAAATTTTCCCTCTGCTGGTCATGCGATTCGAAGATAATTTTCTATTACAAGCTGTTTCGGCATAATCAAGTAGTAAATTCTATTAATTGCATACCTCTGCCAGAAATTTTAAGTAAACAGTTTAACCAGAACACTCAGGATGGTTTTTCACTAGAACTGAACAGCTTCTTCAGTTTAGTATCTATTCTAATCTGAAAAAAAAATTCTGAACGGAAATAATTTAAAATATCTGCAAATTTGCAAGCATCATCTAGAAGAATTATTTAACTATAATCCAGAGATGCTTTATAAGGTTCGGAATACTGAAACTTATCAAAAGAATGCAAACTGTTATCACACAAAATTACGTATATATTATTTAGTGAACTAAATTAAAGTAAGAAAAATTCACATCCCTCAAATCGGCTGAGATCTTCAGATTAAGTGTCATACGCACATTGTTATTGGTCATTAATAGTAACTCATGTCTCAAGAAATGTTGTAACACCTTTAACATAGTTATTACATTTCATTAGGGTAGTTTATAGTTTGTTATCAAATGGAGTAGATCATATTAATTAATTAATGTTGAATATTCATCGATTTATTGCTCATTAATTAAAAAAAACTATGTATAAATATTCATAAAAATATACTGAATTGATTCTCGTTATGCTATTAAAGGCATGGAATGAAGCGATGTGAATACTTTCAATGTTACTAAACAATTGTGTGATTAAATGGCCTGGAATCGTTGGACAACTGAAATCTAGCTGAGATGAGAAAAGCTTGAAGACTCCAAACATCTGTATAACATTGATTATAAGATTGTTCGGAACAGTCTTGTACATTCCGTGTTACTTAATTACGAAATTACAAAACTGTTTCGCATATCTTGAATCAAATGATTCCCCCAGAAAGAATGACTTTTTAAAGAGAAGTATGAAGCATCCACGTGATTCAACAAGGACATTATTTTTATTTATAAAGCTTTGACAAACAGGCTGGATATTCTCACTTTGGATAGTAGCATTATATTAAAACGGATTAAACGGATTTGTATGGTATAAACTGCAATTGTTTTACTCAGATTCCTTTGATCTTGATTTAAAAAAAATTTCAATATGGATGAAGTCAGGTTTCTTAACGAATAAAAACCCCATTCTTTAGATATAATTTGCAACTTATCATATATTGTGAATGTTAAAATTGACAATAGGTTAGATTGCTGGTTTGCTGACAAATAAACTTATAGGATAACGTGTCTCAAATGATATTAATTTATCCGAATGTTTAGACATATAACTCCATTTAAAGACTTTCTCCGCGATTACATTTCAAATCTTTAACTAAGTTATCTCTCGAAAAAATTATCTTAATTATGAAATAAGAATAAAGTATACAAGTAAACATAAAAATTATAATTTTGCAAAACTATTGTTAGAATCTTGCTCTCGGGTTATTCAATGCGATTTGATACTTATATTGCTTGAATAAAGCTATTTTTCACAAAAAAAAATGTATTTTAATGAAAGAACAAAAAGAGCCCATAAAAGTTAAAAAGTATAAGGAGTGACCTATTCTTAACTATTAGGAAATAGATGCAAGCCCAATAATTTTTAGTTCATTGCTATCTAGTTAAAAAAAAATTATAAAATAAATTTACTCCAATATATTTTCCAGTGTCTTTGGACAATCTTTGTAAAAAGAATATTTTATTGACCGACAAAAAATTAGCCAATCAAAATAAATTTGATTTATTTTGATATATTTAAATATAACCGCAAATTAACAAAGCTATTATTGGATTGAAATCTGTCGAAATGTCTAATTAAATTAAACAAAAAACAATTAAAAACGTAGCCTATTTTAAAATTGGTAACCTATTATAAATTCAAGTGAAATATAAAGCATAATTTATTCAGTAAGCATTGAAGTGTCCGATTTTTTATTATTATTCTTATTTCTAAATCTTATTCAGAGGTATTAAAACAATAAATGTACTTGCATTTTTGAAAGAAGAAATACTATACAGAATTCATGGGGAAAGTTTCAAGACCAATAATAGAAATATATTTGGATTAATGTAAATTCCCGATATATTTCACTGCTCATTTTTAGTAAAATTTGAAATGTGTATGATATCAAAGCTTTTTTTATGATATCAAAGCTTTTTGTCTGAAATCGTTTCGTTAGTTCATTTGTGTGAATCGAAGCTGTAATTTCGGAAAACTCAAGTTATTTATTATTACAAGTCTTTATTGTTGACATCATTCCTGTAACCAGATAATCACTTCATCAAATCTTTAAGAATTTTTCATTTCTGTATTTAAAGAGACGAATATATGCTTTCATATTTTCCCTTTGACATTTTTAGAACAAATATAATAACCTCTACAAAACTCACCCTGTCCTATCGAAATATCCAGGGTAATCTGAATGACCTGCATCGATGCTTTGGCGTTCTGATGCGAATCAAGGTGGATTTCTAATGGACACCACTGGTTGCATACAATCCCTTCTATAGGAAGTGTATTTCCCAACATCGGTATGGATGTAGCTAGCCTCACGTCATTAATTTTCCCAATAGAGTAGAAAGAACCAGCCATTCATATTTCTGAAATGCAACCCCCCCTCCCAGGCAGATAGAAACATGTAATAAAAGTTTAAAAATTACAAAGTTGCTTTTATGAATGTACTAAAATGTAGTACAAATTTTTTCATCGAAAATAGCAATGACCAAGAATAAATTCCTGTGGGAAAATTTCAAAAATTTTCTTTTGTATAAAATTCAATGTGGCTTAATTTTCCTATTGGATTAGTTTCAGCACCTCTTGATTTTAAGACTTCCAATGAACTCCTTCTTTTAATAAAAAATGTTTTATAGGTTCCGGACATTAATAAAAGGTTTTTATTTACTATTTCGGTTTTAATCCTTTTTTGCGTCTTTGATTTTAGTCCCACTCATACTTCAATAATTGTGATATCTTGTAATTATATCATCAGTATTTTCAGATTATTTACTATGTTAAAAGAATCGATTACAACATTACAAAATTTCTAAAATTTTGTCATTAGAACAAGAAGGAAAAATCAATTACAGGAAAACCATTTGTTTCAAACATATCACGCCTTAAAAATCTTTTTTCTGTTGAAAATGAGTATTCATCGATATAAAGTAAGTGCGTCGTATGTCTTCTATAAAAATTTCCAAATCCTCTGCCAGTGCCAATTTTAAATGCCTTGGATGAAGCATTGAATCTTTAGGAAGGAAGATCGAATTGAAAATAAATGAGCTATTTAGCGAAAAATTCGTAAATGGTAAGCTCAAAACTTGAAGAACTGAAAAGGAATTGATTTGGAATAGGCCAGAAGATTTCACCCATTTGTGATACTATGATTCGAAGATTTGGCGGGATAGTTTTGTGACGTACGTGTTGTATGATTTCGTAGTCACAAGTCTATTTTGCAATTCTTTAGTCAAATGATTCTTCTGAAAAGAATGGCTCAGCTTCCGAAAGAAATCTGGGCCAAACAGTACCACATGATAAAAAAAAGTGTAGCAACGAAAGAGAACGCAGTTTTTGAGAAAGAAAATTATTCGTGAACTTTTATTAGGAAGGAAAACATCCATCATCTTGCCTCTGTAGTATATTAAACTATGCCTAATAAAACAGTTTAAAAAATATATTAATGAGAAAAACTCTTACTCTACATACGTAGGACAAAAAATATCTGCAGTAAGTAAAGAAAAATTGAATTTTTTTATACTTTTTATTTCAGACAGCTTATTAACAAATATGGATTCCAAGAATGATACAGAATGAAAAACGTGGATC
Organism: Argiope argentata; assembly: GCA_026289955.1. Taxonomy (NCBI): domain Eukaryota; kingdom Metazoa; phylum Arthropoda; class Arachnida; order Araneae; family Araneidae; genus Argiope; species Argiope argentata. The sequence goes on from JAOUZG010051061.1 coordinate 244,417, forward strand.
ACAGATATATTTGTTCTGGAATCACGGGATTGAAAATTGTTTTGATTTATTTAACAGCATGCTTAATAACTTCAGAGACCTTGGTTGTATATAAGAATAAAGGTTTATTATTTGAAAAACAATTAAACCAATTTTCTGAAAATCCTGGAAGTGCAAATAAAGAAAAATATGAACTATTTGGAAATGAATTTAAGATATAGGAACCGAAATGATATTTACCTGATGGTAAAGCCACTGTTTTAATCAGAAAAGTGACAGGGAAAAAATTCCCTCAATAATATCAAACAAAAAAGCTTTCATAGTGAAACTTAAAAGATTTCGTATAAAAATAACTGTTTTTATTCTCATTCGATTTTTCTCTAAAAGTAAATCATCTATTATAATCATCAAAGATTTCATTATTATATTTTTTATTAATATTCAGTTTCAGATCTCCTTAAGTCAGAAAAATATATTTTTGAAGTTTTTTAAGTCTGTGAACACAGTAACTTCCTAACACGTTAAATTAGGAAGGGTTAGTTTCGGCGTATAATCTTTATACTCAATTTGTAGATGTTTATTAAATTTTGAGCGGAATCTATACGTAGGAAGCTCGTCTGCTTTGTTTCCAAGTGAACTCCGTAAGTTGAAAGTGTAAAATCTTTATTTATAAAACTTTATTAAAAATGCATCATTTGAAGTATAGATATTTTTCATAGTTTTAATAAATCCATTAAAAGGTCGATTGTTTGTAGGTCTAGGCCTTCACATTTATGTAAACCCGATAACTCAAAAATGTAGCGACTTACATAAATGAAATTTGATAATTAATCATGTTACAAAGATCTTAATTTTTCTTAATATTGAAACAAACGTATCAAAGTGCATGCATGTAAACACGATTACTGAAAAGCATAGCGACTTAGTTCAATGAAATTTTGTATATGATTTTGTTATTAAAATTATATTTTGTATCAAATTCAGGATTGAGTCTGTCCATTTCTGTTCTATCTAACTCTTATTTGAACTCTTGAAAACGTTATTTTAACTACTTTCTATAGGAAACATCTTGTTGTTGTTATGGTGTTCCGCTTTGCAATGGAAGGAAGGGTGCAGTAACTTCTGAGGGTATGGACCCCTGGGCACTCGAGGGCAGAAGTCCGACTTCTAGCCTCACACACGTCACAAATCCTTTTTACGGTGTGGACTTCATTCATTCATCTACAGATCGTAATCTAGATCTGGAACAGAGAGTGATCACCTCTGACGCACTACCATCAGTGGTATTACTCTCGTCTTAGAGGACTAAGTGACCATGACAGATTTAACGTGCGCCAGCCACCACACACACAGACAGACACGGATTGTCTTCGGCTGGCGGGTTTGATCTCGCAACCCAAGGGATGCTAATACAACACCCTACCAACTAGGTTATCCCGGCTCTGAGGAAACGCCTTAAACTTTTAAATTTAATTGATGAAGCGATTTTATTTATTTATTAAATTTTAATTTAACAAATAATTCTTGGAAACAATTCCTTATCGCGAAATCAATTAATCAGTAATAAAAATTAAGTTTTCTGAATCTTTTATTGAAATTTAAAACGTTGTAATCGATGTCACATATAATTTTCAGTCAAATTAGCATTCCTCAAGTATTTTTGGAGTTGAGTTTTTTTTTAAAAAAAAGCGTATTAATTAGCTACTTAAATAGTAATAATCTAAATTAAAATTTAATAGTAACAGGTAAATTAGTTTTTTCAGATATTCCGGAATTTTAATAAAGATACAATCAGAAAAAATTTGATTTTTTGTCAACATAAAATAAAAATGCATTAGAAATTCGAAATTATTTATTTCCCACAGGAATCATTGCAAATTAGTTTCCAGTTTTCTTTAAGAAAAAAATTTATTAAAAGAAAAGGCTTGTGTAACTATGCAGGTCTCATTCTACATGTTTTGATTGAATAACAGAATTTTTTATGCATTTGGAATACTTTTGAAGGATAAAAAGTGTTTTATTATCCAACATCTCTTTTAAGTTCATGTGGAGACATTTTAAAATTGTTAGCCGTCGTTTATTAATAGCATTACAACAATGCTTTTACATAAAACTTAGAGCAGAAATAACAGTATATTTTTGTTAATAATACCATTTCTTCAAACACTGCTTATTCTACAGTTTTTACTTTGGAAGTATAAAAATTCAATTTCATAGTATACGAAGGTTCTAAAACGACTTCAATTCGAATCAAGAACTGTATTTTGAAGGTACTTTGAAAAAATCTATCCATTTTTATGAATCTCTGCAATTCAGCAAACTTTTAAAGAGCAATTTACTATACTTACAAATCCTTAAGCGGTTTAAATTCTTTAAGCTCAAATATACGTTTCTAGTTCCTTCGATAAAATTATATAACTCGTAAATCTCATTTAAAAAAGATTTTTAAGAACTTTCTTTTGTATTTAATAAGAGAAAAAAAGTGCTGAGCGCAGGTCGCAAAAAATGTTAAATAAAATGTGTTCTTTCTCAATAAACTCACAGCCATCCCAAAGGAGCATCTTTCAAAAACTAAACGATAAAATAAATTGAATAAAAAAGTAGTAAAAAGTGCTTTTATTGGCTCCAAGAAATATTTTCTTTTTATGTTACCTACAATGGAGCGTCTAATGGAAATGGAACACGGGTCTCAAAATTAAACGAAATTGTTTATTTTTTTAAATAATCGTCTAATTTAGATAGTTATTTTCCTATCGGTTTACCAAGAATTGGATACCTTGTTCTCAAATGTTTGATTGAGATTGAAATCAGAATTGAACAGTGTCAAGGAATTTGTTGTGCGAGTAAAAAAAGGCAACGTTTCATTGCATTTTTCAGATGAGCAAACGTATCACAATCACGGGATGAAAGTTCGGGGCTCTGGGGAGAGTATTCCTATGCTTCGTGAACTCGTTCAGTTGTAAGGGGTCACGCATTGTCCTGGAGCAAAACTACTCCAGAGGATGCAGAAACGTTGCACCAGACTTGCACGCAAGTCAATTATAGAAAACGATTTTTTTAAGTATACTTTCACATTCGAGACATAATTCTCGAAATTTAATGCTTTCTGTCTCTGAAAAAATTAATAACATTGCTTTGTTCTTTAATCCCAAATATGATGCAAATGCAGAAGAAATGACAACCTATTACCTGCTGGGCGATATTGTAAGCTGACCACCACTGCATATGAAATGGTTCCATGTAGTTATCTAGTGCAAGTCCATTCGGGAAAAAAAATTGGCTTTCTTATCTTTTGCTTTGCTCTTATACACCGCTTTCACCGTACTTACATGGAAAATATACACCACATTATAACTATTATTCTTTCTGATATGACCCATTGTATTTATTAAATTTTAACTTTTAACTTCCAATTATTAAATTTGGCACAGAATCTCAAAATCAATTTTTGTAAACTATGGTGGCCTCTTATCACAAAAAAATCAGAATTTTGTTAAATAAATCAATTAAATGATAATTAAGTTCTCAAAATTTTGAAAAAGTGTATTGTCATCGAGGGCATACGAGTATACAAGAATTCAAAACTGGAAGCAAATCAAAGAGTGGATAGAAAATCAACAAGAAAATTGTGTCATAGCACACATTAAGCAAATCAAATTAATTAAAGCATTGTAATAAAATTCATCTGGTCATGTTAAACATTTTGATAATGGTAGATTAATTCAATTATATTAATATACAGTTTAAAGGATGCACAAAAACTTTTCTTTGGATGGACCCTTATTATTTCAAATTGTGCCCTGATGCTGGATATACTGTAACAATTTGAAGAGTCCTCTCTTCAAATTGTTATAGTATGCCAGTTGTATTGTATAGCTATATCCATGATATAATGAAATTCCTTCTTGTCCAGGTGCTTTGTAAATCCCCTATGTAAGGGGGTTTGAAACGCAGGACATTAATGTCTCTAAGATTTCATCAACAAAAGACAGCTTTAACACCTTGAAAATTTTAGAAATGTTTTTTCACACCGAATATTTACATAAATATATGATTTTGTATACTAAGAAATTAGCTAGAGGTCAATGAGTTTTGATTTATTTTCTGCAAAATTATGCATTGAAATATTCTTTGAAATGTTACATTTTATCAAAATTAAAATGCAGTTATGTCTATACTCTCTTTTAATGAAATCAAAGTCTACTAATGCATGCGCAAAAAAGACTAATCATTCTTGAAAATATGTAGTATTTGTGTGATGAAGGTATTTGTAATCCAAACATGATGCATATCTTCGTTGCTTAATCATCATTAATCTTTTGTGAAATGTTTTTTAGTTCGATCTGTCATAAGTTCGAACTAATCACCAGCTAATTATTTACAGAATATTTATTATATTATCAAAGGAAATTGTTATAAATACTAGAATTTTCCCATATTTTTTTAAAAATATATAGTAAGTTTATCTACAAAAAAATTCTATAAATTCTATTGGAATAAATTTATACACGATATCCATTTTTTGATTTTGATAGCTTTAAACAACTTTTGCAAAACAATTCTATTTCTGCAAAAAATATTCTAATCATAGAGAATATATTCAAATAAAGAAAAAATTTCCAGTCTACACCAGCCTTGCAATCCAAAGATCTTTGCTTTTACCAAAGTGTGAACAATCTGTTTTAATAATAGAGTGCCATTGCCTTATTTATTCATTTTTAATAGTAGAGAATCTTTTGAAAGAGAAATTAATTATTCCTCCTTTTACAAAACATTGTATGACACTGATTTCACCAAACATGATCCATAATAACAGAACTTTTATTTACTTTCGAAAATAAATGGTTCACGGAATCTATAATTAATAACTTAAAAGATACAGATCAATACAGAGGAAAAATGAGTTTGAAGTCTGACTTTTAAAACTGCGTGTTTCATAGTTAAATTAATCATCTGAAGACAATTAATCTTAAATTTAAATGCATTTTCGCTTTATTTGGAAAGGTGTTCGAAATTTAGCATTAACAGTGACTCAAACTGCAGTTCTTTTATTTTCTAGCTTTTTTTAATCCTAGGAGAAACATGTTTATGCCAGGTTTCACTCATTCAAAATTTAATACAAGAGAAGTATTTGAATTTGTAGGGTCACTCTTTTCAACGGCAAATAACCACCCAAAAATTATTCCACTGAATTGTGTCCTGTTTAAATAACTTTTTTTTTCATCGGTTTCAGTTCCAATCTCGTTTCTTTCTGAAGTTTTTACCATTTTTTTTCGATGTTTTGTCTTGTAGTTAGACGCTCCTATTAGGTATTTTCTTTAGACAATGTCATGCGAAAATCTGATCAGTCGCGAGAGATATAGAGGAACTTATCACACTTTTCAAAGAAATCGTTTGATTTGTTTTTAGTATGCCTAGTGGGAATTCGATCAAAGGATTATAATGGTTTAAAAAGTAACTCATTTTTCTTTGTTTTGACCTAGGTTCAAAAGCCTTTTGTGTAACATAAGTTAGCTATTTAAAACTAAAGACTTACTTGAAACACAAATCATATTGTTTCTAAAAAGATTCAATGCTAATGAGATTTAATTTTCTGATTATCAGTATAATGAAAATGCATTGAATAATAAGGCGGAGTACAATATATCTGATTAAAACATGGAAGCTGATTTCGCATTAATAAAGAGCTACTTTGTCAGCCACCATAAAGAGAACCAATGAAGTATCCAATGAAGCAGTTGCAGCTTGAATATAAAAAACCTTTTACTTGTCAAACAACTAAACAAATGACAAATAAGCGGCTTAAAGTGTGTTAAGGATTTTAATTCCTTTTTATTTTTAATTCAGTTTCGATTTTTATTTCAGCGTTAATCAAATATGGCATAAATAATTCAAATAAATCAGATTAAAAACTTTATTCAAAAGTAGAATAAAATGAAGAACTTTAGATTTAATTATTTTCCTGGATGAGTTTCAGTTTGATTGTATTGAGATTCATTCATCTCACTTTACATTTTATTTATACAGAAAATGAAAGCTCATTCAGTAATTGTAAGCTCATTCAGTAGTTTCAAAAAATTAAAATTATTTTCTTAATGATATTACATTTGATTTGCGGCATTTCTTTAATAGGTTATCTGTTTCATATGGTATCATTTCACATGACAACTTCATTAAAATTTCGAAATTGCACAGTAAAAATTTAAGAGTTTGTTATTTTTTTTAAAAAAATTGATTGAATTTGAATCTTCTACCAAATTTGAGCTTCTACCCGAATTTCTAATTTTTCCAAGGAAAAAAATTACAGCCAAAGTGTCTAATCTAATCTGACTTCGCAAAAATAGAGATGATAAAGTTCTTCAAAGAAATACATTTCGTTAAAAAAAGCGATATTTAACCTGAGTTTATTATCACTTTAATATAAAAATAAAATCTATGTTATCGGCTCTAACGTTTGAAAAATAAACTCAGAATCAGAATATTAAAGGAATTTACAAACCATATTCAAATTCTTCAGCAATTCTTACTTACTTTTATTTTTTCAATAAAATGTATTTTCTAATTCTCTCTAAGATGGGTGTTACTGCTTCCTCCAATTTCGTATAAAAGCTCTTTTAACTCAATTACATTTCATTTATCGGAGATAATGATAAAATAATTACATTTCTAAAACATTTTTGTTGTCTTATTAATCAATTGTTTGTATTTTATTCTAAATAAAGTTTATTGATTTTGTAGCCATGCTAAACAATATAGATACAACAAAAAATGTTCAAAGTACGTGTTTTCATATTTAGACGATAGATTAAAAACTTGATAAAATGTTTTTTTGCGGAATTTACTATCAAATTATTATTAATTTGTTGGGTTATACTCACAACACGAAATACTTCATATTTTTATAATTCTGTAATTTCTATTTAGATTCATAATAAATTATGTTTGTTTAATATTACACTTTTGATAATATTTCTAAGTATATTATGCTTTTCAAAAACTAGAGCAAACTTTAAATCCCTTTGAATTTGATTCAAAAAAATCCTTATCAAAAATATATTTTATAATTATTCGTACGAAAAATAAAAATAAATTATTATATACAAAAATTCCTTCTTCATTTCCTAGCAAATATGATTCAGTCGAAGTCTTCAAACCCTTTCTCCAACGAAGACGTGCTTTTTTAAAAAAAAAATAATTTCTATCATCGAAGTGAACTTGCTTTGAATTGTAGATTAGTATTGACGCCATTAATTTAAAATGCATACAGCTGGCAAAAGTTTCGAGCAACAGATCAAAATAAAAATAAAATGAAATCTTTTTCAGAAGAGCCAACAAAGAATACTTTAAAAGATTAAATATTCTTCCAAAGAATACGCCAGCTGTCTTGTTTTTAAGTTCACACACAGTTTTTGATATCACTTGATAGATTACTAAGTTAGAAAAAATTGGCTTATTTTGAGTGGAAGTTTGAATACAGTTTGAATACAGTTTGAATAGATACATTTGGGGTTTAAAAGAATCTTTCTCACTGTCTTTTAAGTGATAGTCCAGCATCGTTCCCAAGCGTTTCAACTAACATTTACGTAAGTGAAAGCTAGCTCGCCTTTTGAAATTATTTTTTTTCTCACATTATCTTCCTATATTCTTGACTATATCTTTATATTATGCATTTTCTGAAAATAGCAATAGTCTTTTTTAAAATAAAAGTTTTTTTTGTTTTCTTTTGCAAGAATACCATGAATCAAAATTCTTAGAAAAAATGCTCTACTAAAATTATTCTAAACCAAACAATCGTTTCGTGAAGTCAAATATCTAGAAAAAAAACTTACCTGGACCATTTTGAACCTTAAAATTGTGTTTCGTATCTGTTATAATGCATTAAAAATTAAAATATCAAGGTTTAATTTATGCAACAAAGAAAATATTAAAAAAGGAAACTATTCCATTTTCAATTTCACAGAACTGATTTCCACTTACAGAAAATTCGAAATATTCACATTTAATAGCAGCAACTTAAATCATTAATCATTTAAATTGTAGAATTATTATCATATATAAACACTCAAATGAAAGTTTTTCAAATGATATTCCTGAAAACTACAAGGAAGAATACTTATTCAAGTCAGTTCATCAGAAAAATTCTTTCATTTTTTGCTAATGTTCTGGTTTCTCTGTTTTATCAAATACATTTTCAAGATGTAGCACTTACAGAAAATAAAGAAATAAATTCACAGTTTGGAAAAAAAAATTTAATTTGCAATCTCATTTTTTTAAAAAAAATTCCATCAGCTCCTAACTCTGCAATGGTTTTATAGAGAAGTCTAGATCTCTAGAGGAGAGCTTGCAACTCTGAGTCTCTTGCAATTCTTGATTTCTTATATGTGAGTCAATGCTTAGGACATTGATGAACATCAAATCTATCCAGATTCAAGCGTTGTCAACTCAGTTTTCTCGATACTTGATAATCTTGTAAAATTACTAGTACAATCCAAATTAATCTGCGCTTTCTTTGAACCCTTTCAAGTACTTCATATTAAGTGCTATTGTTCAGTACTAATCAATTTATTTAGCTTAACTGCTAACATAAGTAAAATCGTAAACAAAATACCACGAAAGAAATGCAAAACAAAGGATTGAGTTCCAAACTTATGAAAAATGAACGATCAGCAATTTGTGACAGATTAAATAAATTACTTGTTAAATATTCCAGCTGCGTAGCCGAACGAAATAGCTTTTTAAGAAACAAATACCTGATACTTGTAATATTCGCTATTATTTTTTAACGTTTTACAGAGCTATTTAGATATCACAGACACTCTCAATAAGGTAATCCATTTTGAATAGTTAACTGAAAATCGAAAAAAAATCCATTGCAGGAAATATCCGGTATTGACAAAGAAATCTAATTCCTTTCTACAACATTTCAAGAGTAAATTCCATCAAAAAGAGTACCATAAAAATGTTTAATTATCTTGCTACTACTCAACCTAAAAAAAGATACATGTGAAATGATAAAGAGTAAGACAGCCTGTAATCCAAATGATGATTTTTCAAACTTAAGCATGCATTTTTCATTTCGCTGAGTAGCATTTTACCCTATTTCTTAAAGATATTTTAAGAGTTCTTATTCATTGAAACAAGGATTTCTGATAAACAGTGCCTAATCGGTTAACTGAATCTCTAAATCATTATAAATATTTACGCAAACTCTTGGGGAGGGTGCTCTGATAAGACAGGTTCAAGTGCTTACTGTCGGAATGACAGGTGCAAACAGCCCTTGAATCCTTTTTTATTTTTATCTATATGTGTTAGAAGAGTCAACGACAATATTATACGTTGAGAAAGACACCATCTGCTATCTCATCTGCTTACAATAAAAGCAAGTGACAAATTCCGGTCTTCCTCTTTATCGTTCGCTATCCAGAGGTAAGTGAGCACACATTTCTCATTATTTGCTGTTTTTAAGTCGTTCGAAGATAGAAAATTTCTTACAGCGTTATTTTTATTGTAGCTCTTGGAAAGGGGGGATTTTATTTTCACTGTGTAGGCCTGAAAAATGATTTGTATAAATTTTCTGATCTATTATTATTTTTTAATTTACCATGATACTGGTAATGAATCGATATAAGTGAGACTTTAATATAAACATAAAATGTTTATATCATTATAAATATCATTAGTTTGTTTTAAAATAAAGCTTTAATTTATTCCTAGCAGTTAAAAAATAAACATATATATTTATGTATATTTATTTTTGCTGAGTGTTTTATATATCGTGCAATTAAATTCAAAAACACTGCCTATCCATATTTGAATATTCAACTCTGCATCAGACAGTTGAGGGCTGTTGATGGAGAAGTGTGAAGTAGATATTGTGGATGATAAATTTATAACATTTTTGTCCATTCAGCTGTGTCTTGTTCATTCAGATTTGAAAACTCAATTCAGCAGGAAGCAGCTGAACAATGTTAATAGAAGAGTAGAAGTTAAATTCCCTGTTTTGAGATAAATATATCTACTTTAGTTTGATAACCATTGTCTTTTGATTATACTGTAGAAATCTTCATTCTACTTAGTTTTTCTGTATCTCCTTATGTCGAATGCTAAGTTAGTAATTTCTTCTCTATCCAAATGTAAATACTCAATCATTCAATGGAAATTCTTTTATTCTTCTTGGGTAATTTTTTAAACATTTTGTTACATTTTTCGTAACTTTTCATTATAAGTTCTGTACTTTTTGTTGTAGCAGGAATAATTCTTTAAAAATGCATTCTGTATTATTATAGTCATCTCGAAACACTAAGTATTTGTGAAGTGGTTGGTCATTGACTTTTACGTGAATTGACACTTTTGGGTTATAATCGATGCAAGACGGCTATGAATTTATAAATAATCACAATACGAATTGTTGGGAAATAAATTTAAGTCATCAGAAAATATTTTGCTTGCAAGAAATATTTCACTAAAAGGTTACATATTCTATTCCTAATTATAACCTCTATTACTAATTTCCTACTCTAAAAAAGTTTTTCTTTTAAGAACGTCGAGGGAGTTTTGACGTTCATACAAATATCTCTCCAAAAATGTTATCAAATTAAAATTTAATTCTTGAACATCTTCTGGACATTAAAAGAAAATATATAAATCTAAAAGTTCAAATTGTAGAACTAAGTTACCAAAAGATTTCTTGTTTTTCAGAACTTTCCAGTCTTGATTAAATGAATTTTGTTTAAAGTAATGCAGAAATATATGGCAAAAATCAATGTGCCACAAAACAGAAAAAAAAACTTTTTTTTTCGTATCAACTGTATTTTGCCTCACTTTGCACATTCTCCAAATTATAGAAAGTTTTTCCTAGACATTTCGATAATTGACCGCTGGGAAATCTTTTAATAGAAAGTCTAGATTATATACTTTGCTTATGGTGAAAAAAATTGATACAAAAGTCATTTTTAAGGTGGCTTATTGGTGACTTATAAGAAGTATACGCATTAACTAATACTTAGTATATATCTGTATTCCAAATAAATATTTACAGACAGATTTCTTTCAAGTTTTAACTAAGTCTCTATTACATTTCTTTTATTAAAGGAAATTTTGACATCACATACATATCAATACAGCAGAGGACCGTATATTTCTTAAAAGCAGTATACGATATAATATACATTTTTTATTAAGCAAATTGATCACATCTGAAATAAACCGGTTCGATAAATTTAGTTACTTATTTTTTTCTAGATCTTTATATATTTCAAAATTTAAGTTTTGAAAATAATCTTAAACAATATAAGAATTGCCTTCTAAAGTATTTTTTGATAAATTGAAACGTTTTAGAATTTTATTAAATATTTCCCTCCAAATTTGAATTTATTTTGAATTAGATAATCTGACATTTTAAAACTACATGCAAATTGAAGGACATTAATAATTTCTTAGTCTCTTAGGTAAAACGGTTGTAAGTAGTAGACATCTAAGTTAAATAACGAAATAAAAATTTTCGCGCAACATTTCACTCAGAAACTGCGTTAATCGTTGAAATATGGCCCTCATATTTTTAACTCTAATTTCGAAAGCAAGGATAAAGCTTGCAGCAATCAGATATGGTGCTTAAGTAAATTACTTCTAAAAGTCAAAAGTAACTTATATAAAAATTTTGATAATCAACTGCGTAGGCATTTTCGACGGAAAATATTTTTCTAATACCATGATCTTTTTGCTTAATCAACCGTCTTATCTAGAATCTTACGTTACAGCTTCAAAACAGTGATTATAACTTTCAAGGAATCCGAATTAATATAATTGCCTAAAATTTCACAGAATAATTTTACTCTAATGTGATGGAAACTAGAAAACATTTCGATCATAGGAATGAGTATTTTTATACTTTTTTAATGAAGTCGTAAAAGTCACTTGAAGCTATTTGAATATCTTTTGTGACATCCCACATTTTAATGTTTTAAACATAAATATAAATTACAATATAAAACTGTAATTAATGTTGTATTCATAATTAGTTACTCGTTTTTTTATGTTATAAGCCTTGTTAGTATAAATTTCAATGAAAATCCATCATTAAAATTTTATTCGTGATTATTTAAACTTTTTAATGAATAAATTTCTTTAAATTGCATGAATTTCTGGCTCATTAAAACAAAATTGAATCAAATTACATAAGATCATTTGAATTAGCTATTTTTAATGAAACTCGTGTTTAAAATTGTTGATATCTCGAAGTTTCTGGAAAACGATTTCATACAAAGAAATGAAATCGTTGGATTTATTTTTCGTTCATTTTAATATTTCAAGAGCTTAATTTTCAAATCCATTTTAAAATACTTTGCTTCTTTTCTCAATTCCCCAAAATTTATTCTATCATGAAATGAGAATTTGTAATTTTTTTAACAAATATACTGATATCGTTTTATTTTCAAGATTCAATGGGCCATAAAAGTAAAAATACGTATAAGAACAAAATGAATTTATTTCCAAAAGTTATGTACAATTGCATTTACTTTTCGATATAATCGCTATGATGATTCAAACGTTTGTGGTATTTAGGGATCAAATTTTCGATATCCTTTTCTAAAACAGTTGCCATTGATATGAATGTATTCTGTTGCGACAGTCCCCCTTCA
>JAOUZG010051061.1:262753-273099 GCA_026289955.1 Argiope argentata
ATATATATATATATATATAACAATTTGTTGTAATCAATTTCAACACCTTTATCATGTGATTTTAGCAGTCTACTTCCAAATCAGGTTATGTCGCTCTTTTACTTCCAGAATATCATTGAAATATTCAGATTATATCTACTTATGAATATATTAAGTAACAACGCAAGAAAGAAAAAGTAACAACAGCACGTTAATGACACGTTAAATGACATTGGTAACAAGTTAAATAATATCGGTAAGGACTTTCATACTAAGTTTTTCTTCCATCTAGTTTTAACTTATGAGCCATACAAAATAAAATTAGCAATTCAAAATAATTTCCACTTTCTAGCAATGCTATGAATTGAAATGCCACATACCACAATATATAATTCACCAACAGAAATTGTTAGGTATCTTAAAGGATCTTATTTATACTTGTTATTGCATTAATTTTAATTTTAACACGAGACGAATGCTATATACATTGGTTCTCTAAAAAAAATTCAATGTCCCGAGAACTGATAAATATTAAACTTAATAAATTGCTTAATAAATTGCTTAGTATTATTGCTTAATATGCAGCATCTATTGAAGCGATAAAACGGTTGGTAGAAAACAGTCATTTTTCAATCAAAATTATTCTGTCGTTTTTTTTAAAATATTCTACCAGACCTCCAAATAGTATTCCAATGATATCAATTTTAATGTAGGCGTCAGAATTTAAGCTCCTCGATAATGTGCAATAGAACGAATTTCTCTTTGCCGCTTCAACAATTTTGATGAAATAGCTTTCGAGCTACGTCACTTCGAGTTAATTCACTTGCGATGATAATACCTCCCTGTGGCCAGAATTTTGACGACATAAATATATACAAGAATGGTGGTTTCAAAATGGGACATTAAACTAACGAATTAAGTCATTAATAAGAGGATTCTGAAGGATGAGGATGAAAGACGGGAAAAGATTTTGAAATCAATGAGGTTTATGAGGAAAAGCTGGAAATGTTTACAATGCTGTTTAATTATAAAGCAGAAGGAACAGCTGAAAATATGCAGCTGCTCTTCTTACAGGGGAAGGAGTAATAAAAGGGTTAAAAATTTCCTAGTAAATGGGTTACAAACACAGCACATTCTAGAATTTTCCATATCTGTTTCACCCACTCCTCACCAGAAAATAAAAAAATGAATAAAAAATTATCAAAGACAATTAAAGTACCTCACAATAAATTATTTTTAGTAAATGAACGTACATTATTTTTGTTTCTACTAAAATCAAAATTTATAAAATTTATGAAAAATTTCTATACAAAACTTCTAATTTCTTCTTCTATTTATGAAAAAATATGATACAGAACTTCTAATTTAAAAATACTCGTGAAAAATATTAATGCAAAAAATTAAATATTATGATGATGGATTAAAAAAAACGAGAAGTACAATGGGAACTCATCATTAATTTTAGTTTTACAATATATATATTCATTAAACTTACCAATATTTTTGAAAATATATTAAAAAGATTTTTTCTTGAATAATAATTTCATTAAAATACATATTGTAAAAGAAATAATAATAATATAAATAAATAATAAAAAAGAGATATAAATAAAATTATAATAATACAAACATACCATAACATCTCATAAAAACTTTATGATAAAAGTTAGTTACGTAATACGGAGATACAGACTTTTTGAAAAAAATTTCTTACAAAGGTACCTGTCTAGTTTTTAAAGGTGAAACCTCCTCAAAGATACCAGTGGCATCAATAGAATTCATGAGTACTTTCTGAATTGAGATTTATTGAAACACAGCTTAACATTCTAGCAGAATGGTTGAACTTAACTAACATTTAATTTTAATTTTAATTGGAAAAACTTTTTTCTCCCCTTACCACAAAGACAGTATTTATATAGTTGCGATTTTAAACCTTTTTATTTCAGAAAAATATTAAAAATAAAATAAAGCAGTTAGTTGTCAGTAAATACTTTTATTTTTGGGGTTCGAAATGCTCTATACTCTCGGATTTACGTTTATTGTTCAAAAGATGATCTTTTTTCCTGGGGTTGTGGGGTATTACGTCACAGATATGAAAATCATGAGCAAACAAAAGAACGTTTTATACATTTTGTCTTTAGCATTATTGAGCATAAGGTGTCTTTTTGTATTAAATCACAGATATTCTATAATGTTGTAATCGGCTTTGCTATTTTCGAGATAGAAGCGCTAATTCCGGTGTTTGCCACTAGGAGGTACTATAATTGACTTTATCGTACAGAGTATGATTATTTTACTATGCTCCGATGCCAAGTTTTTTACAATAGTTGCCGTCTTTTGCATGTTAGGAGTAGAAGGAATTTCAGGGGACACCATATAAAAAAGGATGTTATCCACAAACTACAATAACCATTCAACCGAATGTTCAAAGTATGAAACCAAAAAAAAAAGAAAAAAAAAGACAAGTTTTACAGAAGATCATTTAACTTTTAGTCCGTCTGCTAGTTTATTCAAAGTGTTCACTGCAACGGATCTTGTATTATATCCTGTCTTTTCTTCAGTATATACAAAGTTTCACACTTCTTTAATTCAAGGATAGATATAGTCCGTCGGATGTCTTCTTTCTTCCCGAAACCTGTAATATTTCCTTTATCATCCATTTCCTCTAATTTATAGCAATTTTTTAAATCAGCCATTTAGTTGTTACTGATATTAACTAAGGTTCAATGACTTTTCTTCATTAACCATTTCCGTGAATGTACAGTTCAGGGATCAGATAACAGAGGGAAACAGAGAACAACATTTACAAACAGAAAGTTTTCATTAGTTCAACGCCTTCGGCTCTTGAAATGGTTCCTTTTGGTAGTCTCTCCATAGCCTTTTTATCCCGACGCTTTACACTTAAAACCACACCACACCTCCGTTTCTAAGGCTCATATATCCCCTTTCCAGTTTGGTATAGATATAAGTGGATTTTATTAATCCCCTCCCCCCCAAAAAAAATTATACAGTAATCAATTTGAAAGAAACAAACAAATTACAAATTACAAAAACATAACAATAAATTATAAAACTAGAATGAAGAAAATCTGGAGTACAACAAAAATGGATGAATGAACATGTTAATGTACAATATGAAGGAAAATATAAAGGAATATATAATAACTTATATAAAGAACTTGAGGGGATTAAAGGGTTTATTATGAATAAAATGGTAGGTGTATTAAATGATATTCTAAAAAATTGATAAAGTTAATCTAACTGTACTAGTTCTCCATGATCAAGTGCGAATCTAATTACGTTTATGATTCTTTTTTTGGAAGAGAAATTACTAAGGATTCTTTTATATCAAAGGCTTCGGAGGGGGTTTTCGGAGGTGCCATGAAAGATTTTTAAAAAAAGGCAGGATGTCGCAAAGTGGATGGTATCGCCAACTTCTCCACAAAAGCATTAGTCGTCTTCTGATAAATAGAAACGGTAAAAAAAAGAAGGGAATGGACCATATCCTGTGATAAACAGAATTTCTTCACGAATCCAGGAGAGTGGGTGCAGTTTACTGTTTTAAAGACTTTATAAATAGAACTACCAGTATTTACACTATCCCAAAGAGTTTGCCATTTTCTTATGAATACTTTCTGAAGATTACACCGGGGTTTAGGAGCTTACATCATTACACCATCGATAATGCTTCCTTTGCTAGAATATCAGCTTTTTCCTTACCTCTTTGACCAACATGGGTTTTGATCCATCTTAAAAGAATATTTGGGCTTTGGAGGAGTAGGAACTGGATGTCTCGGAAAAGTTGATGAGGAGAATGAGAATCTTGAATTGCTAGAAAATTTGAAAGTCGGACATTCTATCTTCAATATATTTTCTCCCAACTGATAGCAAAATGTTCATGTCGATCATATGATGGCCACTGATACCGATCAAATTATTCCAGACCATTCTTCAATTAACCATGGTGACGAGGGACATAACATCTGTATAGGCAACAGATAGTACTGGAATCAGGTGTTGTAGGATGCTTCATATCCGGAAACCAATGTCATTTTTTAAAATTTAGTGTACCTTTATACAATGTAAAGCTTAAGAAGCTTTACTGATATTACTGCAATTCTGCATAAAGTAAACTACAAGACATCAAATTCTTATTACGGAGATATGACATAATACTAGAAGGATAAAAACAGTTTAGAAGAAAAGAGAAAATAAATAGGCCTTGTACTTTACCGCAGGAAGCAGAAAAAGACTTTATTGACAAATTGGAGGTAGTACAAAATATTGCTTGGACGAGAATGAGAACAACAAAGAAATGTTCCTTAATAAGAGACATGAAATCCACTCACTGCAATGATAGCATGATACTGTCTATTCAAACTCAAAATAATATTATCCAGCAATTTTTGATGCATAAATATCGATTCCTCAATAAGCATCAAAGTCATTTTTCTGTCTGTATCCAGAGGATACGGTAGCTCTATCAAAGCCTCCCAAACGTGTTCAGTACTATTTAAATCTAGGGAGAAATCTGACTAATTCATAAGACGGACATCTTCATTTTCTAGAAGTTTATGAATAATAAGATCCCTTTGGAGTAGTGTGTTATGATCCAGAACAAAGTCTGAACCAGTAGCACCTCTGAACAGACGCACATGGGAGAGGAAAATATCATCAAAGTAACAATCCCTGGTCCCTGAATATTCTTTAAAAATGCGGAATTTCTTTCTTCCATTTATCAGTATTCCTTCCTACATATGCATACCAAGACCATCCTAACTACATTTCCCCCTAATATTAGTTGCAGGAAAATGAACTGCTATTTCATTCTATATCAATTGGCATCGAGAACCGTTTGCGAATTTAAAACAATGATTCCATTGCTGAGATGTTCAGAATTTTAGTTTGTTATTCACTCTATAAAAAAAAATCGACGCACCAAGAAGGAGTTGTCCGATTCAGACGAAAATTGGTGGATAGGATGACAATGCACAGAATAGTAAATGATTAAAATCTCAGAAAAATTGAATAATATATTTCAGAGTTACATTAACAAGTTCAATAAGGTGTTGACCCGCCTCTAGCCTTGATACAAACTGCTACACGGCGTGGCATTGACCAATAAAGCTTCCGGATGGTCTCCTACGGTATTTCCTGCCAAATTCGCTCCAATAATCGAACGAGGTCATTAACATTCCATGGCAGATACAATTGCCTTCCCATCATATCCCAGACATTCTCGATGGGAGAGAGATCTGGGGATCCAGCAGGTCAAGGAAGTGTTTGACAAGCTTGCAGACAGTTCATAACAACACGTGCCGTATGTAGTGCGGCATTGTCCTGCTGAAAAACCAACCAAAGGGACTGCAAAAGAAACGGTAGCAAAACAGGTCTTAGGATGCCGTGGACGTACCTCTGTGCAGTAGCTGTACCTCTAATGACGACCAAAGGGGTCCGCCTGTCAAATAAAAAGCACCCCAAACCATAATGTCTTGTTGAGGGCCGGTGTGGCGTGCAATAGTGAAAGCAGGATTCCTCCCTCTGTCCTGGGTGTCTCCAAACACATCTTCGACGATCGACAAGACACAGTTGGAAGCGAGATTCTTCGTAAAAGACTATACGTCTCCAGTCGGCATCATTCCAACCTGATCGAGCCATGCACCTCTGTAATCTGACTCGGCAGTGTGCAGGCGTGAGTGGCAGGTGGCATAACGGTCAGCGCGGGCGTAGATTTCGCTGTCTCAACCGTCTGTGAATGGTCATGGTGGACACTGGTGTTTGGGTAGAACATCTGATGGTTGATCGAGATGAAGAAGGCGCTGTGACAGCTGATCGAACAATCACTCTGTCCTCACGATATGCTGTGGCCCTAGGTCGACCGCTACCATCCTGACGCTGAACTCTGCAATTTTTCACCCATCTTTGCCAGCATATTCGAATCGTCGAATCGCTTCGACTCAAATGACGAGCGATTCTCTGATTTGTCCAGCCGTCCTCTTTCAATCCAATGATACGACCTCTGTCAAACTCTGACAGTTGCTCGTAATGAGAACGAACTCTGTGGCGAGGCATTTTTTAGGCTGTTGAAAGGTAATCTAAATCGCAATCAAACCGAAGTTTTAACAACAGTTGAAGAACTGCTCTTATATACATTTGCTGGATACGCAGTTCTGATGCGCTGGAGATCAAATTATTCATTCATTGGACACCAAAATTTAATCATTTGCATATCTAGTCAAACTCATGCATGCGAAATTTCAAAGCAATCGGACGATTGCTTCTTGGTGAGTCGATTTTTTTGTTATAGAGAGTACCATTGAAAATTGTACCCCCAATAGCCTGCTGTCTATGATATGCTGCATCCAAAGGCCGGGCGAATAGGTCACTTCTTATGCAGTTAACTTTTACAGTAAAAGTGGACACTTGCCATCCGGTTGCCGTACGCATGTTCCAGCAGTTAAATTTCGGTAGCTTAAAAGTTCTTACACTGAAATATTAATCTTTAGTAAATAATAGAATAAAATTCCAACATGTAAGAGCATTTTTAAGAGCCACTGTATATACCGGACAGAATAGATGAATCATATTTAAATTATTTGTCGCTTTTAAATATTTCAAATTACATAGAACGGAAATAGATTGTGAAAAAAGTTATTGAAAAGTTCTCCAAGTTAAAGGCAAGAAAATAGATATTTCAATTTCTTTTAACATCCATTTCTCAGTTTGTAAAATTTTACTGTCGTTTTTTTTCTTTCATTGCAGTATCAAAAATATCGTTTTAGTGATAAACTTTTCTGCGCATTCTAAAATGTAGTTTAGCTTTTAATAATTTTTTGGCATTATAATTTCTATCATTATGATTCAATAACATTAATTTGTTTTACTTTTTCAACAAAAAACAAATTAGTCGACTGAATTAAAGATATCAATATATTTAAGGAATAATTCTATATATCTCTATGTTTAGTCACTGTTTGGTTTTATAATTCATATTACATATTTACTTATATAATATGATTAATGCGGGGTAGGGAAGGAAGAGTCATCTTACGACAATTCCAACAATACAGCGAATTAGGTTTATAATGGCTTAAAAAAGGAGGGAGGTGCATCGATCTTTCTGTTTCTTGTGCCAGATTCATCTCATTTTAAAAAGGATATTTTAGCCGTCATCTAAAATTATAGCCCTTAAATGTTTGGTTATTAAAAATTTCGGGAAAAAAACACTCTCTGCGAATCAATGTAGTGACAGATTTCTAACTAGGTAATTGTCCATTTCCGTTGTCTGGAAGAAACAGAGTAATATGATTGATTTTTTTAATAGCTTACAAATAAATAAATAAATTCGTAAAAAATACAAATTGTAGTAATTTAAAAATACTAGCACTTTTAAAATATAAATGGTTGAGTATAATCTCTTTCATTACTTTCACTTTGTTACTATAATATTTATAAGCCCGGAAGTTCTACAGAAATAAAATTGTGTGCAGATGAGAATTCAGCCATAAGTTATAATTAATAAAAACGTATGTTATTCCAAGCTTAGGAAAAGAAAAAATTAATCTAAATTGATTTTTATATGCATATTAAGTTAAAAATATGTTGTAATGCACAGTTAAATCTTTTAACAAAATCCAGTTTATTAAAAGAGGGATATGGGCATTGCTTAATCTTAAATCTGTCACTGATTCAAAAAAAACGCATATGATTCCACAAAAAAAAAGTCATTTTGATTTATCTTTCAACATTTATTAGAATCTCTCTTCAAAGAATTAAATAACGTTTAACCGCAAAAAAATCCTTGATCCTTGCTGAGTGTCTCGAATTTCAAAGCAGAAAATACATATTTCTTAACATGAATTTTCTAATACAATCCATGCATCAAAAGGTCATTTCAAATTTCATTAGTGAGATATTCTGAGGATTTTTACTTTTTTGTGAAAGAAAGAAAATTACTGGAATCGGCAAGAAATTCTTCGATATATTCACTAAATTTTAAACCATCTCGTATTAGGAAAGCACATGTCTATTAGAACGACAAGATGGAAGATATGAAAGTTGGCCTGTGGTTTTTATACCGAAATGTAAATTTTTATCAAATTTTTGGA
The DNA here is from genome assembly GCA_026289955.1 of Argiope argentata. Taxonomy (NCBI): domain Eukaryota; kingdom Metazoa; phylum Arthropoda; class Arachnida; order Araneae; family Araneidae; genus Argiope; species Argiope argentata. The sequence goes on from JAOUZG010051061.1 coordinate 270,841, forward strand.
TAAATTATGTGAATAGATGTTTGTTTTTTATTTATACATTAAAACTCCATACTTCTCAATACATACGCTTGTAACAATTTTATTGAAGAAGATTTTCGGTTTTATAAATATTCTAACTATTAAGTGAACATGATGCAACGTTTAGGAACTTAACCAATTATACTTGATAAAAAAGTTAATACTATCCTAATATTTTATTAATCAATGAATTACCATTTTTACAGATTTATTTATTCAGTAAACAGGAATATAAAAATATTTTAATCGACTCGTTTCCCGTCATTTCTATGTCTAGATGTTTTAAGTAGCTGTTAGTTGGAAATCCACCATTAGGTCTGAAAATGTTAAAAATTTGCTATAACATTTCATCATCAATTTTTTTTATCTTGAGAAATTTACTGTAATTTCTCTAAAATACATGCTATAAAGTAATCTGGTAAAAAAGTTCAATCGATATCTATACGATTTTTCAAAAAAAATCGCATTTTTTCAAAAAACTGATTCGGGGAAAAAGGGTGGTATCGAACAATGACGGCAAATACTTTTCTTTCTGAGTCCACGAGAAAAAAAAATGATGAAAAAGCATTTTCTAGTATTTCAAATCACGGACTATTACACTCCCGATCATTTTTTTATTATTTTTCAAGAGCCTTTTTTAATTTAACAAATATAAACACACAATTTTAAATCGTTGAACATTTTTAGAAATAGGATTTTGTTTTCGGAGAGATGATAATTACTTAGAATTAGAAATAATGCATTAAGAAATTTTTTTAAACTCCTGTAGGGCATATACATATGTAAAATTTTAAAAATTTGCTCGCCTTTTTTAAAAAATGAGCACGCACGCACACACACACACAATGTGTGTGATTTTTTGCAGAACAAAACGGAAAATAAATGTCTTAAATGAAGCAAATAACAATATAGGCATTGTCATCGTCTTCAGATTGCATAACGGAAATTATGAAGTAAGTGTAAACGTCAAGTTAAAAATTAAAATAATTTCAGTTCACCATATTTCCTTAGTATGAACAGAGAATACATAGGAGAGGTCTGGAAATAATTTATCGCCTGACTTTATATTGTTAAAATCCGTCACCATTTGTGTCTTTTCAGAGTGGAAATAGAGACTAAACTTCGCAAAATTTTTTCAAATAATAGCATATATTTAATATCTTCCTTCGCTTTATTCATTCCCCAACCAAATAAACATTGAACTAATTGTATTTAAAGGGATAAAAATTATAGAATACAAAAAAAAATGTACAATTTTAGAAAATGTGAGGCATTACTATTATTTACCAAAATTTGTTTAACAGTTTTAGCCGAATCAGGTTAAAATGAAAAATCAGTTTGGACAAATAAGAATTATTACTACATTAGAAAAATATTATAGAATAATGTTTTATTTATTTATCATAGATACTTTAAACTTTTGTCTCATTCAGCCTTTAAAATAACTCTAAAATATTAAAAAGACAACTGGAAAGAAAGTATGGAATAGTTTGTTAGTGGATTGTGAAAATAATTAGCTCCTTTTTGTAGCAAGCGAACATGGAATCACAAAAAAATGTAGTCAATAATTTTAAGTATACTTTTGTTCTTTATGTAGCTTCCATTATAATATACAAAAATATGTTTCATTTCATTAGCCAGCATTGTACATTATGTAGTCGAAGCCTTTTTTCATGTTATAGAGAAATGATGTAGTACGGAAGTAAAATGCTGAAACCTTGAAATAGTTAATATTTGCCTTCATACAAATATCAAAGTTGTGCAGCTCTGTAAATTCATTGGTATTTGAAAATTGAATTGGTATTGGTAAAAAAAAGTGGTATTGATACAATCTGAACACCTATTTTTGACTGATATGTTAAGAACGGAGAGAGAAATTATTGTTGCTTTAATTATAAAATTTATCTGCAATATTCTGTAGAAGAATAAGTACTGCTGGTAGAGCGTCGAAGAATGGAGAGCGGCTGCGAGCTCGGATGTAGGCCTTGCCATCTCATCATAATTAAAAATCCGGAGGTGCATTCCAAAATAGTACAATATAGTACATAATCCTAAAGTAATATGATATATGATTTTTAAAAAAGTTATTAATTTCTTAATTATTAATACAGGAAAAATCAAGGAAAAAAATTTGTTGCGTTTCATTGAGTTACTCATTCATAAACGAACAAAGAATTACGAAATGGCAACAATGTGCGAGAAGAATAAAGGAATATTTTTAACCCTGATTTTCAGCTTTTG
>JAOUZG010051061.1:283428-304383 GCA_026289955.1 Argiope argentata
TTAAAAAACATTCTGCATTTTTAGATAAGAATAGCTATGACAATTTTTGTGGCTAAAATAACCTGAAGCTCAAATAAATAAAACAGTTCATATCCAAATATGTCATCAGTAATATTTACAAAAGTACAAAAAATTACTTATAAGTATCCCCAAGCTGAATATCCAAGTCCTGCAATCGATGGAACAACTCGCATTTCTTTGTCCATACATGGACTTCTCGTTGCAATTCTGGAACAACTAAAAATGTGCGCCATCCTCGAGTTTTCTTTGATTTCAAAATATCACCATAGATATGATCACCAACATAAAGTACATCTTTACCACTAGCTCCAATCAACGTTGTGAACACATCTGAGCTACCTATAATGAAATGCACAAGCATTTACAAAATCGATAACAAACGCTTCATATTTTTAAAACATCACTAAGAATTAATCTCACATTACCTGCTTAGGAAACACTTTATCTTGCTATATACAGGGTGCATCAAAAATATTTGCCAGTATTTGAAAGGAGGATAGAGGGGACCAAATTAAGCATTTTTGTTGTTGTTGTTGTAGAATGTGTGTAAGGAAATGACAGGTTTAAGCACAAGTAGATGGCACAGGTTTGGGCAGTCGATAGTATCTGGGAATAAAGGGCCATTTGGTGACTGGGATCAGAAAACCATGCATTGCTTTGCCAACGCAGAGCTAGAAGATATCTATCTGATGTTTAGGGCAGCGGACGGTATCGTGTTAGTAGCTCAGAGGCTGTGATTGGAAAGATTTTCGAATAGACAATTACCGAATAAACGAACATGTGAGCAAGTTCACACCTAGTCTGAAAAAAAACGAATCCTTCAAGGAGAGCGGGCGGGATGTAAGCCGGACCAGAAATGCCGATTCCCTGCAATGGAAAAAAGTGTTTTACGTGCAGCTGAACAGAATAAAGTTGCAAGCACAAGAGTTGTTTCGCGTAATTAGGGAGTGAGGTGCACACTTGAAGCATTCTTTCTTTCGCCGTTTGTATTTTATTTTCGACTAGCAGTTAAACATGTCCTTTCCAGATAAACATTCTGTGATATTATATATATATATATATATATATATACTTTCTACACCCATTTCAAATGTTGGCAAATTTTTTTGATCACCCTGTATATCAAAACCTTCTAAATAAAAATTTCTGGATTCAAACAACTCCAACTATTTAAAATGATTTCTACAGCTCCAAATTACTAATATTGCTCAAATATATACTGAATAAGAACTTAATAAATTTAATAGTTATTTTATTTAATCTACAAGAAATAAAAGAAGGAAATCATGAAATGCAATAATAGATCTTAATTTTTTAAAGAGTTTATGCAATAATTTAGTTTGGCGCTTTTTTCTGTAGATATAAACCGAAATTCCGAAAAATACGTACCAAATTATTCAGAAATCAAAATAGAATAATACTGTCTTGTTTAATACACAGTATTTAGTTCACACACTTATAAATTAATTATAACAATTATTTCCTGAAAGAGCTTCGCAATCCTTATAAAGAAATCAGGAAAAAGAGTCAATTTAAAAATTCTTTACCATTAGAAAGTAGCATTTGGCATATATAATTAAAACACTGATTTTCATTAAAATAAACTAAAGTTTAAATGGATGTGCACAATATTCTTCTTCGCAATTACATAGCAATTTTCCGATCATGGAATAAATTATTTACATACCACCAGAATACACTTGCCCAGGAGCTAAAGGCCCTACATGTATGCCAATTCTTAAAGCACCAGTTTCCTAAAGAAAAAAATACAAACAGCTTTAAAGATTATAGCTACACATAACTTGCTATAACAAAAAAATTTAAGGATAATGTTTGAAAGACTTTAAAGATATACTTAGCTGTCTATATACATATTTTAAAAAAATCAAAAGGAAGGTTTTCTTCAGAAATATATGATTTTTCGAAACATAATCACGAGGCATTTAAAATCCAAAACGTAATTTCGAGAAGTTTTATTAAACCTGTATTAGATTCATAAAAATTAACCTATTCACCTTTTTAAATGTTAACGAATAATGCAGTTAATAATTTTACGTGATTTTAAAAGCTTCTCCCAAGTAAAAATTTTAACGTTTTTGCCCAATTGTCTTATAAAAGAAAATTTTTAATTGCAAATCAGTTAAACTTGAATTAAATTGACACATATATCCTTCCTAAATATAGAATGCTGTATACATATATTCGGAACATATAAAAATGGCAGAGAATGAGGTGTAATTATGACATGTGCGCTGAGAATATACCACTACTTTTTTCTATTTTGCAAACGTTTGCAATTTACAAAAAATAGTAAAGGCCGAGTGTTCATAACTATGACGTCGATTGATAATAACACTTCGTTTGTGTAGTAGAAAGCATTAATGTGCAAACTACATTCATTGCTCAGTAATGTGAAAGTTAAAATCTACCAAAGTCAAAGTATTAGTTGGACCTCTACATCACATTTTTCATCGCAGCATCCACATTTTCACAAAGGCCACCACATTCTACTTCAACACAATATTTGTGTTGGCATTTAGTTACCTCAATCAGCAGAATCTCATTTCATTCTGAAGTACTTTCCAATAGTAAATTTCATAACTTAAAAAAAATTCTATCTTTTTAATTTCATACACTAAAAATAACCTACCTTTATATAAGCAGACAAGTTGTGCGTGTGCGCGTTCGTTTCAGTGTTGAAGTTGTTTCCCCCTAAATTACCCAAAATCTACGAAATTTCTTTATATTTTATTACAAATGAAATTAAAAAATAAATTCGACCAACATTATTTTTGCACATTTTTAAATGGAAGACAGTTAAAACAAAGTTTTATTCACAAGATTTAAGGAGCTTATGATTTATACAATTTGATTTGATAATTTTTTTTATGAAGCTATAGCAGGAAAAGGGGTTACCTTAAACAGAACTTTTAATCTGTACAAACTATTAAAACAAAGTGAAAAAAAATACAGAGATGAAAATCAAATTGCGGGAATGAAAATTATACCAGAAATCTAATATGTTACAAAAAGATAGCAGTGTTCTCAAAAGATACGAAACAGTCAGCGATTATGTTACATTTGCTAGCTCTATTCTATTGCTTCTTCAGAATTACTTTGAATGTCTTCTTTATAATCAGAGATTATGAAAGGTGGTTGATTTTTACATCATATTATATACGCATCCCTCAATCATGTACTAATTTTTCTAATTTTCAATTAAGAAAATTATTTCAAGAATCTTTTTCAAGCATATCTTTTTTTTAATGACAAAATCAATGAGGAAATATAACATTGCTATATAGCATTTATTAGAATATTTTATCAAACTGATAGAAAAAGTAAAATCGAAGCTTTCAAACTATTTATCCAATTGATTTAGAAGCTATGCAACAAAATAAAGAAATTATGTGAATACCTGTGTGTTGTGCATCATGCAAATAAAATCTGTAGCATCTAATTAATCTATTGGTAATATCTAGTTTATTCTCGCTAATTAACTACATGTTGAATATATATGAAATTATCTTGCATATTTAAAAGCAATATAAATAATTTTATAAAATACATTTCAAAAGTGTAAAACAATCTCAAAAACATCGCATAATACTTAACTCTCAGCAAATACACAATTTGACTTTAAAATTGTTCAGAAATTTTATAGAATTTCCCCAAAACCTACCTCCACCGTTTTGATATATAAGCGAAACCAATTTTTAACATTCATTTAACTAACAATTTCATTAACATTTACCTAAATAATGCATACGTCTATGTTAAGATAACAACACATATATTATGATTCTGGTTTCCATCATGTGAAAAGTAACAATACAAGAATACTTACTATATTGACTTGTCTTAAAGTTGTCCCACCACTAAAAAACACAGGCTTTCTAGCATCAACTAAAATATAGTCAAAATACTCTTTCCAATCTCTCTAAAATAGAAAATAAAACAGCCATTAAATTAAACCTAATTTTGAAGTACTGAAACAATAATGACTTTAGGATTTTAACAATATGCTTTAACCTTTTGCAGTCCAAAAAATAGTTAGATGCAAAATTATTCACCTAATACAAAGATTTGTTTATAATTCTTTTAAGTCGAATTTCTTTGAAAAATTAATCTACATCTCTTAACCATTATGTTGGCGTTTTTACCAATTAAATTTGAAAAATAAATAAATAAAACGTCAAAATGATGCACAGTCTTGAATGTCGAGTCACACTCGAGATCAAACCGCAAAAGGTTCAATTAGATTGATACACAAAAAAATTAACTGCAAATGAAGTACATTTTCTCTGGCACAAAGTAAATATGTATAAAGAACGCACATTGCGTTTAAGTGAAGTAAAGGCCTCAAGAGATAACTCTAAACTAAAAAATACAAACCATTTTTCAACTACACAAGCAACGGAAAAAGAAAGGATAAAATCAGGAGTTAACTTTGAGATTATTATACATGACATAAATTACAACAATAAGAATAAATTTGTAACTTCAGCATAAATTTTTGGAGAGGAAGAATATTCTTCACAACTGGCATTGCAAAAAGACAAAAAATTCCCAAAGGCAATCTAGAAAAGCATTCAAATTTTGCAAATCATGTACTAGAGTAAAAATCGCTTTTATTAGAAGAAAAAAAATTGGAAGTTAAAACAATGTTTGGCAGTCAAAAAAAGTATTGATGTAAAGAATAAATAAGAAAATAATATTTTGAGATAAAATTGTTTTCACGACACAAATCATTTAATAATAATAATGCTGTATTTTGCCAAAATGAATCTTTAATTCAAAGAAATCTGCAGCCCAACAGATGATAGATTTTCATTCTTAGATTGAAATACGTAAATCGGAATAGTTTCGACAACAAATCTGGATCAACAAAGCGGCAATTGGTTCCTCAATGCATAACTATAACTAATTAGTTCTATTAATATATACTAAGATTTCTATGATGATATTAAATATATTAAGAATTAAAATTGTTAATTAAAAACAATGAATTTTGTTTACTTACTTTTCGACCTTCACAAGGGAAATCAAACAAATAAGACATAATTTTCTGGAAAACGAAAGAAAAAGACAAATATAAATTTTACATAATCCAACATATTTCCTTAAATTTCGTAATTTATTCATACATTTTTATTGAAAAATATATAAGAATAAAAATAACAATATCTCGAATTATTCACAATGAAAAATGGCAATTATATCCTAGTAATGAAAATGTCTTTAATATTACTGATGCAACAAATAGTTTCAATATTAAATGAACACTTGATAGAAAGAAGCTTTTTGGATTTACAAAGAAAAGCTCAAGGTTTTTGTAAAAACTTTGTCGGAATGACATAAATCTAAAAATCTTTACATTTTTAATAAAATAAAATGAAGCAAAATGACTTAATTCATTCCTTAGATAGGATTCCTTACACTGATATTAGCAATTAATAAAAACAATTACATTTTGACAAGACAATTATTTGTATGCAACTAATGATCCTAAAAAACAAAATAAGTTATATGATATGCAGAGTTATCAAACAGTTTTTGAATTTTCAACAAATCGTTAGATTTACAACTTTTATTCGTCGTTTTTTTTTTAATAGATAGCTGCGGCGATGGTTGCTTATCGTGACGGGATGATTAAGCAGATCAAAAACGTCATATAAAAATCCTGGATATTTGTCAACGTAACGACACAACATTAATGAATTTATGTTTGCATCATAAATTTATTCGAAGAAGTCAATTTTCGAGCCAAATCCTTGTCATTTGCGGAAAGTTTTGGTTTTCTGCATCCATTTGAATAAGACTGTGGCTGATGTGCACCGAATGCTCCGATGTACTTATGGTGAGTATGTTTTTAGTGAAAATCATATGAATGGTTTCAAGAACGGAGGTTTTAACGTAGTGGGCCGATATGGTGGTGGAGCAGAGAAATCTTTCGAAGATGAGGCATCACTTGAGTAAGACTCGTGCAAATGCAAGAATTGGTAGAATTATTGGCAGTGATTCCACAAGCCTTTCATAACATCTCAAAGCCAAGAGAATAATTCAGAAGCCAAGAAATTAGGATCTTACGAGTTGAAACCGAAAGATGTTGAATGACGATTCTATGCTTGTGAACAACAGTTTCAAAAACAGGATCGGAAGGAGTTTCTACATTGTATTGCAACAAAAAATGGATTCACAATGATAATTCCAAGCCCAGTAAATACGGGAATCCACCCGGATATGCCTCAAAATTGAAGACCTGGCTGAATATTTGCGGGGTTCTTATGCTCCTTATTTGTTGGAACAAGCACCTGTTCCAACAAATCCAACAAACAAGCAAGCTGAAACCGGTGAAATTATCACAGAGGATCGGTATCGAAATTAGCTGATGCGTTTTAACCGTGTATGGAAGGAGAAACATCCAACAGTACCATGAGAAACATGACAAAGTTATTTTCTAGCATGATAACAATTGGCCGCATGTCAAGACTAATAAAGAGATGCTTGGAAACATTAAAATGGAAGGTTTTCCACCAACCGCATTCTCTAGATGTTTTTTCTACTACCATTCGTTTAGAATGACAATACACGGCCCTGTCTGAACAATATTTCAGTTCTTATGAAAGAACACAAAATCGGAACGATTCGTAGATCTCCTAAAAAATAAACATCGTTTTTTTTCGAGATGGTATACGAAAATCGCCAAAAAGATGTAAAAGTAGTAGATATCGCCAAACGGTACTTTAATGAATAGATAATAATTTCGACAAAATAAAGGATAATATTTTGGGAAAAGATGGCGGAATCAAAGTCGTACATTAAAAAATTCATCTAGATCAAAAATTGTGTTGAAAGACTTTACCTCGGTATACGCATAGTCACTATTTGTAAGAAGAAATGTTTTCTTTCCAACTTCATGCATTCTGAAAGAAAAATTTTAAATGATAAAAAAATATTGACAAACATTTTTTTAATACACAGAGCATTTTAATTCACTCAAAAAATGTTGGATTGAAGATTAATTGCCTCACCGAAATTAAGAACAATAATCTTAGAATAAATTACAGGAAAATAATAAGACATCTTGAAATATGTTAAAATACTTTGTAAAATTTAAGTGCAAACTTAAAGTTATAATATTTTCAAAATAAAAATAAAATAATAGACTGAGAATAAAATAATAGACTTTCAATATAAAAAATCTTTTAAAAACAACTAATCTGTACAAGGATGTACAAACAAACAAAAAGGGACTAAATATATAATTAAAAGAAACAAACGATTACAAAATACGACCATTTTAATTTCAAAAGCTAATATGACAAAATTAAATAATATTTAATTTCTTGTTTACAGGGGATCATATGATATCCCCACTTTCACACATTTTCTATCAAAATTAGCATTACAATTCAGAAAAAAAAAGCTTCTGCTCTCATATCACTGGAAAGAATAAAATACTTTCATTTCAATACACTAGGTTAATTAATTGAGATGTGCATAAGCTTAAAAAACATTCAAGGGATCTTAAAATAAAATTACAGCTACGTCCCACACCACTTCTTTTTATAAATTCACTATTTTTAGTTTTAATTACAGCATAAAAATAGGTATTTATTTTTTCTGAATTAAAATATCTTTTTATGCAAAGTCAATTTTGACTTTTGTTATTTAAACATTATAAAGCTTACATTCAAAAATCTTGAAACAAGATTGCTCCAATATAATAATTTTACTATACAAAATTCGTTTTCTAGCTTTAAAAATTTGTTTTAATTTAAAATTTCATGTATTCAAACGATTAAAAAACGCAATGGGAAACCAAGATATATATAATCTATAAGAAAGAGAACTTTACAGATGACTACAGTAAAAAATATAATACAAAGAGAGATTTTATAAATTTTTATTCAAAAAAATGACATGAAATTAAAGTACATAGTGGGAACAGTTTATCAACTGTAAGAAGTTTGTTGTGTTATATATGCAGTCAATATAAATAGACATTTGTTTATCAATTAATCATAAAAAGGAGGAGAATGAAATTGATTCCGGAGTTCACACGAACTTAAGAGGAAATTCATTTTTGCCTTCTTTAGAAATCAAATTTTACTAAGAACTTTTACAGTGCTTTATATATTAGATATTAGAAATCTTAAGTACTTTAAAATAAAGAATCTGGATCACTGTTAGATATATCTTAACTCTATTACTTAAAGAAGACCTGGGATGATGTATGTAATTTACAAACTTGCTGATTAAAAATGCATTAATTTTCCACAAAATTTCCATGGAGAATAGAGGTTTACCGTTCCAAAAAGAATAGTTTTGAAGCTTAATGTTTCTACTTCAATTAAAGCATTATTCGTCGGTCCAAATGGTATTTCTCAGAAAAGAATTTGGTTTCCCTTAAAGTAAGCACAATTGTAAAATTCTAGATGTCGATTGTGAAGTGGACCATATAAGAATGCACTGACTCCACAAATGCTGTATGAATGCCAATAATAGCAATGAAATATTTTCTCCAGTGTCGATTTTGGACAGACTGTTAGTACACTAGTATGGGAATAACTTGAAAAATACGTCAGGATGTAAGTTTCTGTACAAAATGTACAATTGCCCATCATTTTTGTTAATCTCAGGTAAGATAAAAATCCTATAATTTGTAATCATTAAATCATACTCTAAACACACTCCTTAGAAGGAGGCCAGGAATGCAGAAAACCGTGAAGTTTTCAGTTTTTTACAACCAGATTTTAATTACAATTATGTGCAGCATAAATCGTTAATGTACCAAAATGTTCCCAGTAATAGTAATTTGTTATTATTTAAGAAAGAACACAGTGCAAAAAATAATTTTATTTTTCCCTCCACATTCCAGAATTTCTACAAAATATCTTAAATTTTCAGTTTTTCTTCCATTCACTACGAAGTTGAAGTTGCATCTATTGATCAATCTGAATAATCAGCATTAAGCATGATCAGGAAAATTTTTTTGAAGTCATTTAGATTGAATGATATTCTACTAGACAAATATTTGCATAAGACGATTTTTCCTTATCAAACAAATTTTCTTTTCTGAAATAAATGCTTTAATCTAAAGTTGTGATAAGTCTCTCTAAATTGAGGATATCTCAAATTTTGTAGACAGAAATGTGGAACAGTAAGTGCATAGATAATAAATAAAATGTTTCTCTTACTATTTACACTATGGAGGAAACAAATTTTTAAACTTTTTATTATTTATCTCTAAAGAAGCCAAAGCGATTTCATACAATTGCTCATCTTATTTAATAAAACCTAGTAAAAGGAAGTCTATGCACCTATGCGCAATATTTTGGGAAATAAAAGCTTTTTATATTTTATATATATATATATATATATATATATATATATATATGCATGTGTGTGCTTGCTTGCATGTGTTTGTCTTTTACTCAACTTTAATTGATATTATGTATTTATTGTTATTACTTATAATTAACTTTGAATTATAGTCAGAACAAAGATCCTTTGTATTAAGAACAACAAACCCATCAATAACATTTCCAGGTTTTTATTTTCTGTTATTATATATTCATTATAGTATTTGTATCAACACAGTATTTTAGTATTTGTATTTTTGAAACTGTAGCAAAATTTTCTTCTGTGTAAAGAAAAGTTTATATATTAAAGGTAAAATCGCGAGATTTTTTTAAAATTATTATTTTTAAAATTATTGAATAATTCGTTTTGAAAGATTCATTGCACTTGCAGTTTTATATTTAACACAATTGAATCTAGCAAAAACTGAGAAATAAATATAAAGCTCACCATTTAATTTGAGCAAGACAAGGTCAATCAGCTAGTTATATTACATGATAAATTGTTTTAGCTGTTAGAGCTACAAGTAATTATCTTAAACATTAGCTGCCCTTTCGAGTAGCAAATGCTGGAAAAATGTGGGGAAATCTCATTTGACAGCTTAAAAAGCTAAAACAGCCCATTTTTTACACATTTCACTATGGATATTGTGTTTCACATCACTTTTATTTTGGTATTCTACATGTTAACATGGTTTGTACTTAGTTATATACTTTCTAGAGATAATCGAATATTCCATCCATTTCTAATAATATGCCAAAACAATAAATCAATTTTTGAATTAAAAGGACTGCTAGGTTTTTAAAAATGTTTACTAAAGAAGAAATCAATATTTGATGGTGCCTGGTAGCAGAATCTGAAATAATACGGTAGATGGAAGTAAAAATTATATACAAGAAAAAATGACCCTTTTAAAAGTTTAGTTTTATTATCATCCCGTTGTAAAGTAACACTAGGGCTATTTTGGGATTGATCTCTTATAATTTTGAACAGCAGTCACATGACGAGGACGACACCTGAGCTCGTACCCTTCTCTCCACACTACACCAGCGAGAGGACGTTTGATCTGACGAATTTAACGTGCAATAGACCCCCTTACACGATGGTTCTTATGCGGAATCGGGCCTGGAGCATGAAACCCTTCGGCTTTCGGCTCACATGCCGAGACCTTACCACCAGGCTACTGAGGTCCATTAAAAAATACAAATTCTAAAGGTTTTGAAAAAATTTATATAAAGACTACCTTGCAACTTTGTTAGCCAATGGGAAAAAATTCATTCTTACCGATGAAATAACATAGGAAGGCGTTCATCTCGATTTACGTACTGTCCCAGATTATTGACAGTTTCTTCTTTTAATGTACCCTAAAAAAATTTCAGAATTTTCACTTTAATACAAATTGAACGAAAAAATAAGGAAGTTTTTATTTGAATGCATTAAAAAATATGAAAACGACAATAAGATAGAAATATCATTAAAATAATATAAAAAAATTACTAAATAGCGATAATGATTTTGAGAATCAATTTAAATAAATTACTAAGTACAAAGCTAAAATTTTTGTATACATACTCGCATATGAACCCAATCAACTGCATCTCTCACGTCTTGGAAAATTGATTTGTAAGCCATGAAAATGTTTCCATTCTTGATTCCATTTTTTCCTCTATAACAAAAAAACAATAACACATTTATATTTTTGAAATTCAACTGTTAGTTTTATACCTAGCTCTTTGGCACTACACGATAACCACCTATTATTTAGCATTTAGAAGGTGATATTGTAAAAATTAACAGTTATGGAAGGAAATATGAAAAATCGCATTAAAAAAATCAACAAAAATCAAAGGAAAAATTTGTTAACAATTCTGAGGAGTGTAATAAACATCACACTACTTCATACACAATATAGCAAATTATAATTAAAATTAAACATTTAAAAACCTATCAAATAATAAATTTTTTACAAAAAGAACATGAAATAAAGCCGAGTTAAAGAAATCTCTTACATATGAATTTCAATAAAAATTAAGAAATGCACAATAATATAAAATGTAATAATAATTTAGTGAATTAAAATATGGAAAGAAAAATCAAATTCACAAAATAATGTACTTCAACTGTTACATAAAAATATATACATTTATATAAATATTTTGTTTTCTTTCCATACACGATACAAAGCTCAAATTTTTGTGTACATACTCGTTTATGCTTGTTTTTAAAACTTCTGAAAAACGTCTCTGCAATGAGTTCTCAAAAGCTTTGTGTTTATCCATAAGTTCACAGTTTTATTCCTTTATGTAATATATAAATGAAATATTCTGCACAATTTTATCATCGAATACATTTCTATATTCCGTCTGTGGCTACTAGATGGTTTGCTGAGATTAATGTGTTTAAATTCAAATAAATCTCTAAGGCATTACTTCATAATCCTGATTCCCACAACAATAATTTTTTTAAAATTAAGATGTGATAGATGTTACTTTAATGCGCTATTCTATAAAGCAAGTTATATTACAGCCATGTTATTTTTATAGTCTTTCACTTTTTCTAGTGATAGTGCAAATAAACTTGCCTGGTCAATCCAAATCTCATAACATAGTAATCATCCAGATAAACTATTTTCAAATTGCAAATTGTCTTACACGGTAATATGATTCCGCTTTCTCAAATAAATGTTACAGAAAATTGGCAGAACCTTTTGTCCACAGCTTTTACACCAATGAATAAAATTTTTACGATCATATATTTGAAAAAAAAAACATTAATTATTAAATATTAAAAATTATTTTGATTTCATCCCAAAACTGTAACAATAATAGGCTGTTGTTAAAAACACAACAAAAAAACATTTTCTTTTAATATCAGAATTTAGAGGAAATAAACCCCCAATAATTTTATTCATAAAAATAGAACTAAATTAATTATATGCTAGAAATTATCAGCACAAAAAATTCACTGAATTCTTAATTAAGCCTCATTAAAACTACAATTTTTTACTACAGTCTCATTAAAACTACAAATTTACTTCCTTATCTTGAAACTATATTCATGGCAAATTTGATAGTTGTAGATTAAACAATTCTGCCAGTAAAGCACAAACATTAACACATACTTAACACCAAAATACAAATCGAAATAAGAAAGATAGTTCAAAAATTAAGGTAATAGAATACATTATTTCAATAAATCAATAATGTGCTTCGACTGAATTTCACTGATGAAACACATTCCTTAACAGTATTGCAATTAAATACTAAATAATGCGTTTATACAATAACGATTATTGTTTAACTACATCTTACCGCACAGGAAATGCAATTAAGTAAATCATTTGTTCTCTTTTAAGTTTTCTTTATTAATCTTAACAAACCAAAAGTCGGAAATGTCATTTAGATAGGAAATCAAAAATGTTATTTATAGCTCATTACAACTGCGTAAAATGCAAGTAATAACCATTTAAATTTTAAAATATATAGTAAGCTTTATTTTTTGCATTTGCACTTCTAAAATTTATTAGTTTATTCATATAGAAACTGTCCTGAATTAAAAACGATGTTTTTCTTTAAAGTCAGTGCTATTATTTTTCTTAAACATAAGAAACATAGAACGCAAATGATTACACGATACATAGAAAATATTTTATACAAAAGAAATATAAAAAGATTATAATATTTTATGTGGTTTCAAGCGACAAAAGAATCGCATAAAATATCTTAAAACACTCCTGCAGTGAAATAGTTATTAATTTTAGATGAACATGAAATATAATTGTTTCTTAATTCAAACAATTATGCGTTCTATGTATTGCGTTCTATGTAATCATTTACGTTAGATATAGGATCAGAAGGTGTAAGAAGGAACAAAAAGTAAGTAGGAAAATGATTACAGTATGAAAACTTGGTGCCTTACTGAGCTGGGGAACATGCACCTTCTAAAAATACTTTAGAGGAAGATGAACAACACTTTTCCGCTTTTCTTTCATAGTTATTTTTTTCTTTAGTTAGCACCACGTTAAAAAAAAAGGAAATAAAACTTTCCTGTCATTATTCATCTCCTACACTGCGTTTTACCAAGTAAATGATTGATGTTATATATTTCTTGGATCTGTAGGCGATAACAGTTACGAATTCGATTTTTTTCAAGTGATACTTTCTATAGTAAAAGAGGGTAATCCTCACACCTACGTCAGAAATTTTCATAACGGGATAGTTAAGAATATGATTTTAGAATATTAAAAAACCAGTACTTACTACGTATATATATTATATATATATTCACAAATGGGAAGAACTTTATATTAAAGATTTGATGCAGTTGGAAGTCTACGGATGAAAACAAGAAAAACGACGACGAGGAAGAAAAAATATGATTCTGAAGAGAGGAATCTGAAGATAATTATACTTTTCAAACAGAAATAGAGGTCCTGGAGACGGAATAAGTAACACCTCGAACCATCCGACTGATTTTTTAATAAATATATTTATTTTCCTCGCTTACGTACACGACTGAAAACCTTTATTCATAAGTCTGAGGGATTAATGGAATTGATGAGAATCAAAAGAATGCGACAGATTTTAAAAAAACCAATCTGACCAAATTCAAATTTGTTTTGAAGGTTACCTTCACAACCAGCTCCTATAATTTACGCAGACACTTTCATATAGATAAATGTATGAAAAAAATGAGATGAATAAAGGAATAAGCATTCGATTTGAAGTGAGAATAACATTTTCAACTAATAAACTCAGCTGTTTGTCCGAATCTTTTTTAAAGTCTGATCTCAGTTTTTATAAAGTTGGAAACATTCATTTTCTGACTTTCCCCACAAAATCGGGAATAGAACGATAAGATATTACTCCAAATTGAAGGTATTAAATAGCTATGATAATTTATATGCTATGTTCCATAACATTTCTTTTATTGGAAAACAATAAAAGTAGCACTTTGGGATCGTTGGGAACGAACAATTAAATTAATTCCAAGACAATAATTAGCAGTTTTTAAAATAGGTATTGTTAACCTCAAAGCGAATTAGGGAGTTTGGAAACACAAAGAATTCCGGCATAATGACGAGACCGCCATTTTCACAATACACACACATTTATTTACAAAAAACTCTACTATTTACACTCCTCGAAGCGCCATCTATTGGCATTTTACAGCGATATTCGCCCACAATTCGAGCGTCGTAACAGGTATTGTTTAAAGGGACTTCCAGAGCACGGTTATGCACTCGAATAAGCCGAAGACCAATTTTCCATCTCATATGAAAATTCCAAATCAAAATCAAAATACGTTCTCGATTACCCTAACTGGACTTATTCGCTTATTTCCATGATGACAAAATTTGAAAATTAGCCGAGACTTTGTAAAAAGTGAATTTCATATTCAAAGTACATACAGAAAAAGTATGCTTCTCATGCATAATTAATAAATGGTCCAAAAAGAAACATTACCAGGATAATATCTACACACTAAACATACATTTATGTTAAGGAGGTAAAATAAAATAAAAATGTTGAAAATGTATTGCAAATATTGTTGAAATTTGCCACTCATATAAAAACATTTCGAAAAGAAAAATTATTTAGCTATCCTTCAGTTGAAATAAATATTTTTTTTTTAAATTCATTTTCAAATTTGTTGCCATTTTTTAAATGATGAGAACTTTTGCTTCAAATGCAATTATAGATTCACTAAGAATACATTACACAGAAATATATGAAGGTGCAAAGATAGATCCATTTTTTTTTCTGTTTAAAGAGAAAAAAATTTAATTTTATCTCATTTTAAATCATGTACATAAAAAATAAGCAACTAAATGCTTATTATAAGCACAATTTTACATAATGATAAACAAATACAAAAAAAAGCCTCCTCATTTTTAAACCCTAATGGTGATGAAAAATCTACCAAAGAGGAAAAATCTTTTCAAGTTTTGATTTGTCTGTGTATTTCATTTGATATCTTTAGTAAAAATCTAAATAACTTCTAAACTATTAAAAGTTACAACTTTGAACTTTTGGCCCTATGTGCATAGAGAAAGATAAATTAAATAAACTTTTAGAATAACAATAAAAAATTTGACCAAATTCTGGGAAATGCATCCCTTTCATTAAATTAATAACCCTATTAACAACACAATATCCTGATTAATATTTATATGAATTTTAAATATGCAATTAACAGATTAGATTTAATAATAAATACATCTCCTAAACAGAAAATGGTAGAATTATTTCCTAAAATAATCAGGCTGTAAATATTTTTAACATTTACGAAAATAATGAATCATATCCAAAAATGAAAGAAAAGATGAAAATTGATTAAGTGTGCATATTTTTTTCTTTTTAATTAAACAATCTATAACTGAACTGAACAGAAATACCGCCACTTCATTACATAAAATACATCATCGTTCTTAGAAAATTCCGTTTTTTCTCCTAGTAAAACATATTCATGAAATTCAAATCAAATTATTAAAATAATACTTACGGAATGTACTCGGAAGAATTTGTAAAATAATCAACCAAACATGCTAACAAATAGGCTTCTAAAATAAAAATACAAATTAATCAGAATTTAAAAAATAATTCCTATGTTAAGCACATTTAAATCAATGCATTATTTCAAAAGCAATTTTTAAAAAAAATTTTTGAAGAAACTTTGATTTTGTGCCTACTTTTAATATATATGTATATTATAATATCATAAATCAAGAATAATCTTTTGCAAAATTTTTAAAAAAATATTACAATTTAAATTTAAATTATATAAAAAAATGATTTCAATAAATTTTAATAATTAGTGCAGTCATTTGTTTGAAATATGATTAACTATTGTGTAACACTATTTAACAATATTATTTTTCAAATTAAAACCAGGCAACATTTGACTGAATATGCTTACATCACAAATATTAAATATATATAATTTATATTTATAATATTATTTCATATTTCAAATCAGTTTACAGAAGGAGATTGCTTCTTATAGGATCATTAAGGAATATGTTTATAGAATAGTATATTAATTTTCATTATATACTCCAACAGCAATTAAAACAATATAGAATTGAAAAAAATTGAAAGACATTTATTCTAAACTAAAAGAAGTCAAAATGGAAAAAATAATAATAAAACAATCACATTCAAAACAAGCTTTAACAGACTTTTGCCATTCTAAATTATTTTAATCCAACAGTAATTAAAAATTTTAAAATAACAAAAGAGTCAAATGGGTAATACTTTTAACACAGTTACTAGGCATTTAAACGTTTGATAACAAAAAGTTTTCATCCCTTTTCTTTAAAATTTACTAATATAAGGAATTTTTCTGTAAGCAATAATGACACAAACTAAAAAGGCTACTTTCCATACACTAATAAACAACAAATGTATCGATATTTCTTTAAGAAAATGCTCATATTTTTAGTTTTTATGCAGTGGAAATAACTTATGTGGTTCGAAAAATATTCAAAGCAAAATACCTTTAGATATTCATCGGAAACTCATTAATTTTGTATATTTAATAAAAATTTCAAGAAAAGATACACAAATTTATTAGAAATACTTTTATTCCGAATAATCATAAGAAATAACATACAGATAGAAAACACATCACAAGCGTGTAATATCGTGACCATCGAGATTTCTTTCGAAGGGCCCCGTAATATCGCCAAAACAGAATGGCGTACTAGGATTAGGCGAGATTGTAAACATCCTATATCTTGTATTATACTGACACAAGTACTTATGCTGATTCAAGTACCACTTTGATACCTGGTATCAATTAAGCCAATGATACACTATCAGTCAAACCTAGCTGGGACTGATAGCTGATACTGGAAACAATTCCAAATAAACATTTTGCTTTCATGGAAGAAGTCCTTCATTTACTGATGATGTGGCAGTTGTGTAGTTCTGACAATGATTGATGAAAGATTAGGAAAAGGAAAGGAAAGGTTAGGGGAAGGAGAGATTTCTCAGTTTTATGTGTATTGTTACATGAAGTAAAGGATAATTATGGCTAGGGATGAAAAATATATAGTTAAAAAAATAATATAATGCATGCTCCTAACATCACCAAGACAGGGCAATGAACTGGATTATCGATTTAATACTCTATATCAGATTTATATAGTATCACCAGATTGAATACCTGTGAAATCTAAGAGATTATCAACCAAGCCAAAAAACTCATGTCAAGTGCATGATAGTTAAGTTTTGTGTACCCGACATAAAATGACAGATTGATAGTTTTACCTAACCATTATTAGGGCATCAATCAATATAAAAGCTCTTACCACAGTTATACAGATTATTCTAATAATAATTCACTAACTCGTCATAATACAGAAAAAAATCCAAAGATGAAGACAAATTAGTATATCACAATATAAAAATTAAAAACTTGTACTGTAAAGAATTTTTTCTTCAAGTAATGCATTTTTTTTCTTGTATATATAATAGCCTAATTTTAGTATCTAGCTTTAATGTTACACAACACCTTACATAATTTTAGTCTGACACATTGTATATATCATAATAATCAGCAAAATTCATTCTAATGTATATTGTTATATCTCTTAAGAACAGATTACAATATAGCTTAAAATTTTTGAAATATATGTCTTGGAGTTTTACGATGGAATTATCGAAACTGTATTTTAGCAATTAATATTTAATCTACGGAAACATCTGAGCTTAAATGAAATTGAAAGTTGGTAAGCCATTTTAGAGGTTACGTAAGGTAAATTTCTTCGAAAACATACTAAACTCAATAAAATTCTGCATTAATATATACTGTAATAAATAAAGCATCAAGAAAATACAACAATTTTACTTACCTGGCAAATTGAACAAAGTATTCAAAATATAAATGCGATTATCATCATGCTGGATGAACTTGTTAGGATATAGATTGTAAATTTCGGATCTGAAATGATGCATTTTTTAAAATGTTAGATAAAACCTAAAAATGATTGCTATACTTAACTTCAGAAAAACTATTTAAAATGTCCATTGGATACTTTAAATTAAATGATTAAAAATTATTTTAATTAACACTGCAACATTTTCGAAGATATTTTCATTTAAACAAAAATAATTTCAAAAGTTATTAAATCTCATACGGGCAAGTACAACAAATTAAAATGATATGAAGACATAAGTTGACTACTACGATTCGCCCTAAATGGCCGGACCGGACCAAGAGCATAGAGAACGGAAGTAACAATCGCGACAGAAAATTTTAAAACTGGAAAATGACTACTTGAGCTTCCAAGACACAATGAAGAATATTCTGCCAGAATCTTGTTATAATTTAACTTTAAGTTATATAAAGTGGCAACGTAAAACAAAATAAAAAAATTATTTAAAGCATATGAAAAAAATATACTGACTTACATTGAAATCCAAATATTAAAAAAATTCTTTATTATGCGCAAAATATTTTTTAAATCTAGTTGTGGAACGAAATCAGAATAAAATGTATGTCATCGTGAATTAGAATTAAAAATCAGGAATAAAGTATTTGTTTTTAAAAAAATCTATTGTATAATAGTACAGATAATGGAGTATGTTTAATAACAAAAAGGTGTACTTAGAAATATATATTCAACTGCGAAATCTGGGGTTTTATAAATTATTTATAAAATAAATCACAGTTGTAAAGCTTTCATTTATATTCTAAACTTTATTTCATAAGTATGATGGTAGTAATTTAAATAATATTTAAAAAAAATAACTTACGTTTTAAGAAACTGAAACCCATGACAGCAAACCAATATATTTCCATATGCATCTACTTTAAGAAGGTTTCCATAGACAGTATCGAACCACAATCCTCTATTAAAAATTAACAATTAGAATTATTAAATAATCATTATATCAGTAATTGATAAACCAGAAATATTCTTTTTAAAAAACGAATCTTGCAGCTCAATTTCCAAATCACTGAATATAATCACTAAAATCTTATCACTAAAGTTTATATTTTAAGTTGGGATGAAATTTAATTCTAGACTTGAAGCCTAAAGAAGTAAAATATATAAACTGCCCATTTTGTGAAATAAGATCTGTTAATGGTCTCTGCCATTCCACCTATTCAACAGACCCCCTTTTATCAAGAATCCCATCAAATTAGTAGTTGTATCTATGAACTGGATAGGTACCTCTTATAATGGTGAATGGGTGATAAAGAATAAACAAGAGTATCCAATCTAACCATCTACATTTTTTAATGTTGCTTCTCTCCAGAAGCATTTAAGAAAGGGTGAATATACAGAATTAATCAACAACAACAAAAAAAACTCAGAGAAATTCTTTCCAAATACTAAAACAAATTATAAAAGAATGAAATTCTTTACATGATACCCCAATATGATAATAAAGTTAATTACATTTTTCTTCATGATTTAATTCATACTACATTACCTGAAAACAACATACTAAATATATAATCATGATATTAAAAAATAATATCCAAGGCTTATTTTAATTTTTAAAGTAATATATTTTGTAAATTTACATATTATATTTAAAGTTATTGAAGTTTAGAAAACATAAAAATATTTCACGGCGCATTACAGATTATTTAATACATACAGGAGCACAAGGGGGAAGGGCTCCTTAGCTAATCGTTTATAAAAATTAAAAACACTATTTTAAAGTCAATGACATACTAAAAAACTGCTATGCCTAAAATGACGAAAGGCGATTGGCCACATATTTAAAATTGTAATAACTTTGAAATTTCCTACGGCAACGCCATTTTTTAATGTCACGAATAGATTCCCCATGGAAAAAGTGATCAGAGTACAAACTTTGGTTACCATTACACCCGAAGATATGAGACTTTTTCTGTTAAACAGTTATTTCCATATCTAGTTGCGTGTAATTTCGATACTATCTAAACATCAGAAGTAACGTTTTTATTTTTGTAGCACTTTAAAGGCATCTAAATAGTTGCAATCTACAGGGTAATTATAATTAAAGTTGTACTTTCAAAAAGATTTTAAAAAAACTAATGGTTAAATAAATCTAATATTTGTATTGAAAAAAAAAAAAATCCGGGCATTAAAGGGTTAAGAAGATCTAGTTCACTGAGTGCTTTCGATCTGAAGATGATAGATAAATTCGAAGAAAACCGTGTATTTGCTGCGAAATGTGGCAGAAGGAGATAAACAATTGCTTCAATGTCAGTGGATGATGTGTCTACAATATTGCTGAAAGCTTTCAAGAGGCGATTTGGAAATGACCAGTATAGGAGGAATTTCCCGAACTTTAGACATATTTATTAGCACAATTCGTACAATTTTACGAAACATTTAGCAATGCTATTCATACAAAACTACATACATTCAGGATTTGCTTCCTGTTGATCTGTCAAAACGCGAGGCTTTTGGGCATGCAATTCCTTGCTCAAAAGGAAATGGACAGTGCATAACAATGGAACATTGTGAACAGACGAAGTTCATTCCGATTCCCAAGATTCTGTAAATTTTCAAAACTGTAGAATTCGGACAAGGGAGGAAAGCACTGCTTTTAAGCAAGATAG
>JAOUZG010051061.1:304393-378981 GCA_026289955.1 Argiope argentata
ATCAGTTGCAGGACATGACGTTTGGTTCCCTCAGCTTGTAGGAGAAAACTGCCGATATTATTATAATCATTTCTTAAGCAAATCATCACCGACCCCCCCCTTTACGGTTTTTAGCCTAGGCACAAATAAAAAAAAATCATATCCGCTTGCGAAACCATTTTCTGATGGCGGATGAGCTTTATGCAAAGCCACAACAGCATGTCTCGCATTTTAAATAAAATCTTACGACCAGTACAGACGACATGTATCGGTAAACTTTGAATGTTTGCCCCTTCAAAACCAATTTTCATTGTTTCAGGTATACTCAAATGGAATATCAAGTAATTCTGATCAGTGTTTTTTTACAGCTTTTTGGAAGCGCAACTTTAATTATAATAGCCCTATATATGTTCACATTCTTTGCTACTTCATGCACAGCAAAATATTCTGAATGGAAATTTCTGGGAGAAATTTGAAAACGGAAAGTTAGTTATGCGAGAAAGAAATAAAAATCACACACACACACACACATATTATATATATATATATATATATATATATATATATATATATATAGTTTAAAAGAAGTATTAATTTAACAGTTTTAACTGAATTTTACCAATAGAAAAAAATGTTTTTTGCATATTTTATAAACAAATTATTTCTATCATCATTGGTTACTATTCATCAATAGAAATGAAATGATATGCCATTTTATCTAATGATAATATAAAAAAGAAGTATTTCGATCATTGACAAATGTAGATGGGTTTATTCCCTTCTTTATCAGTAATTTAATGTGCAATACAAATATTTTCTCGATTGCAGAAGCTTTAATTGTATGAAGATAAAAATATAGGATATATGCTGTTAGATGTGAACACAAATCACAGAGCATTTGATATGATCATTCCTTTATTCAACATAATTTTAATTACCATTATTGTTACATTTTTTATGATGATATTCATCACATATTTTCTGCTTAGACAAGAATAGAAATTTAATAGCGGCATAATTATGAGAATAACTACTCCAAACACTGCATTTAAAAAGTATCTAGTTAAATAATTGAAAATATATTTTTTAAACACAATAAAATGAATTTTAGAAACTAAATGTATAAAATGGAGCAATGAATAAATTGATACAAATCATAGTACATATAAGTGCAATTTATTAAAAACAACATTATACTTAAAAGTTTGATATTAGAGGCAAATTTAAATTTTGCATTCAGAATAAAAAGTTTAAAATTCTTTTCAAAAGGATATAAAAGCACTTTATTTCATTTAAATAGAATTATTTCAGAAGTCAAGATTGTTCAAATAACTGAGATCAAATAAAAACTCAACAACAAATACTTTTATATAAAAGTCATTTAAAATCTATGGCCTCCTTTTTAAGCATTTTTTAAAAAAAGTAATAATTTAAAAATTAATTTTATTCGAAATTGTGAAATTTTTTAATTGAATATTTTTGTTTATTAAGAGAAATTCTTATAAAACTTTATTTTCTGACATTCAAATAAACTGAAATTTATTGTTTTAAAATTTTACTTCATCGACTTACACTTTTAATTTAAATATTATGTAAGATGCATACTTTTGCACTGACAATAATAGTGATAAACTAAGACAATCAGTATTTCGTAAATCATTGAAATTATTTAAAATTCTCCATTTTCGCTTGAGTAAGGTATAAATGTAAGATATATTTTAATTCCAAAGAGTTAATTCTTTATGCAATAATAAATTGATGCCATATTTATTTTTCCTTCTATTTATGATATATAGAAATTACAATCATGGTAAATTAGTTTTATATTTCAGTTTTTTGTAAGAAATATTAAGATCACAAACATCAATCAATTTAAACACAATTGGCCTTCCCTCCCCCTTCAAAATAAAGAATTCGTAATGCATCACGAGAAATAATATGGTCAGTATATTTGTAAAATTAAATAGTAGTAAATCTGTAAAGTATTTATTTTTTTTAAAAAGATTGTAAATTATTCTCATATTTTGCAAGTGGCATTGAATGTGCCGACGAATAAAAACAAAATATTAGTTTTGCTGCAAGGACAGAGATTATCCTCCATATTAAAAGTAGCCATATTATTAAAGTATTGTGGCGAAAGAAATCTTTTTGTTATTTCGATTTCATATTTTTTCACCACAGACAAAATTTGTTATAAATTCTTTCATTAAAACAATGTGAAAACCATTATTTGTTTAAAGAAATGAATGATCAGTAGTTTTTAGAACCACTTTCTTCCCCTTCCCCTTCTATAAACTTTTTATTCTCTCCTCATCTCCAAAGACTACGATTTTGTCGGCTAATTTGAAGCTTTTTCTCTCCCTCTCTAAGCAATCCATACCTTTTATGTAATTACATTTGTCTTATACTTTCATCCAACCTTGTTAGATTTGGAGGTTAAGAAATTCGAAGTCCAAGTACTCCCGAGATCAGTCGTAACCAACGAGAAATATCTCTCGGAGGTCACGGCTCAGTCCCTCATACTGGTAGCTTTTAAATGCTAAATGAAATGCTGTCGATAATTTTAAAATTGTGAATGCGCTTTTAATTGCATCATATTAAAGAAAATATACAAAACATAATATAAAGGAAAAGCTACTCGTAGAAATGGGGTGAAATTTTCCATGCCTCGCCCAAAAAGTGCCTTATCTTTCAATTTATGAACATATATATGTGTTCTGCCTTTAAAAACAATTTAAAACCAATTCTCCACTTTTTTTGCGTGTTAAAGAAGTACTTTTTAATGAATATATATTAAAATTTATAAAATACCTTATATTTTAGTAACAATAAGAATTTAGATCAGTAACTATTTTTTATAATATCAATAAGTTGAAAATTTTATTTTAACATAAGACTGTCAAAATTTTGTTAATACTCAATTTCGAAATGAATAGATCTAAACTAATGGAATTTTGTTTCTGGGAAGAAATTTTGATGTAGTTTCGATATGTGATGCGAAAAGCAGATGTTGCCATTTCAATATATTGTTATATGTATATATAATGTTATTTCAATATGTAGTCACTCCATTGTGAAATTTTTCAGGAAAACTTTTTTAAGAATACATTAATTTCTTTCGAATAACTTGTGCATTGTGGAGTGAACGACACCAGAATAAAGATAGTTCTTTTTTCCGCAACAGTGAGAAAAACTAATATAATTCCCGAAGTTTCTAAGAAGTAGCTACATTTCAGATTTATAATACTTTAAACCAATTTATCAATAAATTTTAAGTAACATGTAAGGAAAAAAATTATTCAATGTAATGCAATATATAAAAAATATTGCTACTTAATACATGAATTATAAACTTAAAAATAAATGTTATTTCAGTTTAAATGAATGTCATAAAATTACCTAAAATTTACAGGGTGTAAATAGACTAAGTAGTTTAAGAAAATTTCACATTCTCTTACACTGGCACAATTTTTGTTTAAGATGCCTAAACTATTTATTTAAAAGATATTGCTTATATGCACCACGTAAAAGTTGCAAAAAATTTCTCTTGGACAATTGGTAATTACAAGAAGGATTGCAAAATTTGTTAATAACTGCTTAAATTTACGAATGAATATTATTTACTTCTATATTTTGATATTTCTTTAAAAGTTTTATTAATTATTCTCCCCTAAATTCAGATTCCCCCTTCTTCTATTTCAAGTGCATACTTTGAATCACAGAGCAAAAATATTTTAGAATCGTCCTTTAAATATATAAATATTAAGAAATGGAAGGCCTTTTCTCAAATATCTCGAGAAATAAAAGATAAAAATGGATTAAATTTGGTATGAATATAACTTATAGTATGACAATAATGTGTGCAAAGCAAAAATTAATGTGCCCTTCATTGGCATGAGGTATTGCCAATAATGTAATGTGGACTGAACTTCATGATGGAAGATGGAATGAAAGTGAGGCTTGTATGGTATGTGGTCGCCTCTGACAGATAAACAACATGCACAACGAGTATGCATGCTGTTAATAAGAGAGTTAAGGAGCGCTAGTGGAAGACCCTCCCACTCTTCCACCAGAGCAGTTTTTAATTCCGGAATGGCTCTTATTGGGGTAGGCGTATCGCAATAGCCCTTCCAAGAGCATCCCAAGCACGTTCGATGGGGTTACGGTCTGGAGATTTGGCTGGCCTATTCATTCAATGAATATCTTCGCTTTCCAGATACTCCTCAGCCAGGACAGCCCCATCTGGTCGGTCATTGTCGCCCATAAAAACGAATTCAGGATCAACAACACCCCTGAAAAGACGCATATAGGGTTGTAGGATCTCCTGCCTATACCTCTGGGCATTCACGGAACCAGTGTCAAACACATGGAGTGGTGTGCGGGTATCCAATCCCTGTGCAAACCATCAGTCCTCCACCAGCATAATGGTCCCTTTCCATGAAGTTACTGGGATAGTACCGAGTCCCAAGCTGCCTCCATATGAATATTCGCGATAATTAGGTTGTAGACTGAATCTGGACTCATCTGTGAAGAAAACAATAGCCATTGGAGATGTGTCCAGTGTTTGGTGCTGTCTAATCATTGCACGCGCTCTATTTTGTGGGAAGGAATGAGTGGGATGCAAATGGTGGGCTTCCTGGCATACAACCCTCTGTCACCAAGCCTTCTGGTAACTGTCTTCCATGAAACCAATGTTCTTGTGGCAGCAGCGAGGTCCCTAGACAGTTGTGTCGCTGTGGACGTCCACTGGCGCTTAGCTGTAATTAACAAATACTAGTCTTCATTGAACGTTGTTGCTCCAGGACGATCTAGTCCGGGTCTTCTGGAAACTGTCCCACTGTTTTTAAACTGACTCCACAAATTTGAAATAACGTTTGGAATTACATCCAATTCTCTAGCAACCACAGATTGGGGCTTACCTGCCTCAAGCCTACCCATAATTCTCCACTTCATACCTCAGTCTAAGCGATGATTTTCCCTCATTTCACCAAAAAACAACAACAAAAATCACCACATTATTCAAGAAACGCAATACAAATCATTACTGTGTTGTAGAGTGGAAAGAGTGCAGCAGCTTGCTGTAGACAGCGCCAACAAAAATACGTAAACTCATCTCAGCAAAGTCAGCGCCATAGTGCCATTATATGGTAACCAATTGTCCAGGTTTTATGTGACATTTTCCAAGAAATGTGTGAAAATGCCTTTTATTTCTTCAATTTTGTCCACCAGTGTGTGTGTACTATATATATATATATATATATATATATAAAATTCTCGTGTCACAGTTTTCGTTGCCATACTCCTCCGAAACGGCTTGACCGATTTTGATTAAATTTTTTGTGCTTATCCGGTATCTATGAGAATCGGCCAACATCTATTTTTCATCCCGAAATATCAATTAGTTCAGGAGAAATTAATTAAAACCCCTTAATTTCTGTGAAATTAAAACCTGTAAAGTTACTTTCCGAGTGAAACCCGGCCTTCCGGAGAAGCGATCGCTCATGAGTACCTTTTCGTCCAGTAAAACCGCGTTTTTAAAATTGCCATCGTTACGCGTCCGTTCAACTTATACTCAATATCGCTGTGGAATCGGATGGACTTTTTATCGTAGACCACGGAGATATAATTTATTTTACGAAATGTCGACGCAAAAATTAAATATCGATTTTTTTAAAAAAAAAGGTCCATTTTGGCGGGTCTATTTCTTGAACGGCCCTGTAAAATAGACGCTTAGCTGGAAAAATACAGAAAATATGTTTCATGAAAGGCAATACGATATAGTATTCTGCAATATAATTTAAAAAATCGAATTTTTAAAACTGAATTTTCGACGAATTTTTTAACGAAGAGGCAAAATTTCGCTTTAATATTGAATTACGCCGAAACTTTTGAAGATAACTCAATCAAATTTTTTTTACATAAAATTCGATAAATTTTTCAAAATCGTGTGAAAGATTGAAAAAATCTGATAGAAAATTGCGCATTTAAAAATTATTTTGTCGTTTATTGGGTTTCCCTCTTCAACATTACAAATCTAATCCATTGATAAATAAAAATGAGACTAAATTTTTTTTTGTATAATTTGGCATTGCTTTGGCACACCCTGATCAATTTTGAAAACAATCCTGCTAAAATTACGCGTCTTATGAATTCATTCCAGTTTTTCCACCTCGCATACTTCACCTGAAAGTTGGGACACCAGTAATGCAACTACGAAACCTTCCTCCACCTAAATTATGCTATGACACCAGACTACGAATGACTAGACTTAATAAGTATGTAATCGAAGCTACGATTATTACTGGATGTGCTCGAGGAGTGTTGGTTTTAATACCCCGCAGTCCACTAATTCCGTCGGGCTATCCTTTTGAATTTAGAAGAGTGCAGTTTCCCGTAAAAGTTTGCAATAACCGTTAATAAGTCACAAGGACAGATATTAAAAGTAGCAGGGATCAATTTAAGAGGAGAATGTTTTTCAAACGGCCAATTTTATGTAGCTTTCTCCCGAGTCAGTTCATCTAGCAGCTTAATGAATTTATCAACAGAAAAAAAACCTCCAAAAAATGTTGTATACAAAGAAGTTCTTGCTTAAACACAGGTATAACAATAAAATGTAGATGGCCTGCGTTTGAAAAGAAAATAACTACTTTAAAAGCATCCTTAAGGATCGGTAAGGACAAGGGCATATATATAAGGAATCCAGGGGCGCCGGGACCCTCCCAAAATTAGGAAAAAATTATAGACAATAAGTAATTATTATAGAGGAATTTCGTAACTAAGTGCACGTAGCACTGTTATCCCCCACTAATTCCATTACCCGAGCAATGCTGGGTACGGGAATGCTAGGAAATTATTTATTATTGGGAAATTATTTATATGGCAAAACAACGTTTGCCGGGTCAGCTAGTATATATATATATATAATCAGCCAAAAAAAAAGTTATTAGAAATATGTACTAAGTTTCCAACAGTAAAGCTACAAAGTTTGTGCCAAAAACAATAAAATGGAAAAAGGAGTCCAGTTCAATTTCTCGCAACTATTTCAAACATATTTCTATCCAACATAATCTCAGAAATGAATTTCAATAACACATATTTAACAACACAAATAAATCAATAATAAATTCAAAATCTTTCCTAAAACTGATAAGAAAAATTTTAAGAACAAATAAATCTACCAATTTTACGATATAATTAAAATATATTTATTAGAAAAATAAATGGGCAACTGAAAAACATAACATCGTCAGAAAAAAAAATTGGCAAAGAATTTCTTAATAAAATGGATAATCTTACTTAAAATGCTGTTCTTATAACAGATTTAAGCAAGACATAATAGGCATAATTTCTTGTCATAGTCACTTACAAACTACAGTTACAACTTGTCTGTCATCAAAATCGATTGCTGACAGGCTGTCAGATCAAAAGTGGCTGAATGTACACGTATTATTTAAAATACTTCAAGCAGAATTGCAAATGTTGAATAAAGGAAATATAAAGCACACAATGTAGTTTTAGGAGCATTTGAAATCCAAATAAATGAATCTTCATACCTGATTGGAAATGTGGGATCATATTCAAAATCCTTTATTTCATTTGGGTAACCAATAGTGATTAACCTATCAACAATTAGTCTGAACTGGAGAGCTTCATATTCGGGACTGTTATATTCTACAAAAATCATGCCATTAATAATAAATAAATACAAGATTTCAAACAAATGTAAGGCATACAAACTTTATACAAAAAAAAAATAAAAAGGAATATAATTATTTCAAAACTAAGATAAAGCCATATTATTTCAGATGATGGAAATAAAATGTCTATATCATTTTATACAAAATTACTTAAGAAATCATTATCATCTTACATTCTAAAATATTATATTGCTTACAGCTTGCCTGATGTTAAATTCATTGCACTGATTAATGCTCTGATCTATAGTAGGAAAACAAGAATAATACATAAAGAGATATCTTATACTCTAAACCTCCATGCAATAAGAATATGTTCATGAACAGAGTTTATGTCCATACATAAATTGCAGATATTTGTTGATAACTGACAAATCTTTAAAGCCAAATATAACAAAAGCTATTCAATGCATTTAAATATTACTTTCACAATGTAAACAGGTGCATCTTTTCAATTCAAAAGCAGAAAAAAGATAATTTTTTCACTAAAACCGATACATTACTTCACATTATACTGAAAGCATTACAGTAATTATCGTATTCTTTTTCATATTTTAAAGGGATCATTTCTATTAAAGGGAACTGAGGATACAAAATAATTTCATCTTCATCCCCATAGTTGGTATATTCGGCAAGTGGATAAAGGATTAAAGACTTATTTGATTCATCAAGAAAGTTTACTTTCATTAAATTATTAGTAATATTGTAAATCCCCATATCTTAATTTCTTGAGCTTCTAATATGAAATAGTTTCTTATTTACATACTAACTGCATTAAATATCTTAATTTTTTTAATGAATTACAATAATAGCAATTTACAATTCCAATTAATAAAAAAATTTCAAATAACTACTACATGCAAAACCAAATTAAACCAAATTTTAATCGTAAATCGGCAATTACACAGTATATTAACCACCAAATGGATGAAATATAGAAAGTTGTCCCATCAAGTCTCTTCTATAACAGCTGGAATTTAGAAAATCTTTCTTTGATTATTATTCTAAAAACTACTGGAATATAGGAAATCTTTTATACAAATTTCCAGCTTTCATTTAAGAGAGTCATTCATGGATCAACTTTTTGGCCATAATAAATGAAATGGATCAATTGCGTTCCAAGATCGTTTTGTAGTTTTAGCCAGTATTTATAATTAGGGTGGTCATCTGTCTTTCAGGAATTAAAGCAGGAAGAATAGGAATAATGTTGCGATTACGATAATCGCCAATACTGACCCATGTGAGGTAAATGCAGAGCATTCTTCTACCTTGCAACACTTTCAAAGACAAACTTTTCACAGAATTTCAAAAATGCATTTAAAAAAAATCGGATATCTCGCACGTATTCTGTTATATCAATAAAGAAAAACATCAATTAACCAGATAAATACTTTTTAAGTGCTAATGTGTATTTATTTGATAAGTATAACATACTTTTGCAAATTTCATTATTTGTGTAACCCTTCATTAGTAAATAAAATTTTTCGACTAATTTTGTCTTTACAATTAGCTTTGAAATTATTAAAAGAAAAAAGCATAACAATTCAAAGACGAGTATTTTTTTTAATTCCTACAAATATCTAAATTTCCTGCAATATTTAAATTATTTAATTATATTTTTTGGGATTAAAGGAAAGCACCAATTTCTTTTCCTGAATAAATACACCACTTACGAAAATTCAGGCAGGTATTGCAAAAAAAAAAAAATCAATTATGAGTATTGGTAATCATGAAAAGCTTCTAATATTCCAGTGAACATAATATTTTTTCTATCGATTTCATCAAGGAAACTTATATTTGAAGAAATTATTCATTAAACCAATTTTTTAAAATAATTATTAATGATAAAAATTATTAAAATCATGACATGACAGTCTTCTGAAAAAATTCATTTCTCGTAAAACACTTCAGATTAAAAGGGAAGCAGTTTTCAAAATAAAGAGCAACTTCTAAGTTGAGAAACCACATGGCAGTTATTCTAACAGATTACTTTGAATGACAATGTATTAATGACAACCTGATCCTGCGAGTCAATTTAAAGGCCTCCAACCCTAAATACCATCACCATCGGATCCACACAGAAGGGGAAGACCACTCTCTATTGTTATTCCAAACAACAAGGTCAAGGGAAATAAAATATCTGTCCTTTTCAAAAACTTTGAGATTTCTGTTCCAAATTTAGCTAAAAGTTGTTGTTTTGGGAAAATTCAGAAAATGGATGGATGCTGTCACTCAATGAGTTAAATATTATCAAATTATGAAAAATTACTCACGTGCTAAAGTGTAATCCATATCAAATCCAAAGAATTTTATCTTTTCCAAATGTAAGCTGCGATTCACAAATACCCTAGATAAAGAAGCATAATAAAATATAAATGAACAAAACAGCTAAAATTTATTGATTTCATTAAAAGATATAAAAATTCAAAAAAGCATATTTAAATTACAATTACTCAGAAACAAAAAAAAATGCAAAATTAAGATTCAGGGAAAGGAAAAGTATGCTAACTTTTCCTTGCTGAAAACCTAGCTTATGCTAATTAATAGACAATGCCAACATACAATGGGCCAATTTAAATGAAAAGCATTCAAGATGGTTGCAACAGCAATTCTATAAAAAATCTACATTATTAAATCAATAAAGATGATTAAAATCACTCAAACCATTTCAAGTGCACTTCAAAATTCTGAACTGTAATCAGGAAAAAAGAAAAATTGACCAGTATCCAAGTGCAGAAACTTTAACATAATGCCAACATGCAAGCATTTCATGATTTCATATAAAATAAGACCAAGGGTCAAAAATGATATGTTTTCAATAAAATAAACTTTAAAGCATGACCTTAAATGTGAAGCAATGTTGTTAGCCCATTGAAAAATAAATGTTAATTTAAAAAAACATTTAATTTCAGAATTATGAACTGAAGCAAAACAAGCATTTTTAAACAATATTTAGCCAATGTCATTTAAAAGATGTAAGGTAAACACAATAAAAGGGAACAGCTACAAATAATTCATTCAATATTAACTTTAAATGAAAAGCTTGAAAGAAACTCCAAAATCAATTTCATCAAAAAGAAAATTTTGTGTTGCATTAAGCTGCAGACATTGCATAACTGAATGGTCTACAGTAACAAAAGAAAAAAGACAAAGACATCCATATTATTAATCAGAGTAAAAGAAATGAAATACAAAATTCAATACTACAATGGTTGAAAATCTGGAGGTTTTACGAAATATAGGTGAAAACATAGTAAAGAATGGAAGAATAAAAATTCTTATGATGATAAGCTCAAATCATCATATACTGGAAATCTGGCATTTACTGAGGAAACTGCCACAAGGTTCAAAGTCTACATAGGAAGAGTTATAGGCTAGCACAGCATGCTTTCTGTTGCAAGAAATATAAGTTCTTTATAGTGTGCCTCATGTAGACAGTTTACTCAATGTCAAATGATATGAGCTAAAAAGACATGACTATTATTTCAAGCTTAAAAAATTAAAAGGTAATTAAATATAACATATTATTTAGTTCTATTGGTAGATAAGATCTTATAATGTAAGGCAAAGTCATTTTTCAACAAATATAAAATAATAACTGAATATTTCCAATATGATATTCCTCAACATTACCCAATTTTATACTATTTTTTTTGTCATGTTAAAAAATTATTTAAATGATTCTAAAACTCTTTCAAACTGAAAGCTTAAAAAAAAAAGTAAATTCTCAAAATCCAAATCCAGGGCCAATTGAATCTATGCTCTGCAATGGGAGAAATGAAGATGAATCAGAATATCCACAAATTACACAAATTCAAAGTAATTTATTTTGCTTCATTCTCCATTGATTTAAAATTTTTGGATTTTTAAAAATGATTAGTAATAGAAAATGTTTATTTTATTTTCTTTACCTTCTCATTAAAAAGAGTTCATTGTCAAATTTTTCACAAGTGGAAATTAATTCATACAGATAACATTGTACAAAAAATAACAAAGCAGATATAAAACACTAATAATACTGTCTAAAGCAAAGCAAATAATCACATCAAGCTAAGCAATTGTATAAAAAATAATTTAATATGCATAAACATCATGCAGATTCAAATGTATACATTAAAATTTTAAACATAACATAATTATTTTCTTTTAATTTTTTAATTAAAAATATAAATTATAAGCTTAAAAACCTGTGATGTGTTGCTCGATAATATCTTCGAGACTGGGTAGTACTCGATGCTGATTCAGAGCGACTATCATCATTGTCTCCAGAACACGGTGTGTCCATTTTGCGACCTGGAATCCAAAAGCTCATTTTTTAAAAGATGTCCTTAAATAAAATCTCCAAGATGAAACAGTGAATTAAATTTATAATGCTTTAACTGCATAGAAAGATACAGATAATAAATTTCAAAATGTCATAACTTTATGCATCTCCTAGCAAAGATTTAAAGCAAAAACAAAAAGGTGAGATTCTAACTGAAATTAATCAGAAAGCTCTTAAGAAATTTTCTTGCAAAATGCCGGCTGCTAGATAAGATAAAATAAGTTTTGCAATCTTAAGATTAAAAGCAAAGATACATATGAAGGGACAGAGGGCAAAGATAACATTCATTTCACACAGTAGCTGGATCTACCTTGGGAAACAATTTAAATTGTGTGTCTACAAAATCTTGAGAATTCAGAAAACTTAAAATGCTTACTAGATGCAAAAAATAATTTTGCGAGACAGCATTTCAAGTTTACAAGTATCAGTTTGCTTTTATTTATGGTGAAAAGCAACATAAATTTTTAGAAAATTCAAAGAAATACAAAAAATGTCAAATACAAAGAAAAAAAAACATTATGAGATAAATAATTCTTAATGTTCACTTAAATTAAATTTCATAAATAATTACATATCCCACATTATATTATATTATATATATATATGTATAATGAAAATTACATTTCAGAAAGTCAAAAAATACTTAAGTTTCACAATTTATAAAAAGTAATTTTAATCCCCCTCCCCAAAATCTTCTTTGTTATTTACTGATGCATATGTACCTTATTTTTAACTTTTTTAAAATTATATTTGAGTATTTGAATGATAAATTAAAAAATTTTTTATTGTAGTTTTAATTTTAATTTATTGTAGTTTTAATTTAACTACACAAATACAGGTTTTTAAATAGTTTTAATAAAAAATAGATTCATAGTGATTTTACCTCTTATTTTGCATTTAATCTTGCACTGAATAATCCTATTTTAAAAAACATTTAATTTGACCAAAACAATTTTTTTATTATAATATTTTAGAAATAATTATTCAGTGGAAAACAATTTAATGGAAACAATTTTTTTTTTCTCATTCTGTAATACATTATATAGATGAACATTTTTTTATTTCAGTAATGGTTTTGTTCTTTTTGTAATTTGATAGCACTTTGAACAGAAAGAACTTCTTTAATCAATAAAAAATATCAACTAGAGGATGTAATCAATTTTCTAAGCCAATGTAAAATGTTTTATGAACATTTCACATTTTTATAAACATTGTGACTTATTTACTTTTTTGCAATTTAATGGATTTCTCCAAAAATGGAGTCAAGATTCAATATTTGGCCACAGCAAATACAAAAAGGTTACTTACCCATAAGTGATCAAAATTAAGAGAATTTTCTCTTTTAGTCATTTTTAGAATCCCTGGGAATATTTTAATTAAAGGTAAGTAAGTGAATTGTTAGAAATCCTATTGAGCATCATGACAAGGAAACAAATTATAATTTTATTTAACCATAGATAATACAGATAGATTGTTGTAAAACATAGAATTGAGATTTTAGAGCTCTATGTTTAGCTAACCAGTGATGCAAATGATCTCAATTTCCTTTTTATGAACGAAAATTCTCATTTACAAAAGACTCGTATCCCAACAAATTTCTAAAAAATCTGGATATTTGCCAGATATATTAGCCAAACAGATATCTACTTCTATTAAATAGTATTATAGGATATCTCCACGGCCTTGTTCAATATTTTGAATGCAGTAAAGCATCATGAAGATATTGTAAAAATATTGTTGGGCATTTTTTGCTATTTGACCTCCAATAAACTGTAAAACAATAAACAATTTTGGAAGGATAATTACAACTTGCCTTCTTTCCCCATATACAAAAAAAAAAATCAACATTGGAAGAAGGAGAGTGCAAATTGCCCTAGGAATTCAGAAGTAGTCATTTAATACAAATTAAACTAAAGATTGCAGCATAATTTTTTTTTTTTTGAAGAGGCCTTATCTTCTCTTTCCAAGCTAAAAAGTCTTGCATATAATCATGCATATGCCATCATTACTGCTTTTTATTTAATTATATAATACAAAACTGATTTCTTTTAAAATATACTAAAAAGTTCACAAGCCAATCAACGCAGAATAAAATGTCTTAATTTTGGAAAACAATGTACTTTTTAATTACATTTTATGAAAATATTTTATGGAGTACTTTGATAGTGCAATATAAATATTTGATGGTGCAATGAATCATGAAGTCCATATACTTCAAATTAACTTAAACATCCACTAGAATATTCAGACTTTTCAAGCAAATCTTACAGAAGTCCTCTGATGTAATAAATTTTTATATTTCCAATAATCTTAATTTGCTACTGAAATCTAATGAACAAAATCTTATACAAAAAAGTAGGTACAAATTGTCATAATCTAACCCTGAAAGAAACATACTAAAAAATCATATTTTTATCTTATAATTAGGTGGAACTAAATGAACAACAAAAAAACTCATTCATAAAAATGTTATGGTGAATAATTTAAAAGTATGTAAGTAAAAACTTTATTTAGAAATATTGCTTTGCATGTATTCCTTATTTCTAATGAACTTAATTTCTTCTAGGCAACACAAATTCTAAAGAACTAGTAAACTCTAGACAAAATCTCTACATAAAAAATTTGCAGAATATGTATTGAACAAATCTTAAATTAAATGTAAATCTACTTAACTTAATCGTATAAAAAAAACCTTATTGAAAAATGTAATTTGATTTC
Organism: Argiope argentata; assembly: GCA_026289955.1. Lineage (NCBI taxonomy): Eukaryota > Metazoa > Arthropoda > Arachnida > Araneae > Araneidae > Argiope > Argiope argentata. Next base: position 319,109 of record JAOUZG010051061.1, read on the forward strand.
CACATAAATAATAAAATTAACACATCTTAATTTAAGCCGACTTTCTTTATTCTGTAATATAAATGAAACAGTCTTTACCAGTAGAAGGCAGTTATTGGCTGTGCTGATTACCAAAGGCAGGTTTAATTTTTTTGAGGGGAGGAAGGCATAAGATATTTTGATGCTTATGTTAAAACTAGAAGTCAGCAGTAGAAAGTTCACATTTCACTCAAGCAGAATATAAGTAATTATCAAAAGGCAGCACATAATAATACAGGATAACTAAAATCTTTCAATAATGTCAAGATGGACTACATTCAAAATATCCATTCTAGGAATTTCAATACTTGATACAGACATTGTTCAGAATTCACCACATTCTACAGGTGAATATAATCACATTTTAGCCCTTAAAGGACCTATGAGTAATTATAATCAAATCATTACTTTTAACAACTCAAATTATAAATCTCACAAACTGATTATAATTAGAAGGGAAAGATAATGTAAGAGGGATTAAAAAGGCACAAAAAATGTAGATTTGTTTCTGTATTCACAACCGTCTAATTGAACTATGCTTAAATGCTGATATGCTCCAAATAACAAAGGCATCCATAAACTGAAATCTCTGCTGATTAATCATTTGCATGAGGCTATGAAAATGACCATACAATATTATATTATATATAAATGTTACTGTTAAAGTACGAAATACGTTATTTTATAGAATACCTAGTTATTCCATGAAATAACTGATTGTGTCCACTAAAATGTAAAACTCTTGTATTTTATGGTTTAACTAGTTATTTCATAGTATAACGATCTGCAGCCTGTTAAAGTGTAAAATAATCTATATCATATATCTCGCACAACAAATACATTTACCTTCCACCCTTACTGCATTTATGAACTATTCCATGAACTTAAAATGAAATTAATGTCAAATAAATCTCATTCTGAAGCCTCTCTGGGGTTTACTGTCCATACCACAGTTCCTGAAGTTTACAGAGGAAAAGGTGATGCCAAATCTATTTCAGCTATCATCATAAAAATAACTGAAGAAGGATTTTTCCAATTGGGCACAAGAAGCGGCCATATTAAACAATTATATTCCCGATCCTGGTTCAGTATCTGCAAACAAAAATTAATTAAAATCAAAGAAGTACCGGATGTAGAAATATCGCTCCGGTCGGTTGCTACAGCTCAAAGTTTAGGTACTGGTCAGGGATTTAAAAATGTTCATGTAGAACCCAGTGTGCCCACAAAGAATGTTTTTGTTTTAGAAATAATGTTCTTCGTAATTCCAAGTGTCATTTTAGTAATCCTTGTTGCAATAAATGATTTTATGGTAAGTTTCCATAAATGCCATTTATACGCTGCCTAAATTAGATGCTTCTTTTACATTTTAATTGTTTATCATTAGTTTATTTATAGAATACCTAGTTATTTCATAGAATAACTAGTTAAAGTGTCAAATTAATAACATATTACACACTTTAACGGACATGATCAGTTATTTCATAGAATAACAAGGTATTCTATAAAATAACTGCATTATATACCTTAATGGTAACATATATATATTGATTTCTTTCTTAGTTATTATGAAAAACATTTTTAATTGGATAATAATGAATGAATATCATCTCATAAACAAATCAATCCCTACCATCCCAATCCAGGAAAGAAAAAGTAAATAAATAAAAAATAATAAAACTTTACAAATATGTTATTAAAAATACACTTTAGGCTACTGAAAAACTCCTTAAATATATCTTCTCTAGAAGTTATTTACTTCTACAATACCCGGTGAAATGGTATGACAGGTCGATAAAAAATAAACAATACAAACAACTAAATCCTTAAATTTATTGAAAGTACCTTTTCAATAAATTTAAAACTCTTTAATCTCACAATTCATAAAATAGTTTATTGTAAATCAGTAATAATTTATCAAATTAAAAATTTGTTAATTCAATAAAATAAAAAAGCCAATTTATAAATGCTTCTGATATATAAAATTAAGGAATGTACAAATTTACAAGTTCATTGTAGATGGTTAATTTCACAATACATTGACTTGTTTAACATATCAAGTCAAAGTGTGGATACTGCTAGGACTGGAAAAATCAAAACATTTCAAATCAGTAAACTTTTAGCAAAAGTATAAATGTGCAGATTTTGGAACTTTAATGATGATACAGGAATGCCCAATTTTAAATACTCTAAGTATTCAACTTCCAAATAAATTAAACTCTTTCAAAATATGGGAAGAAAAAACTAAATTGTTTATATGCATTATAATTAATGGAAAGTATATTGTAATATATAATCAGATACCTTAGAGCCTTAATATTACAAACTAAATGACAACTGAAATATCCTCTTATAATCGAGATTTTGACGAGAAATAAAGGAAGTGCCTTTTTATTTTTGCAAATATAAACAAATAAGGAATATGGTCTATCTTAATTACTCAATATTTTGGAGAATTCAATGGCAGCTTACAAATTTGTAGCTTCAGGACAATAGCAATTTATATTACATCACACATTGATGCATTTCCACATAACTTAAAATTAGTCTTTTTAAAAATTAATTATGAATAGTTTAATCTTAATTGATGTATATTTACATTTATTAAAATTTATCCAATTGCAGTTGGCCAACATGCACACACAAAGTATAAATACAAAATAAACATGTCAGAGATATATTTCTGAGAGAAATTTCAAGTCAAAATATCCATTAATGATTCAAAGGTTTATCATTAATGATAAACCTTTCATTTTCTTTTAAACTGAAAATTTTAGGTTTATGAAGAATTTTTATATATATTTATAGCGGAAACATGTTTAAAATCCTTCTTATATTTCTGGAGCTGTATTATCAGCACTACCTTCAAAAATCATATAAATGAAGCAAATATGCTTTGATATTGCATGTGGAAAATAATGAGAAAATGTCACCAATTTAGAAGACAGTGTGTTGGAATGGTTTGTGTTGGACCAAGAACCAAACTCTCAATGTTAGGTTTTATAGCCGAGTAACATAGCCACTATACAAAAGTAATTATTTGTGCACAGAGGATATTACCTGGCTTATAAAGCTTTCACCACAACAGAATGTTTAAAAAAATCTTTTTCTAAAGGCTTTTCTCTTTCAAAGAGAGTTGTAAAATTTTTTCCAGTTTTTGCCCTACAAACTCAAAATGGAAAAATCTTAAATTGTAGATGGCTTTAATTGTTATGTGTAAAAATTAAATAAAATACAGAAAAAAGCTCAAAGTGCTTAACTTCCATAATACCTATGTATGAATTACCCTTGTAAGGTTATCTTGTTTCTTTTCATCAGCAATCATTCCTTTTTAACAAATAAATGTTTGAGTCAGGAAAAATAGTCAAACATATCAACCATGTTTTATAAGAAAAGACTGATAAGTTTAAAGAGAAGTATAAGATTCTAAATGTTTAATGATACATCATTTGTAACAACCCAAAAGCAAACATAAAAATTATATTGATAACGAAATCAGCATAACATTTGGGAACAGTTTAAACTAATTATGCATATTTTAGAAATAAAATGCAAGCAAGATTTCTAAATATTTTTGATACCGTTTTTTAATCATAAAATGTTATAACTTCTTTTTCTAAATCAAAGGGGTTGTTGTTCACTGTTTTGCTAATCCAAATTTAAAAAACAATGATGAATAAATAAAATAGTAAATAAATTAACTTTAAAGAATTAATAACAAGCATTTATTTGAAATATCTCTGAATTTCTACTTGTAATTAAGATATAATTGATGCACTATCAATAAAGCATAACTAGATAATAAGACAGGTTCTGATTTTCAAATAAGGAACAAAACAATATTTCTATTTCTATTTATTTATTTTTTTGAGATAGTAATTTTAAAAATAAAAATAAGACTAAAATTAGGAACTCAGAAAAACGTTTTGTAAAAAATAAATAGTTAATACCAAAACAGATAGATAATGTTTCTAAATAAACTTTAAAAAATTTTTTATTGACATTGATGACAGCATAACTAAAAAAATCATACGATGTACTTTCCTCATATAATTTACAAACATTATCAGTACTTCCAATATATTTTAAATCTTTTCTAAAGTCTAAGACACAGAAAGATTAGACTGTTATTTTTAAAAAAAATCACACTGAGTAATCTAACAATATAACACAGCATTGGGGCAATACATTTTATAAAATTTTACAGGACTGTATCTAACATTTTTGAGGAAATCAGAATTCTTCAATATGAAAAGGCATTGCTTAAATTTGAAAAGTTTGTTAAACAATTTTTTAACAATTATCAGATTTTGTTCTAACCAGATTAAGTAAAAATAATCAAAAGTTTTAAAAGACCTTACTTGTCATTATTTTATTTAATACTCAGCAGTGTAATTTCACATCAACAATTAGACAATTCTGTAGAAGGGGTTAGAATATTTCATCGATATTTTTAAAAAAAATACTACAGGAAATATTAAGTTTCTAATATAAAAATAAGGATTAAAGGTAACTTGTCTCTTGATAAATAATGAAATATAATATATAACTTTAATTATTCAAATAGTTGTAGATATAAACAGTTTTAAAAAATAACTATTTAGAGATATTCCAGATTTAGCTTAAAAGCATGCCTCTGGAAACAAAAGTCATTTTTCAGTCGAAAAGAAGTCTTTTTTTTTTTTAATTCGCATGATATAAACAATCGAAAGCTTCTTATGCTAATAATCAGGTATAATTACTACGGGGGTTTATTTTTGATATTTTATCATGTACAACTTAAAATATTTCCACGAATCCTTTTCTTTGGAGCTCAATACGATAAAATTTTTGGAAAACAGAATATTTTTAGAACTTTTCAAGTCCTTGACTTTAACAAATTAGATCTATTACTTACACAGGAGTATCTATCAATTTTCTACAAACCAAGCAATTTTTACCATTTAATTACACTGCAAATTAAAATCATAGAAACAGAAATCACCTAGATTAATGGAATTTCAAATGGCATGACTCTACTTACCTCTGACGATCCGAAAAGAAAAACGAAACACTCGTTTAAACGTATAAGGATCGCAAGGGACAGCTCATTACTATTGGGCAATATACGAACTTCATGCGGATGCAAAATCCCTAAAGTAATCGGTTCACTTCGAGCGAATTATCTATTGCTAAAATGAAACTAGGCGTGATGAATTTACAAATTCATTTTGTTCCTTCATTTAGAGAAACATTGCTGAACGAAAATAAAAGTGTAAATTAAGATAATCCAAATGAGTAAATAATTATTTTTTGATTGTCATAAGTGTAAATTCTTCAAAGTTTATATCGGGAAAAAATTTGATCGGAAATACCAATTTTATATAAGAATCAAGATTTCCAACACACCTTTCAACTCGCTTCAAAAAGTTGCACATGAAAATTCTAAACAAATAATCCTATTTATGGGTTTCTTGTCGTTCAGAAATCTTACAGTATGAAGAAGCAAAAGAAAGTCACAGAACTCTTGAATCCCAGAATATCCCTAGTAGCACAGAAATATTGTACAATATTGGACAATATTCACAATATTGGTTAATATTGTGGAATAATGTTCAGTATCATATAATATAGCACAATATTGTACAATATTATGCTACAGAATGTGCTACCAAGGATACTAGCTTTAACGGGGAAACGAACTTATACAAATAACATTTAAACAGTCGTGGGACCAACTGTCATTTTAAAACATGCGAAATATTATTTCCATCACCAATTGGACTCAAAATGGAGGATAGAACAGAATCAGAGAGAGTTTAATTCGTGAAAAGGTACCATTTCCCCAAGCCTTTTGTATAAATCCTGCTTAAATACCAACTAAGAATGACACATAGTTGGCAAAATATTATTTTGTATTAAGGTAATTTTGATATTAACTTAATACAAAATAATTACAAAATTAGAATTAATACAATTTTAGAATATTTCGAAGACATGTGATCAACACTATTTTCGGAGATGTGTAATTCAAATCGTTCGCATGATCTTAGTAACTTTTTCGATGATAGCTTTTTAATTTCGATAGAAAGTAACTATTCATTCATTCTGTTCAGTGGCGATGAACCTTAAGATCAAAGACAAAACTGAAACATAGAGAAAAGTCCCTTTCATATTGAACTACGTCCCAGAAAAAGACCTTCCTAATAATTGCAAGAACACGCGATGAACACACGCAGAGAATTTCCCAAAGAGACAGATGAAGTTTTCCTGAAGCAACCATGTGGTAATAATAATCGCTTTCTATAAAAAATTGCTTGTCTCACATTTGCATGCAAAAAATATTTCCTTCGCACTCAAGTTTCTACAGAAAAATATTTTTTCTTACTATATTAGCATAAGATACTGTACGATATTGCTATGTTGTTGTTCGATGTTCTGTATGCCCACCAGTGGCGGAAAGCCTGTAAGTTGTAAATACTGAAAGAATAATGGTAATTTGCTCTTTAGAGGATAGCATTTAAAGAACTAATCTCACATTGCAATTTCCTTGAGAAGTTTTTTCTTTACTCACTCAACACTCAAAGTAGAAAAAAGATAATTTAGCTGAATTTTTTAAAATAAATGTATTTTTTATTCATCAAGCACTATTTTTAGCAACGAATGTGGTCATTGATTAACTTAGATTGATAAACTTCCTTTCATAACTTTTTTAAAACATCTTGAACAAAGCATAAAAATTAATCCAAATATAAATAATTTTTTAAAATAAACAGAAAATCTAATTGTTTGCATAAAATGTAGATCGAAGCCTTTTATATATTATGTGTGATATAGTTTGTTGTGCAGTTTAGAACAATTTTATTTACTAAAATCTGTTATTTATTAGAGCATCAATTTCACTTTTAATGAATCATGGATTTCTTTTTAACAGAAAAAAATACGATATTCGAATTTATACTTATTATTTTATATAATTTTTATAAGTAATATATAAATATTTCAATTGAAATGCGACAAACTAATTTGTCACTTTAATATTTGTCTTCGCTTTTATTTACTACAAAGTGTGAGTGATCTACATAACGGTGAAATGAAATTATTAACTGATCCTTTATTGTAGACTCGGAAGTATAAAATCTCTTAAATTTAAAAAAAAAATGCGGATATGTTTGCTACATATTTGCATCATTTTTTTAAATTTCGAGCAAAAATGATTTTAAGAAAGTAAAAAAAAAGGAGAACTGTTTACAGAAATTTGTAACCCATTCTTCGATTGCAATAGGTCAAGCATGCATATTTAAGTATGTAGTATCTATATGTCATTTTATTGAAATTAATGTCTTTTATTTTTTCAAAGGCTCTTCATTAAGATACACACGCATAGAGCACGCCAAAAATAGGAAATTTATTTTATTATAAAATACTTATTAACAAAAAAAAAACTTTTCTTATAACGAGTTTATTTTTTTAATATTAGAATAAAAGCAGTCATTTTTTAATATAAAATTCTAAGATATATTTCAGAGGAAAATTGTATAACATTGATTTTAGATGCAGCAGTGTTATGCAACTATTTTATTTCATCTTTTCTTAATAAAAATGTAATCATGGCAGAGCTTTTGAAATATTGTCCGTTTCTTTATATTCCTGCTTTTTTTTAATCAGTCATAAGAAGTATTAAAAATTGTTTATCTCGCTTGATACAGATTTTTTTAAATTTCCGTACAAGATTTCTTTTCTTCACTAGTATAATGCACAATAACTGAAATTCTGTTAAAAATATTTGAATAAGGTGGTCGAATAGACAAGACAGGATATCTACTCTATTTTGACCTGAAGTAACAAAAGCAGGCATGTCTCTTCTTTTCTTCCTCACGTGTCCCGGATTCGAGGAATGAGTGGTAGCAACGTTTCATTCATTTCTGTAGGGTTCAATTCACTATCGGTATTGCAATAATACCGGCATCCGCATCTCGTTTATTCGTGATAGGACTAAGGCCTATTGGTCGGTTCTCAAACCGACTAGTGGAATCAGAAACCAATCTTTCACTTTGCGGATCGCAACCATGGACCCATTCCGGAATGAACGACACACCACTGCTAGAAATTCGCAGTTGCAAGAAAGCAGAGACTTTGCTGCCAAATATACAGCCTAAAAATTAAAATTTCAATGTAAAATTGCACAGTTACGTAAGCAAAGATAAATGGTACATGGGATTTGGCATTTCTTTCCTCCATTTGTATAATTGTTTTTAAAAAAAGGGTAAATAGAGGCATAACTATTCTGCTATCAGTGACCAGTGACATTCTACTCAAATCAGAAGATGCCTAGAAGGAAATTAGATCAATTTTTATAGCAGAAAAGTCAAAAGTACAGTAATACTCATTTGAGATCCTTTGTTTAAGGAAAGATTTGTGCCCTTGAAACATTATTAATTTCCCTTGTGAAAAAGTTTTCTCAAAAGCAGAATTTTTTTAAATAGAATAAAGGTTGTGTATGAATACCAACAGAATAAAAAAAAATTAAGTGATAGTAAAATAAAGTCCCTATGCGATCAGAAAGCAAAAGGATATCGTAATTCAATTTTAAAATTTTGGCTTTTAGTTGCTTTGCTTTATTTTAAAAATTTATTTTTGAGAACTAAATTTTAATGAAAATTACAAAAATAATGTTTAGAAATACAAATAAATCATTTTATCTTAACAAAGATATTCATTCAAGAATCTCAATATTATATAAATTAATTGCTATTCTATTATAGTTATTTTATAATTTTGAATATGCTAATTTCTTCCATCTAAATTTTACTAAAAATAAAAATTTACCTTGAGATTATGTCTCAACATAATCATTTGGATAAAACTATTTCAATTGTATTACTGTTAATATTTCAAAAAATCAAAAAAATGTCTATAATATTTAAATTACTTATTTAGTTAACTTAAATTTATTTACTTCTAAAATTCTGCCCTTTACACTTTAAATATATTATCAACAAAAATATTAATATCAAAATGATGATACGTATCATTTGAATAAATTTGATTACCTTGGTCTAGAATAACTTGACGCTTCACTAAACATTTATGATAAACCATAAATATCTGCTTAATAAAAGTAATGCAAAGCAAAACGAATGAAACATGCATCCTTTTTTCGATTAGTGACTTACAATTTTGGCGTTCTGTGCCTTTTCAAAATATAATCTTGAAAGCTAGATTTCAATATTTCTCCTAATGCATAATACATCTTAAAGATCACATTTTGTAAACAAAAAAAATCTTCATATATTGCTATTGAATTAATATTTTTCAACGGATATACATATTAATGGATCATAAAAAAATCGATGGCTGTTTAGTCATCGAGTAGTCACATTTTTACTTGTAATATATTTAAAATTATGATTGAACAAATATTTAAACTAAGATAACTATAATAAATATCGTACTATCGTAATTTATATCGTGCTAAAAACGGAAATATGAATAAATAAAAACGACTCTAGCTCTGCCTGACGGTCTTTCACAATTCCCGAGACAGAACAGAGAAGATTCCCGAAATATTACCTTAAACTGCTGTCTAATTAATTTATCGCCAAAGTTCAAGAATATTCGAAGTACTTCAATTTTGTCTCCAAAGTCACCAAATACATCGCCAAATAGCCAAATGGTAGCTAAGACCGGGGTCATTAATCCAGCATCCGTACAGCTACCAACAAAATTAACTGTCAAACTGTTTTTCTTGTGAAGAAACCATTTGCGCAAGGAAGCAATATTAAAATTCGCAACGATATTTAAATTTGCATGTCTTGAATAGTCCAAACCTTATTTTTAAAGGATCAAAGGTATTGATTTCTTGGAATAAGATTTTAGCTAATGTACTTCATGTCAGTCATAAAGTGCAGTTTTCCGTTATAAATAGTAAAATTTATTATGTCATTTTAAAAGATAAATTTTTTATAATGTTAAAAGGTCAAAGTTGTTGATTTAATTTTTTCCATAAATCATCTACCTTTTTAAGCGCATGATCATTTAGAAATATTGAGGGACAAGTCTGTTCATTGTCTATGTATGTGAAATCTTAGAATTTGATTATGATTACGTAACGTCAAATGTAAACAATATTTTTAATGTTAAAACAGACCGTTCCCCCACAATTTGCATAAAAATACAAATATATTCATGTTACTTTTTATTTCGGTGAATTTAAATTCAATTTTTTAAAACTTTTTTTGTTTTAAAATACAATTTTGACAATTTTTCTATTTTCACTAAATTTATTTAAAATTTAAACGTTCTTCATATAATCTATTTTTTATATAAACTGAGTATACTTTAATTAAAACTTTTGCTTTCTTTCTAGAGTTATTTTATTGCATAATTTTTATAAATTTATCGTTAATATAAATTAGGTGGATATTTGATCATCACAAGTTAGATTTTCTTTTCCATATTTCTTGAGGAAATTAGTATTGATAACGACACAAAAATATTAACACACACATTTATATTTATATTAAATATCGATTGATATTTCTTTCTTTATTCTTTAAGTATAATGCCGAAAATTCAATAACTACTACAGATAAATTTTTAAAGCTACATATCAGAGATAAATGATCGATCGAATAACTTAACTGCAACCCAAACCCCCAGATATCAAAAGGAGCACCACTTGGAGAGAAAAACAAAACCAAAAAAAACATAAGAGAAAACCAGTCGAATGAGAAATGTAGTTCTATTGAACATTTCTCCTCCATTTTATGTTCCAGTACAGCTTTTTTTAAAAAAAAATTGTCTTGCCCTTATGTAACGTAATTCTTAATAAACAGCTGTTAAAATATGATAAACCCTTACCTTAGGCACATAAAACTGTTGCAGTAATATTTCGCTCCCACCAGCATGTATTCTCAACTGATGTATTTCGGAACCAACATCCTCATCCGAAGGTAACAAGCATAAATTTTGTATGCGATTAATAGAAAAGAAACATTTTAAAAATTCGAAAAACTTAAAAGCAAAAAGAGGAAGAGCGTGTTTGATAAAACAATCAAATATAATAATTGATTTATTGAACAGTAGGGTTAAATTTCTCTTTGAAATGATATGGCAGAAGAATTTCATTTTAAAATGTAAATTAGCAGTGGTTCTACTATAGTATTTAATAGTTACTAAGTTCAAACTCTAAAAGCAATTTCCAGCACTTTCGTCAATAAATAACTACAAGAATTATGAATTTCGCCAATAGCTTAATATGGTTTTGAATGAATATTCTGCCGATTATACACTTATGCCGTTGTAAATGCGCATAAATATTCAGAAATATTTTCTTCCTGTTGATGAAAAAGAAATTGGAGTATTGGGGAAAAGAAAGGAGCAAATGTTCGGTCTTTGCTTTGTGCTATAAATCATAGCTTCTAATGACAAGCTTTTGTGCGAATACTTCTCATAGTATTTCATAAACATATGTTTCTATATATTTTTTTATTCAATCTGTTTTTTATGAGTCTAAATATTATCTGATTAAAGAATGAAAATGAAACGCATGAAAATATTGTTTTAAAAGTTGCACCATTAAAATGAAAGTGAAAATGTACCTTCTAATTTTATATTAGTTAATTTTGTGTAGCTCATAATTGTTTCAATAGTTAAACATTTAACTAATGAAAAATGTATGCATTAAATGTGCATTTTAAAGGCATTAAATAAAGAAATCAAAAAAGGGTGTTTCTTAAAATAATCAAATGTTATAACTGACTCATTATCCGTGGAAAAAAGTGCATTTATCATGAGTTTTCTGGGTAAAGGCAAAAAAATCTGACCTCTGGATTTTAGCTCAAAGTATGGGAGTCAAAATTTTTAGTGACATTCATGTTATTGACATAAAAAAATTAATGCGAAAAATTTGTTGAGAATTTTATGAATAATTATCTAAACACAATAATTGAAAATAGTTTAGCAATAAAAAAGCAAGAAAGAATCAATAGCGAGCAAGAAGAGGTTTGTAAAAGAATGAGAACAATTCCACTCATTTCAGTCGAAGAAACTTCGTCTGTAAGCAGAAGCTCAAAAACATGTGCCTACCTGAAATTGATGTCAATTTTGTTTCTAACAACAAATCAAAATTACAACTAAATATTTGACTATACTTTTATACGAAGCAAACATAACATAGATCCAATAATCACAAAGAAAAATTTTATTCCAAAAGTTCTTGCACAATATATAAAAATAAGGTCAAAAATATCTATCTAGGATTACCATTTAAAGTATCTGGAATTCTCCCTGAAGAAGCACTCTCGAATTTGACAGCATATTTCTCTGAAGTATTAAGGTTATGACATGCATGGTGTTACCAAGATACCATTATAAGAAAATGATACAATTATACAAGGTCCAGAATTGAATAATCTTCTGCGGTAACTGCTTTTCTACTTATTAGAATGAATAAAATTAATGGGTTTGTCTGTATTGGTTCCAGTGCCACACGTTCCATTGCATACCAAAATTTTTAGAAATAAATGCTAAATTTGCTAAAAAAATTATAGTTTTTTTTCTGATGGATGTTTTGTTATTACGGAAGTTCTCATCATCTAAGTGAAGATTCAGACAAAGGACACATCTAAACGAACTAAATTCTTATTTCTATCTGACACCAAATGAAGCAGAAAATTGTTAGGTATTAATTCTACCTGCGTCATAAATCAGTATTATTTCAGATATTTGTAGAAATTTTTAAAAGATTAAAACAATGTAAATTACAAGCAAATAGGAGAAAGGAAATTCTGCATGCTCAAAAACAAATATTTAGGGAATCATTACAAATACCATATGAGATGATCTTGAGAAACATCTGCAATCCAAAATATTCTGGAATCCAGTTTTTTTTAACAAGTTCAATAATTTTTCTAAATTTGGAGGTGGTTAAGACACTTTCTGGCAAATTTCTCTGATGTTGTTTTATAATTCCAAGTAATATGACCAGGAAGGTATCGCACTGGAGCTGGTAGGAAGGAGATCAAAATGTTTTCTACAGTTTGAAGCAATGAACAATTTTCTCTCCTGGGTTCTAGAAATGTGATTCGGCCAAACCATATATAATTTGGACGAGTACAAGCAACTTTGCTCTTAGAGCAGTTTTTTCTCAGGATGAAGTTCCAGATGTACATCCGAGTGAATATAAAATCCATCTACTGAACGCAGCAGAAAACAATTACAGTGCCACCAAAAGAGAACTCTAGTTGTATTGGACTTTGAGAAATTTTATGATCATATTGAAGCGCGCCTAAGGAGAAGGCGTTGGCGACGACTGTCGAAAAGCTTGGCACCAGCCGGGTTGGTTTGGCGAAAGGAATAGTTTGGTAGTAGCTGGATCGCTCTCGGTGTTTTCCGAAATTTCGCGTGCGCCAAGGTGCTTGCTCGCTCGGCTATATAAGGGACGGGTTGCCGCAATCTGGCAGTTAGTTCCTCTAGGAAGAGTAGCGATTCGTTGTAGCGAGTGGATTACTTATCTCGCTTGTTATTAGTGAGCTGTGTTTACGTTTGCTGTTAACGTTGTATAATTGAGCTCGCTGCGAATTACTTTTTGCTGTGCTATACGATATCTGTTTTGCAGCGTGTGTTTATTGTGCGTAAGGCCTGCATTTACGCTGTTAGTGACTGTTGAATGCTGGATTGATTTTATCTGAAGTTTTGCTTTATCTAGTGATTCTGTAAATAGCTGTACATAAATTTGTTTGCGCGGTCCTCAAATACAGTCCATTCAATCCGAATCCGCTACGCTAAAAACATAACAATATAGTAGATGCCGAAATCATAGTAGCACGAGACTCTAATTTAGTTTGCGATCTTGAAATCCCCTTCCAATCAACTAATTTTGACGACCTTTACAAATCTAAAAGTACAGTCTTTAAATATATTTCACTCCTGGAAGATCCAATGCCATAGTGCACCTGGTAACCAGATCAATCTTTGAAAGTCTGGGTGATAAATATGAAATTGATCCCTTATTCTCAGCAGCAGATTTTTCATCTAAGAAATAATTGAGTACTATTAAAAAGGCGACTAATTGTGGCAAATAATCGAATGTTTTGAATCTTTCCAGAACTTTCTCAAATGATCAGAGCAAAGTTATTTAATGAAGTAAAGTATTCTCTATTGCTACTTCCTAAATTGCCGACATTTAAGAATGTAATTTATTGCTCTATGTGATAAAATAACTGATGTACTAAAGCAATACCAACATACGCTTATTGCCGTCCACTATGGGGAGAAAGGAACTTATCACAGAATCATTCAGGGATTATTGGACTGTAATGTGGTTCTCTATTGCTCATAATGTTAGAAATATTCCCGATATAAGCAACTAATTTGAAACCTACAGAACTGTTAAGAACAACTTTCCAGTCACAGAGATTTGAGTTTATATTTTTTTATTTGTTAGAAACTTTACCCTAAGAGACTAACGACAAACGTGGTATACACATCAATAAAAACTATGCTACCCGAGGAATAAAACTCTTTGCTTTTGAATTAGCTTCAGAAAAAGAGCGCATCATCACATTCATCACAAGAAATATTACTCGGATACGATTTTCCTAGACGAATGATAAACGACAAGGGCTCACAATTTACAAACCCTTTAATACAACGAATTTGTTTCATTTTTAAAATTGACCTCTAACTCATGTCTATTTATCAAGTTTGAACAAATTTCTTTTCAGTAGAGTGCAAAAGTCATGAGCAAAAACCTTATTAGACATCTTTGTGGGCAGTGAACATAAAAAGTGGGAAGGAAAACTCCAGACAATTCGATTTACAATGAATAAACATCAATGTGAAACCGCTGGATATACTTTTGCTTTTCTACAATTTTCTCGTGAGCTAAGTACCATTAATGATGCTATTAAAAACTTAATTGCGTCATAGAAATCGGCAATTTTGCTTCCAAAATAACATCATATCTAAAGAGTTTATCGAAATTCTTAAGCAAAATTTGAGATAAATGAGAAGAAGCAAGACCCAAGAAAACAACAATTTGATCCTTTTAGACGACTATTGTACTTTTTTCCTGGAGCCGATGTATAGAATAGCACGCATCCTGTTACAACGCTCATTCAAAACATACAGCCAAATTTGTATCAAAAAGAGATTATCTATATTTGAACCTTGTACAACAATCAATATAAGTAAGTGTTGAGATTTAGGTCAGTCGAAGAACTTCTTGGGGGACTATGATATATCTGCCTTTAATGTATATAAATACTTAAAGATTCGAAGTCATCCAGCAAAGACTTATATTTCTTTAGCTTCTGGAGACCTGCGTGCAGTGAGGTTACCTGCCGAAAGAAATGTATTAAAACCGATCTCAACAAGACCGTACGGGTTTCTCATCGAGACGCCGTTGAAATCAGAGGAAGAGGTTGAATTGCCGGACATTCAATAACTACCCACAGATAGTTTCCAAATCTACGTGCTGGAGCTAAAAAAATCGCTCCAGCGATTTAACTTCAAACGACTTCTGATAATATCTGAGGCAGCGCTCTCATGCGGAAAAAATTTCCATGAAAGCCAAAGGAAATGATGAATGCATAGCTATGAATTTTTTTCTGCTCAATCAGGTTTTTTTTGCGCATTTTTTTAAATTTGACGTTTGTCCTTATGTAACTGAGCTCGTTATAAAAATTATTGTACTAATAGCATTATTTCAAATAAATACATAGCGATTTATATCAATATTATTTCTTGTTGAAATTGTAGTGGAATAAAACGATTTTCGACATTTTTAGTGACATAAATAAGAATAAGGAATTATTTAAAGGGGTTCCATTAAAAAGAGAATTCAGAATCGCTAAAGGATATATTGAATTGATAAAAGTAAACTCAAATTGATAATTTTTACTACTCATCTACTTTTCTCATAAATGGAAATCAAAATTTATTATTTTATAATGAGCCAAAAAAAAAAAAGAAGCTTTATTCAAAACAGAACGAATAAAAAGATTAAAAATCTGATAATAACAAACTCATTCTTCCTATTTATTTGCCGTTAGGGAAATAAACTTTTCTAATCTACCTACTTGTGGCACCTTCTTAGTCTATTGACCCTAGGCTGCTACCTGCTTGGAAATCCGCGAATGTTATTAATTAATTTTAAGTTACCCATCATATATGCATTATCTTCAGTATGCTAATCTACTTTATGTACAATATTCATTGAAATCTTTTGGTACTTTTTTTGCAGACTTCCTTTCTTTATACTTCTCACAGTCTGTTAATGAATCATTTCATTTATTTCATTAATTTTAGCAGCAGATGTCTCCAAACATCGAACTTTTTTTTCCCCATGACTAACTTGTATATAGCGATGACCGTAGGATGTCCAAGTATGTTTTGGTTTTTATGCGGAAATGCATTGCGTAGAAACGTTACAAGGCTTCAGATGCTTCTAAGAAAAGTTTTTTGAGACCTGGAAGAGGACAAAAGACAATGACTAAATGTTAGAGCAAGGTTTTTTAAACGTTTACGCATTGTCTGATTTTTTTGGCAAACAAATCATAAAATATTCCTTAATAAATGATTATCTAAAAAGAATTCACTAAAAAAGGCCCATTCAGAAAATTTAGAGAAATTTATAAATCAAGATTATGTTTTACGTGGCAGCTAATGTAGAAAATTCGTGAAGGAAAAGGTTTCCAGAGAAAATAAGCCCCTCTTATACATTTCTACACCAATCCACACCTAATAGGGAGCAGTAGTTCCAAAAATACAGTATTAAAGGATTTATTTCTCTCTTTAAATGTGAAATATGACCAGTCCCTTGTCGCGAAAAGCAATGAGTCATTCATCTTTTACACTTACTTAGATACTGGGTATTTAATTTTGTTTTATTAGTTTAAAGTTGCTTTTATAAACTACGACATATAAACTTAAATCATTAAATAAAAAATTTCATTGTGTTATTACAATACTCAGGGCTGGTCATTTAGGGGGTGAGGCAGATACTATGCCCTGTGGCTACGCGATTGAGGGGTTCCCACCATGATCAAAACTAAACTAATTAATATCGGGATGGAAAAAAGAGGAAAAAATTTAACTGAAACGATTTATGCGTTTTGAAATATAAGAATCTTATATACATATTACAGTTTAGTGCAAGTCTGCAACATATTATAAACATAAAGAACAGTAATTTACCTCACCTACTAGGCTAAATTGCATATATTATTTTGATAATTCTTACAATAAAATGTTTAATATTGTTAAATCTAATTATGTACATGCCAAGGAATTATTCTTCTGGTTTCTAAAAATAAAATTAGCAGAAAAAAAGTTATATTTCAAAAAGTTACGAGTAGATCTGTTTTCTTGTCCACGAAGTAATTCTGTCAACGAAATTGCTTCGACTTCAGAAGCTACTGTTCTAACTTGAAAGAGAGAAGAATATTCCCCTCAAACTAAACAATCTTAGAATAAAAGTGTAGAAATTGTGAAAATCTTTGAAGAATCATATGTTTATACAAATATGATTCAATCAAAAAATAACGACGAAAATGACAATAATAAATGTGATCAATTGCATGTAAGTGATTCAGGTTTATAACCAAGTATTATAACTGATAAATTAAAAATGTTTTGTATAAAAAAACTCATATAGAACACAAAAGAGTTTTCGCTAAGACAGCTGAAAGTAGATCATTTTCCATTACTCACTACATTTTGTAAAGACGTGCTGAATGATGAAATGCAGCTTCGCAGCAGATTGATTGATTTAAGATTCGGTTTTTAGTTTGCGATATATATTATTTTCCAGAGGAAATGAAGAATCTACACGATTTATAGGTTTATATAATAACTGGAGAAAGTTATATACTGTAATTTTAGATGATGAGTGTTCTATTTGTCTCATAATTCATTGATTGCTTGGAAAGAATTGCTAGATCGACAAAATTTATGTTCGATAGTTTATGTAATAAATCTAGTTAATATGAATAAAGAAATGGAAATACTTAAATTACTCTTAGAAAAAGATCCTTTTCTGTGAAATTACTATTTTAAAGAATTGTAAATATGATTTTAATTTTTAGCATGTAATAATCTTCTGCTTCGGGGAAACGGTGAAATAATAGAAACGCTTAATAATAGTCAATTTTTAAGTTTAATCGAATTATTAAGTAAATACGGTTCTGTGTTTATGGATTATATAAACAGAATAAAAAATTCCAAAAAATAGAATTTTGCAGGGTTTTGCACATACATCACAAAAACAAATTATTCGTGCATTCAGGAAATTTTTTAATAAATTAAAGACGATACAAAAGCAGCCACATTTTGTAGTATCCAAATGAATCATACTTCTGATATTTTGCATAAAAATAAACTGCAGTTTTTATTAGGTATGTAAATTTTGAAGATTAAGTATAAATTTGTCTTTTATAGGGTTTATTGAAGTAACTGATGTAACTGAAGAAGAACTAACAAGAGTTCTATCGGAAATATTAAGTGAGCTTGATTCAGATATTATAAATTGTAGTGGACAGGCATACGACAACGATAGCGAAATGAAATGAAAATATTAAGCTGTACAATCTAGAATAATTGTTCTAAACCCTCACGCAATTTATGCGCCTTGCCTATGAACATTCTTTTAATTCACTTATTTGTGATGCCGCTTCCAGGAGTATATATCGCAATTTTTTTTGGGAAGGGATATTACAACCTTTATATTGCTTATTTTCTTCATTTACAAACATATGAGTAATTCGAGAACGGTATTTAAACATTACTCTTAAACTATTATGAGACACTTATTGGGAAGCCAAAACAAATGAGGTTAAAGCAGTGTATATAGAGTTTGAAAAAACTTGCAAAGCCCTAGAAGGATTTATTCATGCAAATAACAATAATATAACCGATGGGCTTTCCTCCGAAGATGAATAGTCCATTTTATGGAATACAAAACATGGCGTTAATTTTATTTAATAACATTCGTTTAATAGTATGGTTTACAATTTTATACAAAATTAGCACTATCAATACATTATTTAAAATAAAAATGATTTTTCTCCATTGGGCTTTTAATTATTCAATAAAATTAAAACTGAAATTCAAAATTTCAGAACAAAATTTATCTTATTCTTCGACGAATTTGAATCTTTCAGAACATTTTACAGAAAAACGATTTCAAAAAAGAAAAATATATATTTCGAAATAGCAGAAGATGAAATTATAGGAAACGGATTGAAGAATTAAGATCTTATTTTTTAACTCTGTAACTGATACTATTTTTGTACAGACACATGATAGATTTTAAAGTATTTCAAATAAATCACTGATATAAAAATTTTAGAAAAATATAAAATAGAAAAATGCTCCCAAAACTTTGGAATACTTTATAATAACGACGTTGAGGAAAACCTAATCTAAATCATTGTTTTGCTACGAGATTTGATTTTGAATGAAAGGTATGCATATAAAACCCAATGCATACTGTGGCACACACTAAATAATAATTATAATTAGTTATTTTTAAATGTATTAACTGTGTTAAAACTTTTCTTGACATCGTCAGTTTGTAACAAATTCTGAGCGTTCATTAAGAAAATTAAAATTAATAAAGAATTATCTTTGGTCAAGAATGTGTTCAGGAAGCTTGAATGCACTTCCTATACTAAGCATGGAAAAAGAAATTGCTGAAAACTGAACTTTTCTGAAGTAATTAATAACGGAAACAAAATCAGAAATTAAATAACCATGCGATAGTAATATGTGTTAGTATTTGTATTTTTTTTTTTTTTACTTTCAGAAAATTTAGGGCCCAAATGGTTTATTGCATCTGGGCTCCTTCATAGAGAAGGCCGAATCTGACAATACTGAAAGAGTAATTAACACAAGACGCAAATAGTATTGAATTAATTGAAACTACTGAAAGTTCATTAAAAAAATTATCCGTGTTTTTTTAAGAATGACTATTTCGCCAAAATAAGCATGAGATAAAAGAAAATACATCTAACTGGACAAAAGTCAAGGGCAAGATCTGGCTGAGAATTCAGAAAATGTACAGTAGATATTTCATACTGTTACGGAGTAAAATTGCCCAAAAACATTAATCTCGGAATTTTGAAATGAATCATACCGAACATTCCGTTCTATGGAATTCCCCATTAACTAAAACAGAGAGAGAAAATGTATATTGAATAAAAGATAAGAAATATTGATAAAGATTCTTATCTAGTACATGATCCATAATAATAAACTAGAGCCGCATTTTGCTTTATCTTACCGCTTCTAAAAGAAATACCGCTCTGCTGAAATTTGGCGGCAAAGTAACGTTACAAAGTTAAAATAATGAAATCTAAATGTTTTTTCTGTCGTTTGATTTCGGCTACATAAAATCGTTTTTTCAATCAGAGAGAACTTTTAAAGATTAAATTGCTTTTCCAAAAACGGTTTGAACAGATATTTTTTTATTAACATTCAATATAATGTGAATATTTGTAAATATTCTGAGAAATCTAAGAACATATAACTTCATTTTACATATTTTCTTGAAAAAAAATTGTTTAAACAAAATAAATCCGAAATCGTTTCACGAATATAAAATGGGTGCGTAATTTGATATTAAATAAGTTCCATTAAAACTACAGAAGAGAATCAGTTTTGGAACTATTCCTTAACAATGATATATTTTTCATGTCATTTCGAAAGAAGATTAATAAAACTACTAATTTGTGAAGAAAAACCGTTACACCTCATTTTCTTACTTGCTTGAGCTTATTTAAAACATTCAAGTAATAAAAACCATTTGTTAAGTAGCCAGCTATTCTAAAAATATTTTGAAGAAATTCATGTATCAACAAAGTTTACTCTTGATGATGCTGAAACAAAAGGCAACTATGTATCAGATTAATAGGTTAAGTTTCAAAAGAGAGAGGGGAGGAGAGACAGAGAGATGAAGAAGGAAAAGAAACATGATTTCAGCATATAAAAGAGAGATCGGAATGATTAGATGTTATGGATTAAATATATTCATTAAATAATTAGGCTCAAGTAAAAAACAGAAGAATTAAAAAGCGAAACTGTTCTGAAAAACAAGATTTCAGAGATCTATTCTAAGAATAACTTACTTTTCATTCCTTTTCTTTTCCTTTTTTAATTTGCGGTAAGCTTCTACTTAATTTATTATTACTGACATCAATGTTATACATTTAATGAAGTCACTTGTATCCTAAGAGGAAAAATATCTTTATCATACTGAGCTTTTGATAGATATAGTGTCTATTCTGATTGGTAGTAAGACCCAATTTCTAAACAGTTCCAGATAGATATACATTTTCAGTTGGAAAATCCTTTAAATGAATCAAAGAATCCTTTTTAATGAATAATACTAATTGTAGTGATAAAAAAAATCAAAAAACATAATTTTTTTATTTGATCACCTTGTCCCTTTATTTATATTTAGAAAAAAAATCGAACTATTCTAAAAAAACAATAAAAAGGAAGTTTCATTGTTTTATGTCTAAATCTGAGTGGGTAATAACTGCTTGGGTGAAAGAGCGTTCTATACAAATTTATTATCTCAAGAAAAAATTATCTGTTTTGGAAAACTTGTAAAGCAGACTTAAAATGTAATTCTAATCATTTATTTATTTAAAAAATCAACTGCAAAGCGTAAAACAGCGTAAAATATATTTGGTGTTACTTCATCATGTAACTCCACCTATTTATTTTCTGCAGCGTTTTTAAGTAGCCGATTATAAGAAACCACCAGTTTCTACGGAAAACGTATGCAAGCAGGATCACTATCGTGCGATCACACAATCCCTTAGAGTGAAGAAAAGAAAATTCTTGTACCCACGAAAGTTTATCTATTTATCACCAGGAGAGAAAATACAAATAAAACTTGTTATTTGTTATTTAAGAAGTCAGTCATCCAATTGGTACTTAACAAATAAATGAAAACTAACAAGCTTGTACAGTTAATATTATGCTGCAAGGAAGGATTTCATTTCTGTACAAAACGAAATATTATTTAAAAAGAAATTATAATAAGCATTCTAAAGAGACATATTAAAATTAATTTTACTGTAATATTTACTAGCAGTGACTTCGTATAGTTGAAATATAGAAAAACTTACTCAAACAAATTCTTCTTGCACATGATACAAAATTGTTGATGTAACAGATTTTATATTATGGGAATACTATTTACCAAATTTGCTGAGAATTCTCCTTCATAGATTTTGGTTTTGAAAATAACCCAAAGAAAGTCATTTAAAAAGACTGAAATCACAAAGGTTATTTCAGTCATTTCTACAAAATTATGTTACTTGTAAGATAATTAATCGTAAAAAATAATGCTGGAAAGATGAGTGGGCAGTCTCTTCATCATTGAAATTCTTATTAAAAATTGTATTTAATTCTTAAATGAAATGAATTCCTCTAAATAATCAGATAATGGTCGAGAAAAAATTAATTATACGCCTAGTAAAAGTGAAAGCATCATTGTAAATGGCATTGCGCAGCACAAAAACTCCTGATACCAATGCATTTGATAATATTTGTAAGTATATTGTGAGGATTGTATTAATGAAACTGTGTATTGATGATATTAAGTAATTGTTGTATCAACTCTTTTTTTTATTTTTAAACTGATATTTATAGGTATATAATATTTCAGATAATATGGATGGATTTTCACCTTGTTTGTTAAAAAAAATGCAAAGAAACCAAACTTATCTTCTTGTCCTTCTATATTTAAAACATATTTACTCACAACAAATATAAACAGATAAATAAATTATATCCAAATAAATAAATTAATTCTAAATAAATAAATAAGACAAGAAGCTTTAATACTTTCTCACGTCACTTAATCGATCCACATTTAAAATATAGTAACATATTCATGCTTAATTTCAGTTGAAATAGAATGAAAGATTAAAAATTTATAACTCGACCACTTTTAGTCGCAAAACAGTGAAGCTTCTCTTGTTTAAAATTTTTGAGTGGCAAGATTATTTTACTCATAGAGTTGAAATAGTTTATATATCAGCTCTATGTTTTTATTAGGCATAATAATAAGATCGGGAATCCACGTAAGAATTAATATTTCTTAATTGTTTCAGCATTATGTTTATTGACTTAAACCAATAGTCACTATATTTATTGCCAGAAAAACAAATATTTATATAATTTAAATCCGTCTTTTAACTGAAAGGATATGCATATCTTTAACGAATAAGAAATTAACTATAGGTTCATTATCTACATGAATTTCTTATATAGCTAAATGTTTCCTGTTGATATTAATGAAAGACTAATACAAGTAAGCATCATCATCTTTTCCATCCATTAATAGACAACGTTAATTTTTAGCTCGTTATTAAATTTATGTTATGTTGAAAATTGTCAATTAATTGCCTATTTAATAATAAAAAATATGATATACTATTAAGTGATTTGATTGGTACATTTAATAAGTGAATTAAAACAGAAACGAACTAACCTTTTCAACTACAGAAAGCTGACAATAAATCAACTCGGTATCACATCTGAATGCTCAAAATTTTTGTATGAAAAAATTTCACGTGGAATAAAGCAATCCCTTGATAGTTCCTGTTTCATAAAGAAGTGCAATATTTTTCTTCGTAAGTGCATTTTTTTCTGTGGAAAAAATAGTTCGTAAGTATTTCCTGTATTGCAAAGATAAGCATCATTTTACACGAAAGATACAAAATGAACAATTCACGACAATATAAGATCATTTATGGTTAAGAAGAAGCTATTTTTATGTGCTCTATAACGGTATTGACGTCGAATAATTCTTGTTTTTAATATGAGTCAGGATAAACTGTCCCTTTTTGTTGCAATGCTTGTTGAAATAGATTAATTTATTGCTCAATTATTGACATGTAAAACGCCTATTCTCTCGATCATGTATTTAAATTATGATGATAATAAATGTTTAAAAATATTTTAAGGAAGTTAATTATGTTTTACAAATTAGAAAAGTCATTGACATACTCTCCGACCCGCCACGAAGGCACACGGATTAACCTTAAAACTGAATGACCGGACCACCGCAACAGCAACACTGGCGGGAACTGTGGTTGAGTCCCAATGACCATCACCGGCCCCGGTACAACCCTTCCCGTGGGATGTACGTCCCGTCATCGATGGCAGGAGTCTACCTCCCCCTTATTAGTGTACCCACCAAGGGTGGCGAGATACAGCCACCATACCGGACGCATCTCATCCTCAATTACGAGGTGCCTCCCTGGGGGAATTACAAATTAGAAAAAATAGCTTTCTCTGACTCACCTTAAATTAAGACATTTTAAAATGCTATCGTTGTAAAAAATTGTACCTATTAAAGGATGTATTTGTAATTTTTAATTTCTCTGTAATATTTCAATAGTTTTTCAAGGGCCTTATATTCTAAAAAAATGCGTCCATTTCAATTTGTTGTTGTTATTAGGGGCATTTGCAATGGACAAGCCCGCTGAAGTAGTCAGCGATTGAAACGTAATCCGCGTCTTTTGTTTTGTAATAGCATCAACTAGGGCGAAGAGTACGACTTTTGCTACTCACTCATCACCTTCCTCTGGACAGCCCTTTTTTACAGGGAGGCACATTCATACACCTTATAGATAGAAAACAGAAAAACAACCACGCCCGAGCCGCGGCTCGAACCCGGGACACCCAGCTGTCGGGGAAGACACGCTACCTCTAAGCTAGAACACTCGCATGCAAATCTAGTATTAACACAAATTAATATTATTATTTCAGAAAGCGAATATTTTAAACAAACTATATAGTTTAATAAATTATGAAATTAAAGAAGGAATATTTTAAATACCTTGAATATAGTAAAATTATTTTCATCTGTTGCGTTAAATTGTTAATTAACTTTAAAAGGATTCTCAACTTTTTTTTTGACTATTATATTGCTTCGAAAATATAATATTGCTTTGTGTCTCAAACAAAGGAAGAGAATTCTACAGTTTCCAAGAAGAGAGTTTTACAGGAGGCCAGGTAAATGACTCTCAGTCTTTTTACCCATCTGGCGGAGAACTTGGCAACAAAAATGAAGTTTCTAGTATATACAAGAATTTTTGTGTCATATCTATTAGATAATAAAGATCAGAATTCTTTTAGAGCATTCGATACACTGCTTTAAAGACTATACAAGCGAAAAAGAATCGATTGAGTGAATTTGTTTTTGGAGTGTTGATCTCGTAGCAAGTTCACTAACTACATTTTTAGTGATATTGTGTTATATTATTATTTAATTAACTATTTGTTGTTTATAAGCGTGCTGTTGTTTTCTGCAAAAGCTGCCTTTGTCTCTTTTTATGCGTCGGCTGTGCTTTTCAGCCTGCATTCCGTAGAACTTGAGCAGAAAATCATCGTTATCCATTATCGTACTTGTTGGGCTTCGTAACCCTTGAACGGATTTTCTGCAATGATATAGTTATAAAAGAGTTTCAATATAATGCATATATGTTTACATTCATCGAAGGACTGACGTAGCAAAAAGTGAAAATAAGTTAAACCAAAATATCCATTTTTTGCTAATTTTATTTTTACTAATCCAGTATCCTAATCAAATTCTGTTTAAAGTCTAGTCAGTATCTTTCAATGAAAGATCTTTATATGCCCGATATATTGAAGGTTTAAGGAAGAGCAATGCAATGCAGAAAAACCGTGTGTGCTCAAAAACAAAAATTCGAAAATACTGTGCACATCAGACAAACCAATCCAGTGACATAACCTTGAACTGATTTAATCGATGCCCACTCCCCTTCTTCAGACCATGAGATCTTTTAGGACTTCTACTTTTTTTCATTCTTTATTTGGATATGAAGAAAATGAATGCTATTCTTCTTGCTTTTTAGGAAAATTTTCATTCTTAAGAGGCAACTTCGAAATAGTAAATGAAGTAGAAAACTTGAGAATTTCAAAAAGAATGAAAATGATGTGTAGCTGAAGCTTTGTTTCATCTAATTGGAGTATTTTATCTTTAAATAGTTGGAATGAATCCGGATAGCTCTATCGTTTTAATGAAAAGCACATAAACGATGTTTTACTGTCTTTTTAAAATAAATTTATTAAATATATTATTCCAACGTCTTTAAGACCATTATATAATCCTAAATATATATAAAGTTTAAGAATTCTAGTTATAATTTTATTAAGTCATATAAACAGATATAAGAGACTTATTTCTGCTTGTTATAAATATTTAGTTTGTTGACATAAAAATCTATGTGACATTCTCAATACAGATATGATATAATATTTTTTTTAAAAAAAGATATTCTGGTTATAAGGAGGAGGGTATTTTATTGCCGTGTCTGTATGGTAAAGATAACTTCCACTTCTCCTTGCCTACTTGACCAAACATAATTATTTCAAGCAAATTACCAACATCTTACAGGAAAAGACGAGCCCGGTTCTAAACATGCGTTATATTGAGAACAGTTAAGCTCTCCTCAATGTTCAAAACTTTTCATACATGCACGCTTTATTTCACCATCAAAACTGGAACTATTCCTCAGCGTTTAGATATACTCTTGGCAAGTAATCATTCATTCTCTAAGATAACTTAGATTTTATTGATTGAACTAAATTAATTAACTAATCGTCAAATTAGTTAAATATGATCTTATATCGCATAACAAAGAATAGGATGCCCTTTAAATTATTTAACTGGCTATGTGGAATTCCATTTTTATTTTCAATGCCGTTAGAATTCTAGGCTTTTGACTTCGAAATTTTTGATGAATTTTAAATTATGTTAATTTAAAATTATCTGTCTGTCCGATGGGGGAGTTGGGGAAAAGCCTTCACAATATTCAGCTGTATGAAAGCTCTTTCCACAACTAATTCGCTTAAGAAAAGTAATCTAATCCGTGATAAGAAAAGTAATCTAATCCGGATACATTATTTACAAGTATAGGAAACAAAAAATCTTCTTAAATGCAAAATCAGCAAAGCATTTTTGAAGGATACTCTGGAAAAAAAAAAATAAAATATAAAGTTTTCATGCATTGCGTAAATGTTAAAAATAATAGGATTTTTAAAAAATAATATTAAAATTTGTTTTTTATTTTGTTCCAAAATAAAGCTATTTTATCAAATATCGCGATATACTCTGGCAACATTTTCATCGTTCTTTACTTTTTAATTTGTTGCGTGTTGTTTTTAATAAAAATATTTTCTGCGTATAGTGGTATTAGAGATGTATAAAAAATTGTTTATTTTTTATGAGTTTAAATGGGAACTTGTTATGCTTTAAAGATAGGAAAGTTAAATAACTTGAAATGAAAAAAAAAAAAAATGAAATATTACTTGAAGTTGCTTTTTAAAATTATTTAATAAAAAAAATCTTTAAAATTGATTTTTCGTTTCAATTTCAGTTTATAATTTTTCTCTTTGAGAGTCAAGTTAACGACAAAAGAAGTAGTTTCTTCCGCTTGCATAGTATTCCTATGCTAAAGAAATTTTGTTTTACTATACAACAACATAGATGGCGCCACGAGTAATCTTTTTTAATAGGGAGTAGTATTATAGTCTGATTTTTCTTTATTTCTCATTGTTTATTATCAGTGTTGTCAATCCAGATTTTTTTCTCAGTGCCTTTGCTATTATTTTACTTCTATTTCTGAAACTCAAGTATTCAAGATTTCAATCGGTAGACAGCTAAAAATAATTTGATTCGCTAATCTTTTCTTGGGAATTTCGTAAGCATCTGAAGGCATTAACTTAAAAAAAAAAATCTTTTTTCGAATTATTTAAAAGCATAAAAATATTAAAGTAAAAAAGTAGTGAAGTTTTTATTTATTACAACGTTATGTAATGTACACTTATTTTTCACCAAAAGCGAGTCAGAGAGATATGGGATTAGTTGAATTATATGTTTTAATCCATAATTTTCATTCTTCTGTAATTCATAACTTCGTATTGAAATAAGCAAATTTCATAAAAAATGTGGTGTTTTTTAAACATATTTGGAGGCACGTTTTCCAAAAAAATTGCTTTGAAGGTAATTATTTGAAGACTCCGATTATTTTCTTATTAGTATTCAGTAAACAGTCTAAGGAGTTTTTTTTAAAAATATGTTTATCATTAATTTTTACTTGATGTATTTTGAAATTCTAAAAAGATACGACACAAAACCTGTTTCCACTATAATATTACAAATTTGAAGACATATTAAGATTAATTCGCATTTTTAGGAAATTTTTTGTCATTAATTTAATTTATAATTGGACGATCATCTAATTATTAGAGTCAAACCGGAGTCACATAACTAGAATTGGAACGATTTATAAAAAAAATATTTTAAAATTGCTTTTATTAGTGAGCTGAAAAATTAGACAATTTTTTCTATCATAAATCTGAAAGCTAAAGCAAAAATCATAAAATTGTGAGACCCTGACAGGGGTAATTCGAGTGAATTGTAATAGTAAAATATTTTTTAATACTTTCTGTTTCAAATATAATGAATATTTATATTATGTATTTCTTATAATACTCATTGGGACTTTAAATCTTTCATTATTTTTTGTACTTCCCGATTTTAAGATTTTAGCTTTTATCAACTGATCTTTTAAAAGAAAGTTATTTGTTTTTCTTTTTAATATTCGATAAAAGTGTTTAATTTTTTCAATATTTTTCATTTTATACTTTTGATTTTTCATGAAATTTCTTATGGAATAAAAAAATTAATGTCGTAGGAAAACCCTTATACTAAATCAGCCGGATTTCTTTAAATTTGCATTCGTAATCTAAGAAATCATAATATTTCATCTTGAGGAAAATTATCATTGACTAATATTCTAGTTTATTAAGAATGAATGCGCGTATTTGTACATAATCTATATTTGCAATATTTTTCTAGAATAGTAAATATTTTTATTTTAATGATATTTCTTTTGTCAAAATTATGTATGCTAAAACAAAACCATAAAAGCGTGAGAATTTAATAAAACAGTAAGTAATTTAGATTTTCAGTAGCATTTATAATATTTCTTTGCCTTAATGAATACCGAAAAATTTCATTTTCATTATTGTTGTTTATTTTAATTTCTTTATTATATTGCTTTATTATTATTTAATTTCTTTATAATAATACTGATAAAAAATTAATTTTTCACGTATTTCTGAAAGATGGTTAAAACTTTTACATTTATAAATATTTTTTAAATTCTACTCATTAATATATTTCTCAATTAATGGTTATAAATATTATTGAAACTAAAAATTAATATTTCTCAAATTATAGATGATATCTCTGAGAGATCAATTTTTACTAAATTAATGTATTTTTTGATGATTAAGATTTGCAAAATTATTAAAATAACTCATTGATTAAGAATAACTGTGCCAAAATTTCAGAAGATCTGGTAGTTGAGAAAGGGAAAATTAATCATCATATTCCATCCTTATACACATGAAACTAACTAAAACTGATTAAGAATTTTTGTCACGATTTTAATTCTTTCTTCAAGTTTTTCAAAAATTTAATTTTTCTGTTTATTTTCGGCATTGGAACAATTTTCAGGATACAATTCAAGTACAAAACGAATTAAGTTCTAATAACATATAATATGAAATTATATTGTTGAATGCGAAATCTGGTAATACTCTCGTATACATGGGTTTGGAGTAAGAGGTAGGGTGGAGTATAAACACAGAAAGTCAACGTTTCTAGAAGCCCCGCGTCTCTCACTGCTATTATAAAAAGAATATGAATTCATTTTTAATTTTCTTTGTTTTGTTTTAATCCGAACGCATAAATATTTGAATATTATTTCATAATGTACATAAATTTCTCGCCAATCAAACTTTTAGTCTCACACAGTGTACAGATAACTAACGTTGATGACATAACTCTAATCATCATTGAAAAGTGTCATTATTTCTTGAAATTAGATGCAAATTTCATAATGAACAATGAGGTGTCATATGATTTTTTATGTATAATTGGGATAATATTCTTGCTGCGGTCGATCACAAAAATAGCAAGGATTGAAATATGATTTTGCAAAACGATATTTATTATTTGACGGAAGCAAATTTTTCAGTAGAGTTTTGCCTTCTAATATCAATAATATACAAAAAATTACAATATTTATTTGAATAATACTTTAAAATAATTTATTTAAAATTAATATACATTTTGTTATAGTTTTGGAATTATATTGGCTTTTCTAATTACTCTCGAAACTGAAGTAATCAAATATTTTTCTCATAATTGAAAATAATAAAAATGAAAATTGTTGGAATTAGTTATGAATAGACCTTTCTTATTGTGTATATCAGATAAGAATAAGCCTAAAAACTGAATCAAGATGATATGACCCATGAATTCTTTTAATATCAAGTATGTTAGAGGACAGAGTAAAACTCATATATTTAACCTTATTTTAATAATAACGCATTTCAAATTGTAAATTATATTATGAAGTTTGTATTTTGTTGTTTGATTTATTAATAATTATTTGTGTATTTAAAATGCTAAATTTACAAAAATAACTTGATTTATGTTTTCTTCATGCCCTTACTATTCTTATCTGTTCGATGCAATAAACAGCAAAATCTTATCATTTTGTTGCACGAGATGCGTTTGAAGCTCCGACTTGTGTTCGGGCCGACCGCAGAGTACAGGCGTTTGGTTAGTTAATATCAACAACTTTCAGGCAACGTGGTTATAGTTTATATAACATATAAGATTCTCTTAGTAAATGTTCAGAGGTTATTTATAATAAGGATTTAAATAAAAAAGAATGTCGAATATAAATTGGATACTATAGAATGTTTTACAAAATATAAAATGTCCCAGTTCAACATTATCTTAAGATTTAAAAAATAATGATGACTTATGAGTAGTGGCGATATTCGTCAACTTAGAAATTAGCATTGCTGTAAATAATATTTTTCCAAGAAATTACAATTTTTTTAAACAGTTACTTTACCCATAAATATCTTAAAATTTAATTTTTTTTATTTACACACGAAGCTTGTTTCATTTTAAGCCTATTAAATAACTAATATGTGTTATAAATTCTTAGTAGTTTTGTCAATATAAAATAATGTGAATTATGAAATGATAATTCAATAGATAAAAGTATCGTGACCTCTTTTCAGTCAATCACATCTCTCTTCATCTAGTTAGTTCAATAATACTCGACTAAAAGGAATATCAAATAAGTACAATAAAGGATCTGCAATGTTCTTCGTTTTTTACAAGTAATATTCAAAAATGGTTGATCTTTCACAAATCTTTTTAAAATCTAAATGCTACTTTAGTAAAATTACTCATTTGCCTTCTTTTCAACAAATAAATGAATATTCTATTAGGTAGATGTATTTTTGTGAAAGCAAAAAGAATTGAATCTTAACGATATAAGCATCTAATAAGAGATATTCCTTCCAACTCTTAACGCCTTGCACCTGCACCCCTCCCCTCTCCAGAATAATAGATCGAGTAGTCGAACTGCTGACCTGCAAATCTTAGTCTATTATATATTTATCTCTTAAGCAACTGTTTCAAATTTAATTCTCTTCTTATCTTATTTTTTAAAACTTATTTTGTTTTGTTGCTGTATTTTTTTCCACCAATTATTTTTTTAAAATTAATAATTCTTAATTCTATATTAAGTTAAACCAAATTGTTATGTCACCTTCTACCAGTTTATCGTTAAGGATTTTTGCTGACACCAAAAACCTCATCCCCAAAACAACATCATGTTCTGACATGATAAAAAAATAGATCAATGTTCTAAGCCGAATCTGCTTTAGCTTCTACCTTTTGAAATTCAAAGAAAAAAAAAAGAGTTGGTTTTTTTCTTGAAATCAGCCAATCAATTGCTTGCGCAATGGGCTTTCATGGGCTGCACAACTAATCGCCTCTACCTGCGTTTCTTTTGCTTGTTGGCTCCTTTCCTATCTTATTTTTACATTTATTTTTCGGCCATGATTCGTGATAAAGCAATCTCACAACATCGGAGTCTCAAAGTGGGGAAAGTAAGAAAATTCGATTAATAAAAGAAAATTTAATTTTTTAAAATCTAGCTGATTCAGGCTCATCACTGTTTATGAGGGGGTTATTTAAAGACTGATGTATAAATCATATGGTTAAATAAAAATTAATATTAGAATAAATTTTTTTAATGAATTCTGTTTATAATTTTTATTTTGAGTGCATACTTCTTTTAACAGCATAAATAAAACGAATCATGGCTGAATAATTCGAATATAGTCTCAAGAATTTGTAATTTATAGATTTTGAATAAAAATTAATTACGTAATGACAATATTTAGAAGATTAACTTTGAAATTATTATTGTCTTCTATTGGAATCTTTATATGATCTGTTTTGAATTACTCCAGTTCCATAATAAGGCAATCCTCATAATAGCGAAATGAAGTCATTTGAAGTGGCACTCCTATATTTATACTTTCAAACGACACCAAGGTCAACATTTTACAAGTGGCTGGCAATAACAGAAAACACAAATGTAAAACTATACTAAAAGACAAAATATTAAATTAAAAAAATGAATCGAATACATTTTTATTTAACGTGACATATTTCATACTTGCATAGAAGGATTTTTGTAATAACTCCCACCCCGATGTAATAGACTTCTGAATATTTGTAAAGCAGTGAATTTCCGATGATGATATATTATTTTAGTTTTTTCACAACTTAGTAATTAGTAATTGATTGGTTTTAATCAAAGTTTAAATTCATATAAGTGGCGCCATCTAGTAGTAAACTGAAGAATAGCGGTCTACTAAATTACCTAGTATTTATT
The DNA here is from genome assembly GCA_026289955.1 of Argiope argentata. Lineage (NCBI taxonomy): Eukaryota > Metazoa > Arthropoda > Arachnida > Araneae > Araneidae > Argiope > Argiope argentata. Next base: position 351,937 of record JAOUZG010051061.1, read on the forward strand.
ATAATGAATTATGAAATATATAAAAGCAATAAAATAAAGAAAATAACAAAATTTCAAAAAGGTTTTTAAAATACAATTATACCATCGCATAAAAAGTATAAGATAATTTTGATCAGAAATCTGGAAATAAAAGAAAAACCTAAAAAACCCACACATGAGAGGTTAGAAAATAATAAAATAAGGTAGTTAATATATTATAAATATAATAAGAAATTTTTTATGAAATAGTTATGCTTTATGAGCAAGATTGAAATTCCGATTTATTTAAAATATTTCTATCCGCGCTTTTCACTTGTATTTTTTTGCTTAGACCCTAAGATTTTTGAAAAGTTTGATACCTACTTTTCAGCATATCAATAAAAATATCTTAATATATATATTTTTTAATTAAATACATAAAAAATAAAAATTACGATCACATTTTTTATAGATGCAGGGCTGACCTAAGCCGCTTATATCACAAGCTGAGATATCTATTTCGGCGATACAATTTAATGGTTATCCCTATAAACTTGATGACCAGGGAATCATCACAAATACATCTCATAAGCTTATTTTCACTCGAAGAATTGAGGAAAACGAAACAAAAAAGTGATTACAGTTTCATTTTCGAAATACTGTGTACATTCACCCTCCTTCCCACGTATCTCCAAATACAGATCTAGTTGTCACAGCTGTTGGCTATTATGGAAGTCCTACATCCCGTTACAACCCAAGGATATTTTTGTCATTTAGACTGATGAAAATTAATGATAGGCTTATACTGTCCTCTGGTCCCTTCAAATAGCTACAGGAAGACCTTGATTAGGGTAGGTCTCACTCGACTTGCCTGCAATATCACACGAAATTATAATATAGAATGGAACCATACCGGCGGAAAGTGACGTTGATACCATTCTTTTCAGGGATGAAAATGGCACAGTGGAATGAAATGATCATTTTTAAATTGATGATTCCGTGATATTTATGTTTAGAAATTTTATTGTAAAGAAATAATTATGATTAAAAAAAGATGAAAGAAATAAAATGTCGAATGGAAACGTATAAAAAATGATGGGATTTTTTAGTGTTGAGAGAATAAAATTTGTATAAAAATTTCAAGCTTTCTGAGAAAATTTTTTAGTTTTTTTTTCTCTTTTAAGTAATGAATATCGTGGAGACTATTTAATGAAAAGACTTTTTTATTTGGTGCAATTTGTTATTACTTCTTTTACGCGTTCTCGTTATGAGCTGAAACTTTAAGGCCTTTTTGCGACATAAAAGGTAAAGACTTTTTCCTATTAAATTTTTTTCATTTAAGTTTTTATTGGTATTTACAGAGAAAATCATTTAAAATTTTCTATTTTTAAAATTTTTCATTTCGCTGTCAGAAGCTAACGCAGTATGTACTCAGCGTCACCGCTTTAACCTTGGCAGATATGCTGAAGAATTAATAGTAGCCATAAAATATTAATGCAAATTCAAATTAAAAATAAGGAAACTGGAGTTTTAAAATCAGTTTATAACAAAAATAGATAAAAAAAAAGGCATTACATCGAATTACATTACATCGAAAAGACCATTACTTCATGATAACTTCTTGGTTGAAAAATTCTTTTAAAAAGTAAATACTTTTTAAAAGAGAAGAAATTAGTTGTTTTTGTTGTATATCTTTTAATGATTTTCAGTTGTAGGAATAGAAACTATAGTCTTACCTTAGTTTTGGGCTTGTAATATATATATTTTTATGTAGAAAAACCACGGTTTTCTTCTTCTTTTTTTTTTCAGAATAATACTGAGTTTGATATTAAAAGCATCAAATAATTTTTTAACAGTATTCAGTAATGTTAGGGATATTCTGTACCTAGAGGGTTAATATCATGATTTTGAAACTAAATAATGAAATAAAATCTAGATAAAACAAGCATCTCGGGTATTCTTTTGCTTGTTTTGAGATCAGATATGCTTATGATGTTTGCTGCTGATATTTGTTTTTCAAATTCGAATTCTAAAATTATTTTATTACTCTTCAAAACTGCAGAACTATTGCTGAAATTTCAATATAAGTGGTAAGTGATACGCAATTATTTTTTCAACAAGTAAACTGCAATACGAGTCTATTTTTCAGCAAAGAAGTAAAACTCCTTTAAACATTTCCATATAATAATTTGCAGCTTTGAGAATAAGTTTACTTCTGTTATATTGTAATAGTAAGAGCAACTTAGCTGTGGAATAACTTTCTGACTTCGTAAGTCTTTTGTCACGTTTCTGAGATTTAGTTACTGAATATGGCGCCATCTACATACGATTCCCGTAATCAAACTATTGGGCCTATTGAACGAAGTAAATAATAAATACTTGAAAGGTAATGAAAACATTTTCTAGCAGTCCTGATGAATACTATTAACATACATGTATAAAATATTTTGAAAGTTTTTAATTGCATTCAAAGTATTTTTTATACATAACTAAGGAATAATTAGTTTTTACGATTTTAATAAGTAAAGTTATATTTAACTTATCCGGATATTTTTTAAATTTATAAATGGATAGTATCTTTGCTTTGAATATATAATTTAAATCAAAAAGGACCCTATAAACTTAATAAAAACTTTTTTAAAGCATACTTTTATTAGAGCACTAAAAACAGAGCTTTAATATTAATTATTTTGAGCTTTATAGCTTTTAATTAATAATTTATATTTAATTTTTAAAAATATTATGAAATATGAAGATCTATTTCCTGAAATTCATTATAAGACAGTGACTCTGGAATGCAACTGAAACTTAATTTAATTAATAGATTAACTTATAATTAAGTTTTGAAAATATTCAAATATTGCATTATCATCGATAACCCGAAGTATACAGTATTTTTCTACACCAAGATGTGACAGAAAAATAGAATACAAACTTATATCTTTACAAAAGTGATTTATAATTAACCATCGATGCCAACGATTATACATGCGTTAATAAATTTATAACATTTGTATCCCATTCGCTGTTTTGATGATTTTGAAGTGTTCGAGTTTGAATTCGAAATTATATAATTTTGATGTTAGCATTATTTTTGAAACTGAAAGTTTTAAAAGCAATAAAATCAAGAAATTTCTAATATGTACAAAGGGATCTGAGATTTGCAGGGCAAATTGCATAATTGTGTAAAACATAAACTTTAAGGTACAGAAACAAAATGCCCTTAATTATTTATACTTGAATTAGTAATAATAATTCTCACTTTGGAATTCTTACATTGTAAGCAAGTGCTCGAAGAATTACTTATTGAATATCAGCTATGATGCGTTGCTCTAAACTCCGCAAAGCGTTCGATATATGCAATTTTTCCATAATACCGCATAAATAAATCTAAGGAGTTTAATTTCGAAATCGCATAATATGACTAGTAAGTGAAATTTTCTCATTAAACTTTCATTAGACCATTTACAATGTCCTCTATCAGATTCTGAAAATTTATGAACCGTGAATGTAATATGCAACATCTAAGAAATAACCTTTTTACTTATTCTTCTACGCGAATTTTGTAATATGTTTAAGAATTCTCGAATACCCTGTACGTATATGCAACATATGAAAAGGAGCTTAAACCGGGATGATTACCAGAAATAATGTTCTATTTCTCTCATTTCATTATTATTAACACGTTTTTATTAACTCGCTTTCCTGTTTGATGTTACTTTTATAATAAATTTTAAATTAACTTTTCAATGAGCTAGAGACAAAATTTTAAACATTGTTTAGGAACAAATGCCAAAGCAATGTTAACTCACTTTCTTGTCTGTTTAAGAACTAACTTTGTCTGTTTTGAACTAACTTTGCAATAGATTAAAGACTTTCATTACTGAAGTTGGAACCACGCCAAATCGTTAGCCCATCAGAAAGCTAAAAGTGTAAAATTGATTGAAAAATTCCATATACATAAAACTATTTTTAAAAATATATCACGTTTTTAAAACAGATAAAAAAGTATAAAATAATTTCTCCTAATCCCATAAAAATTCACTATCACGAATTTAAAAATTCTTAACCACACATTTTTATCACAATCTGTATGGGGCTAGGAGAAATTATTTTATACTTTTTAAGCAGTTTTAAAAATGTGGTACGACAGAAAATTAAATTAAATTAAATAACTATTTATTGTCATTACTATTATGAGATCGCAATAAAAATGAAAGTAATAAATTTAATAAAAATAATTTCTAAATTTTATTTTCAGTGTATTGAAAATAAGAATTTTCAAATATAAATGACAAGGCGAAACGAGGCACTTTATCGATGAAATGGTAAAATATGTTTTATTGGCTATTTAATCGCCTCCTTTGGTGATCAGCTGTTTGGTAGGGAAATATTCCTTCTGTTATTTCCAATTAAATCTATTATATATAACTTATTGTTCATGATTCTACGAAGAAAACATTTTTAACCACCTAATTGTGATAGATACTAAGCCATGTTTATAATAGCCTTATATCTGTTTTGTTCACCGTGTAAGTTAATCATTTTAATTGATTGATTTTGATTTATTAATCTTTTCAAGTTAGAATTATAGGCCAACAAAAACGCAATTTTCAGAACAATCAATGTTCTAATTTTCACGCTATTTAACTTCCCTTTCTTACCTCTCCTGTAAACCAAGCAGGTATTAAACAAACCCTTTTTTCTTAGTTTACAGCAATTGAAGAAATCACGAGATTAAATTGTTCAAGAAACAAGGAGAATTATGAACTTCAATTCAATAATGAAATTTATTGTGAACAATAATGCAAAAAATAATTTTACAAAATTATCAAATTATGGGAAAAGTTTACATGATAATTAAAATGTTATCATTAAAAAATACAATTTCTTTAAATGATGTGGAAGTCAATAGTGTGCCATAAAACTTTATGAAGCCGAACCAACCTAATAGGGCTAATAATTTTGACTGAATGATCAAACATATGTCTGATATAGTATAGATTTGCTGAAGCAGAACGCGTTTTGTTAATTGCAATGTTCAGGTTTTGAATGTAAACATCTGCATTTATCGTCTGGTTGGAAGATAAAATTCAAAGAAGAGGATTTGTTTATAGTCCTTTCTCAAATGTAGTAATAAGAAGTCACCGGATAAGTTATTGGGTTCTCGCTTCTACATAGGATGCAGTAATTGTTGAGTAATCGTTGCTAAGTTGAGTAAATCGTTGCTAATTGTTGAGTAAATCGTTGCTAATTGTTGAGTAAATCGTTGCAGTAATTGTTGAGTAACGTTCCTCCTATTGAGACTACAAAGAGTGTTTGTACCCATTTTACTACTGTAGGGGATTCTTTCATACGACATACCAAACAGTTGAGGTTTAATTGAAGGTGATTATTTACACTATTATAATTCCTTCAGCCGGCGTCCTGGCATAAGTGTGGCGCGTCTTCTCCTCTATCTGGGCGTCCCAGGTTCCGGCATGGTTGTTCTTCTGTGCTCTATCCGTAAGGTGGGTAAATGTAACCCCATGTAAAAAGGGGCTGAGCAAGCGAATGTTATGAGAGAGTAGCAAAAGTCGTACTCTTGGCCCTAGTTGGCGCTTCTACAAAACAAAAGACGCTGCTTAGGCTTAAAGCGTTGTCTACCTCCACGAGCTTGTCCATGGCAAGTGCCAAAAGAGAACAAACAACAACATAATTCCTACAAACTAATGACATAACCTTCTGCTGAGGAATATCAGCGTTGGATATTGACGTATTGATTCAATTTGCTTGCTGTATTATCTTTTTCAATTAACACTGTTGTAAAAAATCGTTTTTAAGCATTTGCATAAATTTGGAGGTTCTAATTTAAAAGGATGGAATTTTTTATCGATTATTCACTCATTACCTCAAGTTAAGTTCTGAAAATTCTGAAAATATTTCTGGATATTTGTAGAAATACCGGATTCTGTGAAAGAAAGAATCTTTTAATAATTTTGGAGCTATTAATCATTAACTAATAAATTAATTTAGATAAGGATTAATTTCACAGAGGTGGTGTCATCTACAATTCCATGTAATAAGTATCAATTTTTAAATTTCTTAATTTATAGCCATAAATCAGTTAATATACAAAATCCCCCCCCCCCAAAAAAAAAATTAAAGTAAAAAAGTTTTAATCACCGTTTTATAAGAACAGTAAAAATTGGAAATAATATTTTTTATTGAAAATCATTCAACGTTATAAAGAAGTTAAATTCCTTTCCAATTATAACAAAGAAATTCTAGGATATTCAATGAAGTTGTATTTAAAATGATATTAAAATTTCAGTTTATTTAGGGTACTTTTATTTCTACAGTTTTGTTTCAGCGTTAAATTTTGATAAAAAATGCATTAAATAACTAAATTAAAAGTATTATACGACCAAAAAAATTTAATAAATAAATTAAAAATGTTTTTAGAACAGGAATACTTTTAATACGAACTCGAATAATAACTGTGATAGTAGAACAGGAAATGTTATGTGTAAATTAAAACATTCATTTATAGGGATATAAAATATAAGCAGAAAATAATTTTTAATGATGAAAGTTAATATTAATGTTTTCACGGCGTTTTTCCATTTTAAAAATGAAAACATCCTTTTTTACCTTTCCATTTATGAAATAGCAACAAATAAAAATTGCAGTATCAGTATAAAATTTTTACTGATTATCTGGTGCAGTAATAATTATAAAACATTACTTTTAGAATATGAAAAGATTCCAAAAGTAAAAAAAAAAATGTCTCCAATTATGTAAGAAGTTTTCAGTTGTTTCGTTATCAGCTCAATAAATTTGATTTATATACAGGGTGACTCTAGAATTACCCTTTCCGTTTTGGGGACTCTGTAGCTAATGTAGCATCTATAATAACGGCAACTCATCTCTTTTGAACAAACAAAATTCTTAACGCACTAAATAATATAGTAAGATATTTATCTTCTGTGTAACTGGAAAATGAATTTTGATCAAAAATGAAGATACTTCGAAAATCTAGAATCCGTCACTTAAAATGCTATCGATGGATTTTTCATATTAAAGTCTATAACAAGAAAGTTCAAATTTTGATATTTTTAAAATCTTTTTCGTATATCAAATATAATTAAACATTGTTAAATACAGAAGACCGATCTTCAAAATCAATGAATTTTTGTGAGAAAATTCTGCACTAGAATAAGTACCTTTGGGATAAAAAAAAGCATCCTTTTATAATGACAAAGACATTATTTGAAACACATTAAATACGGTGAAAACGCAAAGATCTATTTATAGGATACTTTTTGATCATCTGCATGATCAAATAATATTCCATCAATATATCTTTAATCCTATCAATAGAATTTATTTTTAATGTCAGAATACAACTGAAACCTAACTTTTAAGAGTTGCTATGGATAACTACATATACAATAAACAATTCCATAGCAGTTCAAGATATAGAATATAAAGTTCTGATATTTACAAGCAAATAAAACATTCTGTAACTCAATAATACAAATTTTCATTTGACAATAGAAGAGTAAACAAATGATGATTTTAAAGAAGACGAATTGGAGCTCTTACATACTTTACGAGGCTTATCTGTAAGACTGTCTTTTAGTTATCGGCAAAGCCTCTGCCAAATTCACAGCTGGTGTTTCAAGGGAGAAAGAATAAAAACAATTATGCTAATTTTAGTATTAGGGGATGCTATTAATTATCGTGCTTGTTAATTCGTTTCGTCTCAAGAAAGAACGCAATATACTAAGTAACTAAAAGGTTTGAGCTAATTTCATCTGATTTGCTGCCTCAAGTTTATAAAAAAAATTAAAATTTATTAATTAAGAAAAAGATTAGTCAATGTCATTTCCAAAAGTTCTTAAAAGGAAATAAAAACTTGATAAATCAATTTTGAACATTTTTTTTGTTTTTATTAGAAAAGCAAAAGTGTTTTAATTAAAAATGTATTCTATTGAATGAATTTTTACTGAAACTTTTTAAGAAGAAAAGAGTAAAAATAAATATTGCTTTCAAAATACTTTATTGCTTCTATGATGTAAAAATTATTGCAAGGCAAAGAATTATGAAATTGAATGAAGAATATTTCCTTAGTTTTTAAATGTATTCAAAACAAGTGAAAAAATCACCCCGACTTTTTTTGAATTGAGGACGTGCACAAAAAATACTTTTAATATTTTTTTTGACAATATTCTAATTTTTCTAGAAGTTAAAATGTAGTGCTTTTCGTTTATCATTCTGCAACATGAACTAAAAAAAAATTGTTAAATAACTTAATGTACTCATCCATATGGAAAACTCCACTCAACAAAAACAAATAAGGGAAGAGGTCAAATTTAGCTTCCAATGAATGATTGTCTGTTGTTTGAAATTTAAAAAAATCCGCATTTGCAGTCAGTTACCTCAAGAAACAACTTCTTAACAGCTATCCAACTCAAATTATGCCTTTTTAAATTCTATTGATGGATGATGTCAATATCAAATAAGGGAAGAAGGCCTCATGAGGGTACTTTAGGCTATAATGAGCTCAGCAAGCAACCCAACTTCAACGATGTCCTGTTATGGTCAATAAAAGGATGATATCAAAGTATACTGTAGGAAAAAAGTTCATAAAAGTGGACTGCGAAAAGACTACCCTCTGTATGGCAATCAATTTGTGTAACAGGAAGGAACGTTTCTTACAGGTACTTCATTATATCTGCTGAATTGGATCATTTGATGGATGTTTATTTTATGAATAAGTTTATGTTTAGCAAGTAAAGATGCAAAAGGTTACGTGATTTGGGAAGAGCTTGTTATCATCCATCAAATACCTGTGGTTGAAATTTTTAAGAAGAAAGCAGTTACATTATGTGGGTTGATATTTTTTGTGATGAACACATAGAAACCTCAATTTGCATAGAAATGCAAGGAAGCTGCAGTGTTTCAAAGAGATTTATACTTTTTCATGTGAAACTATTATTGCTCAAGTCTGTAGAGATGACAACCTTGATCTTTATATCAGAGTAGAAAAAGACCCTCTTTTTTTATAAGACGATAAGGAATGATTTGTACTTGACTCATGTAGTGGAATTTTTAGTTACAAATAACTTAGCTCATAGAGTATAGATTCGAATTTCAAACTGGAATCTCATGAAAAATGTTTGGAATATTTTGAGAAGATGTGTTATTGAATTTATCTCTCTTTCCCAGATCCGCACCATAATTATAACATCTTTTCAGAAGCAATGTTAATATTACTGACAGAATAATCACCACCATCATAAAGCATAGTGAGGAAGTTTGGCGATGGAAGAGATTGATTGAAATGCCGCCATCATTAGTTGAACAAGGTTCAAAATTACGAGATCCGTCCAAAAAGGTTATCTAGCTGCTTGAAAACTAGACTAAATATAATTAAATATAAACTAAATAATCAGACATCGCTGTATATGGTATACTGTTGCATAAAATGATCGTATTCCTTATTTAATTTTTTTCTGTACTAAATTTGCTCCCATTTCCTCTGGAAAGGAGTTTACAAGTTAATTTTACAGCCTATTACGTCTTATATTGTTTAATTTCTTTATCATCTACATAAAACTTCCTTTTTATGAATTTCGTTTTTATGAATTTTATAAAAAAAAATCTCGCAAACCAAGGTACTAAATTATATAGAAGTATGTTGAGGACAATGTAAAAACTTTTCTATATACACAAATGATCGCATATTTATTGACCATGAAGTAGAAACAGAATAACGAAAAAAAGGTGAAACCAAAATTTTAACTTAATTGATACAGATTTTCCCAAGCCTCGTTACTATATAATACGAAAAATCAGACATTCTTTATGACCAGAATTAAAGGCTAATATAATAGGTATTAACCTAGTAAGTTACATATTTCTTAAATAACTTCAGCTTCAAGGATCGGACTTGAAAAAGTATGCTTGGCGTGAACTGTAACGAAAAGAATCCGAAAGGTGCCAGCAAAGGCTGTCGTTCCAGAGATGATGTAAAGTCTTTCCAAGATTCCACGAATTATTTACACCTAACGAGTGTAAAGTAGTATGAAGAACAGGTAACAGGTACTTTATAGAAACTTTTTTATGGTATCGGATTATTCCCAAGACACTTTTTAATTTTTCAGTAGCACGAGTTGGAGAACCACCAGATTTCATTTCGAAGGGTGCAAGATGGGGAAAAAAGTTGGAATGTCACCAAATGAGCTGAGTCATCTCCTGTGTAGATAAACGTTTCTTAGTTCAAGTGACTTGATTATTATGTTTCTGCTTACAGAATGACAGGAACGTATATTTTTAGACTTTGATTGAGCGCTCGAAACTCAATGGGATTGTTAAACAAGTAAATTGGAAACAAGGGTGGGTGTCATCATAGTTGTTACAGCTCCTTATGTAATTGATGTTTAATTGAACTTATATATTTAGATATTAAATTCTGGAAAAAAGTTTGGGTTTCTTCAACGGAACTTTATATGATCTGCTCTCTTTACAATCGATCCATCAGTTTAACAAGGCTGATTGATTGCATTATCTTCCTCCGTGAAGAAGCCAGGAATTAAATTTTTCCATTAACAGGTCGATTTTGAATAACTACCTCAAAAACTTGAATATCATTTTACCCAACTTTTACTGAACTTATTAAAACTTTGAGCTTTAGATTAAGGGTCAATGAAATCCTTATAGCAACCTTTTAAAACAGAGATTCTGGCACCGAAAAAAATATATTCTTCTCTTTTCAAATTACTGGAAGATAAAATTTCTGATTTCTTTCAAATGCCTATTTTGCCTTCTTTCGCTAACAATAAAAAATTCATTACTGATGAGTGAGTTGGTTAAACTATCTGCAGAACGATAAAAAAAACACAGCATTATTTCCACTGGAAAGCAAAAGCCCAATAGTTTAATACTGCAACATCTATACCGATCAGTACACAGTGGAAAAAATTACTATTATTTCTATCTATAGATAGGAACCGCAGAAATTTTTCTGCAAAAGCAGAATTTTTTCCCGATCTGCATCCTGTACAGTTTAAATTCTTGTCTTTTTTCTTTAGGAATAAACCTAGTCATTACATATGAATGAAAAGTATGTGATGGCTTGGTTTAGCATCTGTGACATTACAGTGAAAAAAATTTACTGCGATGCAATTTGTATTGCTCATACGAAAAATTTTCATACAATTTAGCGTGTTTAGGCAATAAAATCTATGGTTTCATATTAGTATAAGACATGTGATTTTTAAGAAGTCGTATTTCTATATTGTACGAGAATTCTACAATTTATTAATCCTACGTATTAGTTGAATAGATTGAGTTAATGATTGTGAGTAAAAAAAATGTTTTATTATTCAATCCTTTGGTTTACGAATTTATTTCACCAATTAATAGTATGAAGTATCCTGTTTAGGATATTAAGATTGTTAAAACCCATACTAAACAGTTATGGACACCTGGGATACTTAAGCACATTTATTGAATACCTACCTTTTTAAATGATATAATCGATATTTAATTACAGATTAAAATATCAAAAGTTTTACAGTTCTACGCATGAGTTCAGATAAATGACTGCAGATAAAATGGTTAAACAAAGCTGTTACAGAACGACCGAGAAGAACTTGGAAGTGTTAATCGGAAGAATGAATCTTGCACCCCTTCCTTTCTAGAAAAGATACTCCTAATTAAAAGTGAAATTATTTTCCTAACCAAACATTTTCCAACTGTAATAGATGGAATATTTTCAAAAATCCGGCAGAGTCATGCTATTTAAGTCGACTAATATTCTATTTTAAAATCCCGTTATATACCACAACAACATTTCTAATAAATACTAAATACAAATACAGCTCAGATCTGAATTCCACACAAAGAAAAGAGATACCTACATTCTTTAAATGCCCAAATTGCGAACATAAATTTAGAATTTTCATGGTTAAATGGCCGTTAAGTATAGCGATAAGCTTCGACTCGTAAAAATGTGTCAGGAGGAAACTAGGTCACACATTTTGATAGGTCAACTCGTTCAATATGGGAAATGGTACATCATCTTTCATGGTCACAGGTGAGAATCAACTTTAAACGGGAAATTTTGAGGCGCTCTTGGGAATTTGGTCGTTATATATTTGACAAAGACCATCACAACTTGAGGGAACTGCTGGTTGTGAAATGTGCTTTCCCCCCTTCGGTTGTAAGTCACTTTTTAAGGAATGACAGTTAGTGATTTAACGTTGAATGCAATCACTGGGAAAGAAAGTCTGTGTCGTGTTTTAATAGAGGACATCCTGGTTGCGGTCCATCCTAGTATTCCGGAATCATTTCCTCATTAGAATTGCGGGGAATGGAACACACGACTCGCCAAAGTAGTCTTTCAAGTGGCACTTTTCAGCCAATAGGTACCATTGCTGTTCCTTAAACAAATACATTGGCTGACGATTTTGCAGCGTTCGCTTTTAAATGAACGGGAAAATGTTTTCGGGAACTTGCTGAAACTGGGTCATTTTGCAGTTATGGGCACCACAGTGGCGTATAATACGCTTAATGAAAATGTAAAATAACTTTTCTAATAATATAATGAATAATAATTCGCTAATTATTATTCATATTCTAATTATTATTCATATATGTAAATGACGAAAATTTTATAAATTTATTCAAAAATATGTAAATAAATAAAACCGAATAAAAAATTTAAATCAAATATGATTCCTATCTTTTATATCTTATAACTTTATTAAGGGGATTCCTGTTAAGTCATTTTGCTTATCAAATTTCATTTTAAAAATAAATTATTATTTATCTTGTACCTATAGGAATTAAATAAAACTGAAGCATTTTGCAATGAACTACATTAAAGATAGATATTATAAACTTTTTCCCTAAGAGAGAATTTTAAAGCTGTTTAATATTAGTATAATAAGTACGATGAAAATTATTTACAACTGCACTTCTAAATACAGTTTTAAAAAAAAACTTCTTGAATGAATTTTCATGCTTATTTTTCAATGTAACTGCCATTTTTCTGTTAATATTAAACAGCTTAAAATAAATTAAATAGATAATTGATTTTAATCGTTTCCATGTGAATATTAATATTCCAAAGATTATTAAAATTATTTTATCTGATTTTTCTAATTATAAGTGATTTAATTTGATTATCATCATTATAATTTTATTTAACAACATCAGACAACTTTTTTTTAATATTTTAATTCTTAAATTTCAGGGAAACCCTCCAGTCTCAGTTTTAATTAATTTATTACAATTGTTTTGCTATGAATTTCATTACTAAAAGCATTTTGAATTGCTGTAATTTTTATTTATTTATTTAGTCAAAAAACAATTTAATTCACAACGTATTTTAAATCTTTTTTTAATTGAAAATCACGTTGAGTTACTTTTTTCTAAAATTCGTCTTTTAAATTTTTTGTACAACGATTGATAAGTATTTTTTAAAAAATAAATATTGTTAGTGCATTTACAACTCTGAAAGCAGCTGTTTGTTCATAAGCATGTTTCATTGTTCATAGTTAAAGCTATTAATGCATTTAAAGGATAGCAAAGAAAAAATTTCAGGAACTTCCTTTATAGTTTAATAAGATTAACGTTCTGTTTTGAATCGACAAGCTTGCCATTTTGGGACGGATTTCGAAGTTTTTAAAAATGCGCACATGACAAGTAAAACACTTGAGCATGCACTCTACTCTACGAATTCCCGCTCCATACTAGTAGAAGAATGTTCGATTCTCAGGGAATTTGATTTGCACCATAACTGAACATCCGATTCACCTGAACAACTCGCAGATTAACGATTCATTTGTAAAATTGGGTATTCCGTCAACCACTTTCCGGTTGGGCAGTAAAAAAAGGCCACGAGGATAATGTCAAAGAGAGAATAACAACATGAATTTTGTTTCTTGTTTTAAACGTCATATTAAAGGTTTATTAATTTTGATGAGGTTTCAGTTTCGAATCTCTCTCTCCCTCTCTATCACTCTCACACAGCGATTTTACAAAAGAGAAACAACAACAACAAATGTAGAGTGAAGCTCTGTCTCCCTGATATTAAAGTTAAATAAAAAAATGGCATGTTTTGAACTATTGATTTGTTTTGATTTTGTTTTTTGGAGGAAGAATTTTCATTTGAAAAAATCAAAACAATCGAAATAAGTCTTTAACAACATTCTTAAGAAGGACATCTAATTAGTTCAAAATCTAAGAAAGTTAACAAGTAAATTACAACCTTAAAATTTTCCTGAAACAAACATGAAATTTTCTTCAGTTTTTTTGCTTAAATGTAGTTTTCGTTCTCTCATGTTTGATGTAGAGTAACTTACGTTATGTTGTTGATTTCTCGATATTTTTATTTAAGTTACCTTAATTTAATAAAAATTCTAAAGATTAAGGTTATTTTTCTAGTATCATCTTTTCGTTGAAAACATCTGATAGATGATTAATATATTCTTGGAAATTAGATATTTTGCAAAAAAGGGACTTCGGTTAGATTTAGGAAGGAAAAAATTGGCTAACCAGAATCTTTATAAATATAAAATGTTCAAATTCAATAATTTTTATAGAAAAAAAATCATGAAAACGAAGTAAATGAAGTGAGTTATTTTGAACCCATTCCTTTATCATTCTGCTGTATTTAAATGATTTTGAAAATTGAAGCGAAACAGATGATTGATTATTTTTCTAGATTTGCGTTCTATTTCATCAAAAGTAATTTTTGAAGTAGGAAAGGAAGGAAAAACAATAACGGACCTTTCATTAATACATTTTTTGAATTGTTATTATCATTTATTCCCAATTTAAATAACCTACAGGAATCAGCTCTGAGGTTTTTATGATGTAATTTTAAATGCCTTAAGCGTTCAGATCTTAAAAAGTCTTGGGGAGAAATAATTTATTTCTCATGCTGTTTGGATAGAAATGATGATAGTAAAAATGATAAAATTTACACCTTTTTTATATTCTTTTTTTTGACGAAAATGATAAAGAATTACATACTTTTCTAAAATATTTTTTAAAAAATTTGTGAAAAAAAGCAAAAATCTTTTAAGAATGGAATGATTTTTTTGTTGATTTGATTGAATAAAATAGCACATTTTTCTCATAATAATAATATAGATGAATGAGTGTGTGAATGTGCGTTAGCCTCTACAAGACAGATCGCCTGATATAGACCTTTCAGATTTGAGACATATATACTTTAAAGGGTGGAATAGCGCATCTTAGAGTGATTTCCTTGAAAAGTTACTAACTAAAAACTAACCAAAATTTTGAAGTTTTTCTATAATAATTTACCAAGATATTGCAGCGTATAAAGGAATTTTGGATCACCTTAAAATTAAAAATAAGTATTTATTCAATAATGCCAATTCTTCGAAATAATTTTTTTCTATGTTTATTCAATTCTTTAAAAATATTTTAAGGGAATTTTACGACAATTAATTTTATTTTTGAAGTGAAACTCAATTTTTTTATTATTTCTAACAATATTTTAACCTGGATTCTCCATTTGTCAGTATAATCATGTTTTTGATAAACTTACCAAAACAAAATTTCAAAAGTTTTGATTTCAGAGTCAAGGAAAGGTGAAAAGTACTTAAAATGCGATGCTTACTGCTCTCTTTCCTATAATATAATCGGATAAATATAGATATTGGCAAAAAATTGTAGAAATTCAAAGCACAAATAGCATTAAGATTCAAAAATAGTATAAGTTAAAAACCTATTAAAATTTGATGTTTAAAAATATTTTACTGATGAAGAGATAAAGATCTAGTGTCAATGAATCCTTAACTGCAATTTTTAGCCATCATTAATTCCAGAACATCATTAAAAGTAAATATTTAATATAAAAGAATGTGACTTTTTACGTCGCACAGTAATTTTAAAAATTCAATTATGATTCAATATCTCATATAATAAAAGGAACTGAAATGATTTTTGATGTCACATTTTATATATTATGAATAGAAAAGAAAGAAAAAACTAACAAACAGAGAAATAGCATTTTTATTTTACAAAAAGTTGCTTCGTTAGGTTATTTTTTAAGTAAAATTAACTGAGAGAATTTGGATTAGATTCATTTATGACGACTTCTATGTGAACATCATGGCAAATTTATTAGGTCTAGTTAATTTAAGGTTATTGTTTAAATCTTTATTTGAAGGAGTGAGACGGCTCAAAACTGGGTGTCAAAAATAAATAAAATAGAGTGTTTTGAAAGTATTGAAGGACAACGTTTACTTAAAAAATAATTTGAACGTCATAAATGATTTTTAATGAATATAAACGTTATTGAAAAGAAGTTTAAGAACTTGAAACGATCTATACTTAATTATTTGTGCTTAAAATTTTCTAAGGTTTCTTTTTCAGAAACGAAGCCATATAAACATAATAGAGCCACTGTCTTCATAATAAATAAGAAACGCGTACTAAATCTTTTATTTCAAGAAATTAATAACTCAAGAGAGAAGCCAATTAAGCCGAACTCTTCCCTTTTATAAAAAATCCCGTCACAAAGGCAATTATTTATAAGCTGACTGCTTTTTAGAAATTTAAAATGCTTATAAATGCTTTCTTACAGAGTTTGAAAGGACTTTCCACAAGAAAATGTGGATGAAAATAATATTTCAATTAATATTAATTTTTTTAAAACCCCGTTTCTAAATGGATATGTTTATTTCTTAATTAAATAGAGCTTCGAGTTAGATGGGGTTTTTTAACTCATAAGGTAAGGAATAAAGATTCTAAAGATTCAAACATTTATCCTGAAGTTTGAAATAGTTTTGCTAACTACGATTTTCCTCTGTTATTGCTGTTTACTAATGTGAAAGCCTTCAAAAGATTTTATCCTTTAAACTTATATTAAATTCTTGAAATTATTAATTAAGTGAGAAATATATTTATATATGTAGCAACAAGTGCCCATTTCCCTATCTTTACGGAAAAGTATGCATTTTCTACTAAAAATTTATAAACAGGAACCTAATATGTGGAGGAATATTGATCTCTACTTCTGAATAAAATTGAGAGTATGTTAGATACTTTCAATTGGCTTCTATAAAGGCAATTATTTTTTTCAATTATTTTGCGTGATCATAACTACTAAACAGGCACGCAAAAGCATCTGTCAACAACTGTAACTGGGGATAATTCTGTTTTTGTTTTGTTTTGCTTCACTGTTTATTACCCTTGATTTAAAGCTGTCGATAATATCTGCAATCGATACTGAGTCGAAGACGATATTCATCTGTTCGAAAAAGATTGTGGCTTGTTATCAATTTAAAACAGCTATGTTTGTCAATCTTTAAACTTCTTAACGCATGAACTTTAAGTTGCTGTTGGACATATAATAGGTGAATAATGGTTTCAACGATTGAAAATGTTTATTGATTGCTTTATTATTGCGTGAAATATCACTTTCAATGCCCCTCAGAAATTAACACTATGGGTCACTCTGCTGGAATTTTGGCTATGATATTTTTAGGAGCCTTACATAGGGTTATCAGTATTCAATTTCGAAAGCTATAATAAATATATAATATCCTTCAATCAGGTTTGGGGAGAGAGCAGCTGAGAGTCCCTATAACGTTTTTTTAATACTGAACAAAAAATAAGGGCACTACATATTAATTGAATCTATTTAGTGAAGTTTTTAAAATACTCTTTTCATTGTATATGTAACATTGTATTCACCAGAACAGCTGGATAAAATAAACCTTCAAATTTTAAGCAGCAAAGTTTCTTCTGTTTATTAAAGACATGTCTACTCGATAGTCTTACCATAACTGGGAATCTTACCACTATTTTATAAGGAAATCATCTAACATTTCCATTATATTCTTTAGAAATTTCCATTATCCATATTTTAAAAAAATATATGAATAGAAGGAGTATTTAGATACCTCAAGAACCCAATTACTCTATCTTACCTTACATGGCATATAAATAATCCATTCCTTCAGTAAGCAGGTCTATTTTGATAAAAGACATAACTGCAATGCGAATGATGTTGAATAGCGCACAATTTTCATTCGATTTTATGTACGAAATTTATAAAATGTCCTTTATTGAATGCTACTTTCTAGACTGCTAATTTTATATCTAATAAATTTTGAATTACATAAGTGCTTGATAAAATAAATATTCATCTCATAAATTATAGATAGTTTTAAGGCAAAATAAAATAAAGATTAGCTAAACTTTAAAGTAGAAAATTTGTTTGAATTATTTTATTCAGCGATAATTCAATTACAGCAGTAAAACTAATAGGTTTACACTGATATATATTTAATGAAATTCTTTGATGAAATACATTATAATTACAGTAAAAGTAAGTATAAGTAAGTACAATACATTTTAAGTAAGTTATACATTATAAGTAATTCTATTGTATTTGCCGTTATCAATGCAAATATGATGGAATAAATGTAACTCTTATAGGTATCTTTACCAAAACGTTTTAACGAATGTCAAGTAACGCGTTTTCCCAGAATATGCGAAATAAAATAAAATTGGAGGTACGATAAAAACTATACGAAGCTTAATGGAGAAAAAAATAATTAAAAATAAACTAAAACTTTAAATAGAAAATTTCTTTGAGTTATGTTATTCTGCTACAACACAATGCTAGAGCAGTAATTAAATACAATAGTAAAGATAATAGGTTTAACAGGTTATTATTAAATGAAATTCTTCACTAAATTTCACCAAGGAATACATTATAAGGAAGTCTCATAAAAGTCATCTAAATGAACGTAAAAATGAAACGAATCTTTGCCAAACAGTTTTAACAAATGTACTAATCAAATAATGGTTTTTATGTACAATATAAGGAAGGGGAAAAAAGTGAAATAAAATAATATCTTCGAGGTACGATAAAGAAGTCTGCACTTTCCAATGAATGCTTAGCGCAAATGCAGTTTTTGATTTCAGTAGTACAAGGCGTAAAAATAGCAATGCTGCTTTGAAAAATATACACAGCCACATGTAGTGCTGAGAAATTTATGGGAAAAATAAGGGAATTTAACGAAGGCATCAATGCCTCGGAAAAGTATTGCATTTATTTCTAGCCGACAACAATATTTTGCTTTCATTTTTTTACCGAGTTCTACTTGGATTCGTTTTTTTTTTTTTCGTTATTTCTTAGAAGAGCTAAATGTTTCATCCATTGCCCCTGGATGAGCCTAGATTTGAAGAAATAAGCAGTGACACACTGCTCTGATAAAGGATAAGACTCCTTATGACTTCTTAACAAAGCCATAAATTTTGGACACTCCTAAAGCCATTTAAAAGGATGAAGGAATTTCAGAAGTATCTCTTCCAGTCAATGCTGGCTTTGTTCAGCAGGCAAAGTAACCCTTTTAAAGCATAGTAATGGTTGTAAAAATCATTCTGACCTTGTTAGTGAATGAGATCCTTTACTTTCTTTTTTCTTTTTTAAATGTGAAAACTATTTTGTTCAGAGGCAAGAATTATGTTTCAGCAGACAGATTTCCAAACTGTAGGTTTTCTTCAGACACAATTTTCTAATAGGTCTTTCATGTTTTTATTGAAGGATAATGATCGTAAGTTAACTTTTTTAATGAATGAAGCTGTGCTGATTGAGTTAAAGAATAGTTGAAATAAATAATTTAATGTAATAATTGCATTTATCCCCAAAATCACAATAAAGAATTCTTTTTTCATAAATTGCAACGGTTAAAAATATAATTTTATATAAAATTCTAAATGCCTCATAAATTGATGTACTTGAGGGTAAATTGAAAATTATATAAAGTCGCAAAGTAAAATAAAAGTCTTTAAATTACTTTGTATTCCAAACAGGATTTTCATTAATTTTTAAAGGACAAGTTTTCCCCAAGTTTAGTTTACTCTAAAAAAACTGTAGTTATATTTACTCTACATTTACTTGTGTAATAATATGGGATTCACTTTGATATAAAAAAATCA
The DNA here is from genome assembly GCA_026289955.1 of Argiope argentata. Lineage (NCBI taxonomy): Eukaryota > Metazoa > Arthropoda > Arachnida > Araneae > Araneidae > Argiope > Argiope argentata. The sequence goes on from JAOUZG010051061.1 coordinate 371,878, forward strand.
GTTTACGCTAATTTAATTGTATTTACGTTCTTTTCGAAGCAGTTCTACGTTGTTAGTAATTTTAACTCTGATCAGACGACGAGTGCATTGCCTGAATCGGCTTCCTTTTTTACAAGTTTCTGCTCATCAGTAGGAGGGTATTTAGTCTACTTGGATTTAGAGCACACAGTGGTTCTTCAATGGAATCAGGTTTCGAATCTAAAACTTTCAGTTCTGAAGTCGAGACTTAACACAAGACTCTCCAAAAATTTCTAAGCCGATAATTAATCTGGGTTATAATTTGAACGAATTAATATTTCTGATGGTCTACATCAATAGTTAATATGTTAAATGCCACTCTAAAATCCACTTTTAACTTTCTGATTTGTTATTTAAATTAAAGCACGGAACATCGTTGTTAAGAGACGCATATCTGTTGAAAACTGAGAAATTCATTATTAAAAAAGGATGTCTTTTAAGTTTATAAATTTGTTAGGCGTTTCACTTCTTAAAATAAAGGATATTTCTACTAACATGAGTTAATGCTCCTATTTCTTTAATTATATATCATTTTCTACTTGTTGCCTTTAGCGACTAGCTAGCTGAAAATTTAATTAATCTAGACTAAAGAATTTTACGGTAACTAAATTGGCATAATTGAAAAGATAATATTTTGTCCTTTAAAATGCTGTAAAAGTCATTTTCAGGCAGAAATAATTTTGGGTTATGGCAAAAAAAAATCTTTCATAAAAAACCATAGGAAATCTAAATTTTTAATTATTTAACGTTTCAAAAAAAATATCAATCCGAAGTGTACAATACTACCCTCTGAGGTATATCTGTGCCAAGTTTAGTGGCAACTTGTTCAATCTAGGGGAAACAGTCTGGCATGTAGAGTGCGAACACACACACACACACACACACACACACACACACACACACACACACACACACACACACACACACACACACACACACACACACACACACACACACACACACACACACACACACACACACACACACACACACACACACACACACACACACACACACACCAAACTGAAGTTCCAAATCTTCATTTTTACTAATTCAATCAAAGTATATTGCTTGAGACAATCTTAAAATGCTTTTTATGAATCTTAAAATAAAATTGATCAATAAAATTTCAATTCTAATCAGCTTTTAAAGAAAATCGCGTAATTTGATAAATGAATCTCTTTGGAGCTCAAAGTATTTCTAGAAATATTTGCCGCACTCAAATATTTCTAGAAATACTACAAACGTTTTATGACCTTCCTGAGCTAACGGGGTCCTGCATATCCTTGCATCAAGACTCTTGGTCCGATATTTCGAAATTCTAAGTGGAAAGGCACGCAATGCGCCTTATTAAAGCAACCCGTGGACTCGGCTTTCTCCTGAAATTAATTAAAGCGTGCATCAAAGTCTGATAGCGGAAACAGCTGAAAATTTCTTGAAAATCTCTCCATCTTATGAATGAATTAAAGACTGAAATCTCGTTTAAGTGGTAACTGTTGAAGATTTCGAACTAACGATAAAAACAAGAATAGGAAAATATTTTTTGAATAAAGAAATAATATTTTCCCAAGAAAAATGTAATTTTTTTCTAAAAGTATTTTCTGTAAAAGTTTTTCAGTCGTCAAAATATTTCGATAAATTTATAGAACCATTTCGCCATGGGAATTTTAGTAAAGTCAAAAACAAAAGCCTTTAAAAAATTGGATTAAAATATTTTTTAAATAGATTTTTTCTTATGAGTGCTAAAAAAGTAGTATTTTTCCATTTTAATTTACTTTAGTTACATTAATGACCAGTTTTGAAGAAACACTGGGCTGTTTTGAGACGGACTTCGCAATTTTAAACCGCAATCAGACGACGAGAATGACACCTGATTTGGCATACGCCTTTTCAAGTATCCACACGTGCTAGTGTGGGATGAGGTTTGGCCATGACGGATTTAACGTGAATCAAACTCATTTACACAACGGCTTCTCTGTAGAATCGGGCCTCGAATCTGAAACCCTTCGGCTCCGAAGCCGAAACATCGGTTTCGGCTTGAGGATGTAGTTACAACAAAACTATCGCTGTCCTTTATTAATTTTTACACTTCTGTATGATGATTTATGATTATGTATGATAAATGTTATGTGATCTGGGATTAATTTTTTTCCTTGAATTCATTTCCATGTAGAGTCACAAACATGGAATCAATAATAAAATTAAATGATAAACTGATAAAAATTCTAAAATATTTAAAAGATATATTACGATCGAAAACATATAACTGTACATAATTTTAAAAATTCTAGAACATCCAGAATTGAGTTTACAATCGTTTACAAAATTCGATATTTACAAACGTGAAACAGATCAAGTTAGATAAAAGTACGCAATGAGTGCTCGAAAATTAATATATTTCGTGAGATATTTCTACCAGTCACAAAGGATGCATCGATATTTTTCTTTCCTGTGGAAGGAATATGTTGAATATACAATCATTTCCGATTTCCGTATAAGAACTTATAAGCATACGTTTTATGAATAGATGAAATTTGAAGATAATCCAAACTAGTTATTAAGTTTTATGTCAACTGAATGTTACATTTAAGTACTGAACAGAGAATTCTCTCCCATTGAAGAAGGTTGAAAAAAATAAGAAGTCTTGTGAATGAAAATTATTTTAGATGAGTATCATTCTTTGTCTTTATAAAAGCGAAAATGGCTGGTTCTAGAAACAGAGAAAAATGAATCCCAATAATGCGATAATTTAAAAAGTACTCTGTTGATTTTGATGAAACTATAAATATTTAAAAAATGTTTCCTAAAACGAGAGTAATTTAAAAATAAACCATTGAGAAACGAATTGCTTTTTAATGTTAGCAGATGTATTAGTTTAAATCTGATGGTTTAGTACAAAAAAGTTTATTTAGCATGGTGTACGATCTTCTCAAATAACAGTCAAGCTACTCCAACTGTCTCATCTCAGATGTTTTCTATTAACCATACGATCTATCAGAACAATAAGAAGTGCAAGTTATTGTAAGCTTATAATAATCGTAAGAATCAATGTAAAATAATTATGAAACTTTAAAAATGTGCCTTTACAAGTAAAAAATCTTCAATTTTCATCCGAATGTCAATTCAAGAGTCACCAGACAAGTATTTTAAATAAATTTCAAATGTAAACTTGCATAGAACGTTAATTCGATTCAATTTTATTCATTCAAAGATTGGAGATAAATTTCCTAAAACAATCCTAAAAATTCAATTTTATTAACACGTTAAAAAGTAGAAGGTTTTTTTTAATTTTACTTTATAATTTATTTTTGTTAATTTTTAAATTTATTATTATAATTTTAAATACTATGGAATTTTGATGTTAGTTTTCCCAAATTCACCTCTAAGTGACGTTACACACATGGGATCTAAACTAAATTTAATTGATTGATTACTGAGAACTGCATTCCGAAAATATTAAAATATCTATATTTGTATTGTTATTGCGAATACACGAGTATACAAGAGTTTAAAACTTGGACACAGCAAATAGCTGGTAAAAATTGATTACAATATTTCCTATTTAAATAAGGCATTTAAATAAATACATCCTGATTGAATTTGATAAACTAATTTCTTGTTAATCTATGGGCTCAGGAATTACTTTTTTTTTGCAATGTTTCTCAGGAATTACTTCTATGAAATTTGTCAAAAAAACACCTTTTTTTTACTCTCTTCATTTTATGTAATAAAGCCAAGCAATACTGAATCAAGCTATAGCTACTGAAAAATTTGGCGGTAGTTCTACTGCTAAGTGATTTAGAATATCTAGAATATTCTTGATAAAAAAGAACTAAGGTATGTTCCACTGACCAAAGTAACCATGGAACACCTAGATAGCAGTACCTGAAGTAGATGTCTGAGTTAGCTCTAACATAGATTGTCTGGACACTTTCAAGGGGAAATGACCCACATTTGTGCTTTATTGGAGGAAAACCGAACAACATCCAGGCCAGTATTACTGCAAGAACAATTTGTTACACAGGTAAACATCGGTGCAGTCATTTTCAAATGTTGCGGATTATAAGAGCAGCTAGATCATAACCATAATCTTCTTCTTTCTCAGACCTTTCTTGTTTTGATCGATTAAGCGTCATGTGGGACTTAATGCCACTACTTGCCAAAAATATAATTGAGTTCCAAAAGAAATTAAAAATGGCATTCATAAATATTTTATGCCTGCATCCTGGCACAGAGGTAGTGCGTTTTTCTCGTGATCTGGGGTCCTGGTTTCATGTCCCGGTTAGGAAATTGTTTGTTCTTCTGTGTTCTATCTGTGAGACACGTGAATGTTCCCCCCTGTAAAAAGGGGCTGTGCCAGCTAATGTGATGATTGTGTAGCTAAAAATCGCAATCTTGGCCCTAATTGGCGCTACTTCAAACAAGAGGCGCTTATTTCGGCTTAAATCCGCTGATGCATCACCGGGTTTGTCAATGGCAAGTGCCATTAGTAATAACAACAACATAAAGAATTTATTTGTGTAAATTCTGAAGAAATGTGCAAATTTATCGCAGTGATCAGCTATTTAAAATGCCTTACAATGAAATAATGATAAGGCTTTGTGATGACATCAAATCTTTTAGAAAGATATTTTTCTTTTGTAATATTCAGAAAAAACTGGTAAAAGAATGAAAGTGTAAAATATTCTCGTCTGAAATTATTTTCTTATATATTCTTATTTTCTTTGAAAACAGAAAAAACCCTTGTGAAACCGAGTTAAACTTACATTAAAAGATCAAAATAAAATAAAAATTAAGCTTATTTAATCAAAATGACGCGTTAATTTTTTTTCTCTTTTCGAATGGAACTGGAATCCTCCTTATTTAGGTTTAAGTTTGTAAAAAAAGGTATCCTTTTAATAATTTTTTTTGTTTTAAAAATGATTCATATTTTGGCATTATATAAACTTTATTTCTTTGTTTATATATATTTTATTATACTATATATTAGGAAAAATTTGGTTAGATAATTAACTCGGCTATTCGGAAGCTAATTAAATGCAAACTTTTTTATTGAATGCAAGAACTTGTTCTATAGCTTCGAAACATAAATTATTGCACTGATTGATATTATTATAAAATAATTATCTACTACTTGATATAACATTAATATATATTTTTAATGATTGATTTCAAGAAACATTAAAATGATTAAGCTAGAATGGTGTCCAAGAGGAATTTCTCGAATGTAAAAGGTTAAGAATGGGCCAGACATTTAAAAATAAATCATTTGTAGAAGTTGCTCATTTTTTAAAATTTTTGAATTAACATATCAGTTTACAGAAAAAAACATTATATTTTCCTCTTTATGAAATAAATAATTGATTTTGAAGCAATATTTTATCAACAATATGCTTTTAATTTCATTCAATAACAGTTGAAAAAACGTTTCCAACTGTTATTGAATGAAATTATTTCGTATTACTAAAACTTCTGGTTCTTATTACAAAATGCCGATCCAAGTATCATCTCACTAATTATTATCATTGTGACTTTTATCACTCAGTCAGTTTTATGAAAAGACAACCGTACAAGGCTACTCCACCCCGCTTAATTAGGGGCATCCGGATTAAATTTGAATGATCGGACCGCCGCGACAGCATTGTAGGAAACTAGTGATGAGTTCTATGGACCGTCACCCGCCACGATACAACCCTTCCAGTGGAAGCCTCCATCATCGGGTGGAAGAAGCCGACCCCCACCATTACTGTATATACTTGGGTGGCGAGAACCAACCACCATATCAGAATCTTCTCATTCTCATATGAGATAGCCTCCGGTGGGAGGTGTGAAAAGATAAAAAAATGATTATGTGATGACACTCATTCTTTTTAATGGATTAATATCCTTTTTTCCTGAACTCCATTAAATTTTTACGAGTTAATGATAATGCGCATGATCTTCTGTTGTATTAAAAAACATGATTCCTAAATGATTTGCCTATTAAATATGATGTAATATTCTTTGATTACATTAAATTTAATTAATTTTATCAGTCTACGCTTGAATCAATCTTTTGGTGTCTTGGAAGCAATTAAGAGTATATAACAATTTTGTAATTACTTCAAATTATGGTATGGACTTCTTCTGAAACAAATTAGATTTTGATCTGGTTTGTTCAAATTTATCATGAATGTATCATGATTTTTTCAGTCCATGCGAAATAATCCCTTTTTCATCACCATTTAGCATTTTTTTTTTTGGAAAAATGACTTGTTTTCATAACATTTACGGTTATAAATTGAAGTGCTGCACGGATGGTTATAATTATTATTGTTGTGCTACACTGATGGCATTCCTTTCAATTAATATAGAGAACAATTTAGCTACAGTTCTTTTTTTAAAAAAAATTCAACTTTTATAAATATCTGTTGATGATTGAAAAATGAATTTGGAACTTGAATTTAGACTCATCATGATTATCCGAATAGGTTCTCCTTCCAACCAGAATTTCTACATTATATTAGAGATCTGAATTGGAGCGACAGAAACGCCGTTCACATAATAACAAAGAATCAGCAGAAAGAAATTTGCTAAAATACTTATGATGCGGTACTTGATTTCAATCACTAACACATGAAACTTGGTGCATCTATTTGCCATTATCAATAGATTTTTTTCCCATTAGAAACAAAAAAAGGCAAAATATCTTAAAATTTGCTTTTTCTCATTTAATGTTATAATTCTTATAATACAAATATAATTAAATAAAGTCTTGAATAACACGAATCAGAAAAAAAATAAATCTAATGTTTATGTAAGCTTACAGCAAGGTACTTCATTTTGTCGTGTCTTGGATAATCTCTCTATTTTTTTCTTGAATCAAGTTACCACATTCATATTTTAAAAGTATAATGATTGAACAAAACTATTTGTAAAAGGGTTAAACAAAAAATATAATGATTAAACAAAAAAAATGTGCGCGAGAGATCATCGCATCATATTGAGTAGCATATCAGATTTCTGGGGCATATCATTATCGTTGTGTGTGTGTGTGTGGGTGTGTGTGTGTGTGTGTGTGTGTGTGTGTGTGTGTGTGTGTGTGTG
>JAOUZG010051061.1:378991-469763 GCA_026289955.1 Argiope argentata
GTGTGTGTGTGTGTGTGTGTGTGTGTGTGTGTGTGTGTGTGTGTGTGAAGGTTGATATTCATTAGGATATCCATATACTTTCTAGGGAACAGCAGTTTTTGAATAGAAGACTCTCCTGAATAAATCTGGAGCGTCCAAGTTCATACAGATGTAGTGATCTTTTAATCTAATGAACGTCCGCCTAAGTTCGGACAACGGTCATGGAATTTGAATAGAACCATTCTAGATTGGTTTAGGCGTGTGCCTTTATCCATATATTAGATAACTGACATCAAATTAAATAATTTCTTTGATTGTTAGAAATCCTTCAAAAAGATAGCTAAACTATTTGCTTGTGAAGAAAGTGATAATTTTTGGACTAATCTTATACTCAGGATTTTATAAAATTCTTACGTTGTAATATATTATCTTTAATTCCAAGTTGTAATACTAGACATTTTTATTCATTTCTATAATAATAATTTTTGAAAAGCTAAATCGGATTATTTTCACTTCACATTTTTTTTTTTACATTCCCTAATCTGTTATCACTTTCAGGTGTTTTCAGTGAAGCTTTTGCAGGTCAAATGCTCGAAATTCCACGATTCTTCTTCTGATTTAGTCTGAATTTCAAAAAAACATATTTCATTGATAACAATTTCTTGTTTCATTCTTTCAAATATCTATTTCCGCATCTAATAGAGAATCAATATTATGAAGCCCATTCCCCAAAAGCTCCTCTGTTGCTTCAAAACGAGTCATTAATGTAACTAAATTAAGCCAAACGACAGCAAGAATTTCATATTGAGTTTAGATGTATGGCTACTTCCTTTGTCTCGATAAAGTTCTACTGTTGAATGGATGAATGGATGCCTGGATAAAAAGATTATGTTTTTTCCTTAAATATTAGATTGGGTATATATATATATATATATATATATATATATATATATATATATAATTTTCTATTACATACCGAGTTGCATACAGCAATAAATTCTTTGTGAAAACCCTTTTTCAATTTTTTTAAAGTTTTTCAAATTCCCGTCTTTTTTACGTCAATAACAGAGATTACTTTTTTTATTCAATCACAAAATAGATCTATTCTTCATCTAAAATAATTTTTTTCTTCATGTTTCAACAGTTAAAGGTGTTTTAGACAGATTCTGAATTGGACTCTTTTGTTCGGCCATATGTTTAGGAGAAAGATTGTGAACATTCAAAAATATTTGATTTCTTAAGCGCCGAATCACTATTTATTTCTTTATTTACAAATAAAATTCACTGCTTTCCTGACTTTCAACAGTTCTTTGTATTGATAAATTTTCTTTTCAAATTCAACGTTCTACCTTAGAAATTCATTTATTTCTTAGACACATATTTTGAATATCTTTTTTTCTAATAGATGGTAAATTTCTGGGCTTGTCTTCTTTATTATTTACAGTATTATTTATTCTATCTTCAGATTTATTCTTCTCACAACTTTTATAACGTCCTTGAAAAAATTATCTATGGAAAAAGTGGAAAAAGTCTTCTATTCATCACTTGCTTATCAAATTTATTTTGTAATTAAAGAAGACTATGATATAAGAGGATCTTTTTAGGTCTTTTTATAATAAAAAAATAGAATGATTTTAAACCAATAAATTGTTTATTATATTATGCTTATAGCTTACATTTTTGTCTTATTTAACTTTACTTAATTACTCAGAGTGAATATTTGTCCCAAAAGCAGGATCTTATAGGTAGTCTATGTTTGTATCTCGTAAAGTATCATAGAATTGTGATAATTCAGTCTGTTAATTATCTACATCATGAATATTCGCAAGAAATACATACACTTTAAGCAGTCAGATTATTTAGATTACAACATAAAGAATTATATGCTATAAAAAGGTAGGATAGTCGTTTTAGTTAAGGCATTAAATGCTTGGTCTAGATATCGGACAGATTTCATTTTGCAATAATTTCTTTGATTTGAATTAAAAACTAAAAATCTAGAGCTAATATTTATTTAGTAGTGAGTATAAGTATTTTTTTATTTATGTACAGAAGTATAAGTACTTATTCTTAAGCGATTTTTTTTGTTTATAAAAAGAATTGGAAGGACATCTGTTGAAAATTCTGGAATTTTAGGTTTTACTAAAGATGAAAAGGTAAGTGTGTAATTCTTTTTTAATACGATAGTCAAGAATAAGTTATTTTTTTAGAAGCAGCGTTTTTTTAAAAATCAAGTGAAAGGTATTTGAATTATTAAAAAAAGTTCAGTTTTGGCATATGAAAATGATGGTAAAGCTGCTAAAGATATTATTTATATACACTGAAGGCCCAAACCTCCGATTATATTTAGCACTTGAACGATTTTTAGCTTTCTTAAAAATTTAATAGAACAGTATTTAGAACAAACAGATAAAAAGTATTTAGCTGGCTAAAAATATATATATAAAATAATTTAAAAGATTCAAATTCAAGCAGTATTAAACTAATGTAAATAGTTTGCATCTATATAAGAAGGTGAGTTACATTTACTTTAAAAAAAGGAAAACATCATCGTAAGGGATCAAAAACCTTCAGTAATAATCCTTTGTCTTAACTTCAAAAACGCATGGCATGGGCACCTAATAGGCTTTCCCAATATTTTAAGAAAAAAATTTTTTTAATTTTTTTTCTATTGAAACGTATTATTGTACTAAAATTACATGCAATACCTAAAATATAGAATTGTATTTAACTCAACAAATGGAAAGTGGAATTTATGTTCTGCTTTAAATTCTCTCCTAGTGGTTGGCAAAAGCCTACATATTATAAGACTCGGTAATAAAAATAATTAATAAAAAAATTTCTTCAGTTTCCTAAGCAGTTTTAAAGGTTTTTAGGACACATTTAGGCTTCATATTTGAAAGTTAATGCTACTTTTGTCAAATTGATACTGGTTTCTAAAATCCTACATTAGAATCAATATCTCAATGGTGTTTGCAATCACTAATGCATGTTACTGCTTTTAATTTTATTTTTTATTGCTTTATTTTAATTATTCTGTCCTTGTATTAATATATTAAACACCCCAACATAGATTCAAATATTAAAATCAATACATCAAAAAATAAAGTAATGATGAAAAACATGTGTCACGGATTTTACTAATCAATATAGAACTTCTTTAAATCATCAGCCTTTCGGAAAATTTCTCCAAACCTTTCTTTTTATGAGTTGATTTTTTTTAATTCAAGAAAAATTCGCGAATAGTAAATATTATGAAACAAGCTTTTTAATTATTTTAAAAGTATCTCTAAATTTCTAAAGTATGTTGATATTATGTTGTAATTATGCTTAAATATTTTTTTAAGTATTTTCTAAATGAAACTTATTAACCTTCTTATTGTCAGTCTTTACTTAATGAATTATAAGATTCAAAACTATCTAGAGTTTTTTATTTACTTTTACTAAGAAACATGAATAAAGAGACCACAGACGATAAAAAAAATCGAACTTTGAAATCTCCACGTTTCAGATCAATGGAATCCTAAATCATCCATTTTTTTAAAAATTATATCTGTCTGTTGGTAAATACGTAAATCCCATCTGGGAGGACTAAAGCTTCTTTATTTAGTTCTATTTGACCCTAACAGCATATTATAATTTCAGCCGATTAATTTTTCTGGTAGGTTTTACCAAAAAATGTATACGTATTTAGATAAAATGATATAATCTATATAAAATGAGTAACATAAATACTGATATATATTTATAGGAAGATGTATATAATTTGTTCATTACAAGAAAAAACGAAATTAATTATTATAAATTTAGAATCTTGTCTGTTATTTGAAGCTTTATGCTTTTAATTATTTTTTTAAAAAATTCACTTTCGCTGCATCAATTTTGACCAATTAATCCATAAATTTTCATCATAAATATATTCTTGAGGATTCCTGTTTGACAATAGATTGATAAATACAATTACAAGTTCATTAATTAGAATAGTTAATTGAACATTTCTTAGCATTTTTGTTGAGAATGGTACATGTGAAATCGAAAGGAGTTTATTAGATGGAACACATGCACGTTATTATCGAGAAATAAAGGCCAATCCTGTGGAAATTTGGACAACTAAATTATTAGAGTGAAGAGGTAGTATTGACCCCCTTTTCAAATGGATTTTACTCTGAAGAATTTTTTAGTTACTAAAATAATCAAGATGACAGCATCTATTCAAAGGAAATATGACAAGACACCTTAGCGCACACTTTTGCATTTTCATAAGTTGGTTTTATCAGTAACAGTTGCAAAACCGCAATTAAGAATTGAGTTCCGAAAATAAAACAAACAAACAAAAAATAGCCATATTTATCTAAATAAATTTTGAGTTCTGAAACTTCAAAGAGTGTTATTAATTTTTATATAATAGCTAATTAAAATATCTATACATTTTGTTTTTCCCCAAACACTAAAATATCTTCTAAAGAGACATATTTCGATTGAAAATAAAGTACATTGATATGTTAAATTTGTAATGATTATTGAATAAAATTATTGAATAAAATTTGTAATGATAATTATTTAATTCAATTAATTATTTGGCCAATTCTTTCTAACGACAGGAAAAATTATGAAGAAAACACCTGTAGTTTTCTTTATTGAAAATTTCAAAGCATTTTGAGGATATAGAAGAGAGAGAGAGAAACTCTTGAGAATATGATACAAAAGAGCTTTTAGAATGTGATACAAAAAGAAACTTTCAGCATAGGCTTGCAAAGAAAGACTTCTTTTCTAAGAATACTGAAATTCTTTCATTACTTTCAAGAATAACTTTTTGTAAGTGGTATCAAGTTCCAAAGAAATAAAATTGTACCACAAACTGGGATAACATTTTCAGATTTCCCCCTCCTTTCACATGCTTTGTAAGATAGAAATGAATAAAAAATACTTCAAAATCATCAAAGACCATTAGTCTAGAAAGCAGAAATAAAATAAAGAACAATTTAGAGAAAGTTATTCGAGAAAATGGGTAAGATTTCCAACTGAGTCAAAATCCATCTAATTTTCCGAAACACAAAAGAAAAAAAAATTAAAAAATAAGAAAACAGAATTATTATTAATTCTTTACTTAATGCCAAAATAGCCAAAGCGTCAAAAGTTGAAGGTTTAAAATTTACATGTTTCAGAGTCTTAAAAATTTTGCAATTTCGTAAGAAAAGTGAAATTTTCTAGTGTTCTCGTTGTAAGGAGGAGCAATTTTGCAGATTTATATTTTGTGCATTTAGTATAATTTCATCAATGAGAAATAAAATGATTTCCTTCAGATATTTGTACGAAGAATAACATCTCATATTCCTCATTTCCCTTGATTTGCGCGAGTTCAATAAGAAAATAATTCCTATTATTTTTCCCCAATAACTTTATTACAACAATCATTCTAAGTTTAATTTTGAAAAACTATGACATTAATGTCTGTAATAACATTGTATTTCAGCATTTCATCATGTTCGTCGGATGTGTCGCTAAAAGAAAATGCACTATCTGATTCCTATGCGCTGTTATGATCATTTCCTTAATTGTTCTTACATTTACGAATCCTCACACCTCCATTCCCATTTGCTGTAGAAGTACTTTCTTTTTCAATTAAGTAAAATTGGGGAATCTGCATCCCCAAAGAATTTAAGAAATATTTTACGAAAAGCATCAAGTTGCATGTTCCAGTATGTATTTGTTCGAGGATGTCATTTTCCTCATCGCAGTTCGGTCAACTCTCCTGCTTTATTTTCTTCAAATGGAGACATTTGACTTTTATTCTCAATTATTCTTTGAGGAATATTATAATCTTTTAATGGTTTTCACTGATTATTTTCTTGTTAACAATAATAGAGGCAGTAAAATGCAACTTAATAGTATAATAATTTTGATACCTGCGGTTTTCTATTTGTTTTTGATATGTTTGAGAATCTTAAAGCTACAGAGTACTCTAAAATGGACAAGGAATATGTATTTAAACAATTTTATTGAATTTTTCGAGAGATCAAAGAGTTGTAAGCCCGATTCTAAATTTTGGATTTTATATTCACATATATTTAAAGATATTTGAATTTTTCTGGGTTTTGATAGTTTCAAATTGAAGGCGCTGTTCAAGCGTTCTTCGTTTTTGTTTAATACCGTTACAAGGTTCAAATGCATTTTTATCAGACTTTTACTTTTGTTGATGCAAGTATTTTCATTTTCCTAAGTAAATAATTCTGTATATATTTATCAGATATTCTCATGCATATGCATTATAAGAATTAGTAAGGATTTAGGTCAAGAGTTATGGGTATTCTTTATAAATGTCAAAATTGATATATTCGTAATTTTTAGGGTTTTTTTTCAGATTTTATCGGGGAAAGTAATTATTTATATCTTATAAAGAGTCAACTCTATACTAAGTTTCATTTTCGACAGTCAAACAAATAAAAATAAAGTAAAATAAGTAGAAAATATAAAAAATTAAGTATTCAAAAAATTTTAAAAAGCGTTTTGAGTTATGAACAAAATTTTCATTTTTTAAAATATTAAAATAACGGTGTTGGCTAAACTGACTTATTAATACAATATTAACTTAATAATACAATAACTAATTATTAACTAAATAATACAATAACTAAAAAAATCGTTAATTACTTTTAGTTCATGCACGAAAAAATGTTTGATTAAGGGCACTTTGTTGCCTTAGATGCTAATGGAACAAACATGGGACACAATACACAATTCAAAAAGATAAAAAGAGTTTGAGAAGAGATAAAATTCTGGATAGGCAAAGAATTGTCCATGTTTCTGGAGTAACTTTGCCAATTTATGTTATTTAACCGAGTGGAAAATAACATTTAAAAATAAAAGTCATTCTGAAAGGGAGTTATATGCTGATAAAAGTGAAACAATTTTTACTTACATTTGAAGGATTAGATTGTTCGAATCTTTTAAGATGATAAGCAAAATCACTTTCTGAACAAGTTGAGAACAAAACCTTTGATTAAAACTGATAAACATAAAGCTTAAAATGTGGAAAACTACATTGACCCTTATATTGCTTCGTTCAAGAAATCGAAAAAAATTTCCCAAATTAAAAATGTTGAAAATGGAAATTTCTGGAATTCCACACAAAGTTAATTTGTCCTAATATGTAATGGAAACAGTTACTTTAAGTCAAAACAAATCTTTCAGTGCACAAGAAATATTATTCAGTTTTGGGTTATAAATTTAATATTCGAAAATTATTTGTAAGAAATGCGAGAGAGAAAACTCAATAGGGCATTTTTTTTCTGTTATAGTCTCAACGTTTCAAACAGCCTTGTTAAATTGGGGAAATCCTCAAAAATATATTTATAGATGCATTTTTCAGCTCACCATTGATGAAATTTACTAAAAGTGTATTAATTTATTTTGGAATTTTTTGCACTTAATTGTGATATTTTATTTTCTGATAAAATTAAATAACCGATTGCTTAAATGTAAAAAAAAATATAATTATAACTACATAGGAAAATTAAAAATGGATTATATATAGGATACCCGAAAATGCCATGAATTTCAAGGATAGATCAAGTATATAGAAATGCATCATTTTTTATAATAATACATGATAGTTAATACATACAAACACTTATATATAATCAGCTGGAGATGTAGACACAACTTGTGTACAGCAGACATAGTAAAAAACAAAATTTCGATTTTTTGAAGCTTTGGTATTAACTTAAAATCTTTAGAAAGCATTTTAAGTAAACTCAAACCACAGCCATTATTCAGATACTTCATTCAAAGAAGCATCTCTCCGGAAATGTTTCCAAAGCAGAAAAGAGAGTGTGTAAAGTGCAGTCACATTTTCTATGCCTTCGAAATAGGACCTCTTCCCCCTCCTTCTCAGAATTTTTCTAAATCAACGTATTTAAGGTGTTCGATGCTATTCGCTAAAGAAATTTAGTGTCAGAAAATTAAATTAGTGGTAATTAGATTTTGAGAAGCACGTAGAAAAATTCAATTATCTCAATATTTATAAGTTTAAATAAGAGCATTTTTATACTTCAAATAATGTAGAAGTGCTTTCATTTTTAAAAATTAACTAGAATTAAAAGGAAATTTTTATAAGGGACTGATGAATTTATATAAAAAATACTATGAATAGTTTTATAATCTGCTTAATTATTTTCACTTCTAACTAAATAAACCGATAAGAACAAAATAATTATACACATTTGTTTAGGGGCTTTTATTAAAAAGTTAAGAATATTCAAATGAACACGGCAAGTGATGAGTTTCAGAGTTAAATATAATTTAGCAATATGTTTCGATTAATTTTTCTTGCAAAATATATTTATTATTCATTAACCGTTCCATAAATCATCAATCTAATGACTCAATACTTAATTTATTTAAACCAAGTCAACACTTGAGTAGGTAATAATATTGTAGGGCAGGTAATATTCATTCAAAAATAAAATTTTACTATAAAGAATCAAAAACAAATAATAAATTCATGCCATTTAACCACTTAAAAACTTAAATGGAGTTTATCCGTTTTAAGTAATGTACATACACATGATAAATCAGAATAATTTTGTCTTTAAACGCTTAGTAAATATGAAGTTCTAAGAAAATTATCTTAAGTAAAATTCTTATATATGTAAATTAAGCATGTTTCACATGTGAACAATACTCATTAAATCTTCTTTTTATTGTTCCCGAATGGAATAACGTTATAAGATATTAATATTCTCTTCGTTCAATAAAGTACGATTAGTGAGCAAAATTGAAAATATTTATGAGTTAATTACTCAAATAATTGAAAAGCTTGAAAGTTTAAAACAAGCAGTTTGATTGTTAATAAATCTCGATTGGAAAAAATTGGCCTAATTATTTGAAAATACATAATTAATCAGCATCATTTAGCTAATTCTAGTTGTAAGAGAACTTATAAAATACAACCTTCATGACCGTTATATTCTGTATAACATACAAGGGAGTTTTTAACATGTGTTTCAATCGAAGCGAAAGGAAAAGACCCATTTAAATTGTTTTTTTAATTGTGATGATTCTTAATGAATTACTATTATCATTCGTAACAACGTATAATTAATGTAATGAATAAGAAAATCGAAAGTACGAATTCAATGTGTAGTTGTATGAGAAAGTCACCCATACAAAGCAGACTCGGGTGGGGATAAAATAGGATTGTTTTTATTTTTATAAAATTTGCTTATGAATAAAATAAAAATTAATTCTGAAAACTCATTACTATACTAATTACATAAAAAAAAGTTTCACGAATATGCTTGCATTTTGATTTGTGAATTCAACAAACAATTTTGAGTGAAAAAAAATTCAAATCAACCTCATAAAAAGTAAAATTACTTTTTAAATGTGTGATTGAGAAATGTAACATTTTGATCGTATTTACTTCTAAAGTTTCGTTTTAACTGTTATACTAATTTTATAATCCATCAATCGTAAGGTGATAAAGAAAATAGGTGTTTGGAAACAAAAATAAGTTTCTTAAAAGAGAATAATTAGTAGGTAAAAAAAAAGCCTTTAAAAGTCGAGTATCTAGCCTGAAATTGCAGGTTTTTGTTTTAAGTTTGATTCGTCTATCTCCCTTCATTTATATTTTGCATCAACTATTATATTCCATCCATAACAATTTTCACATAAAATAATTTACAGAACGAATGCCGACTAAAATATCATCACTTTTAATAAAAAAGAATTTGTAAATTCGGCTTATAAAGTTTATTTCAAAAATCCCAACATTGGGAAAATCCTGCAGATGAAAAATTCAATAAAAAACAAAGTGCATTTCAATTTTATTACAAAAATGATTTTTTTAATGCTTCAAAAATGTAACAAATTAATTTTTGAAAACTTATTTAAATTAAAGGAAGAAAGCATAATTAAAAGTATGAAAATAAAATTGATGTCTTCCGTGACAAACTGGCTTTCCATTAAAAGGCTTGTATTAATTTAATAATGTTAGCAAGCTTAAATTTAATTTTAGGACTCATTTAATTTCTGTTACTTTAAAAATATCATTTGCTTTAAAGGACCAAGGAATAAATTGAAAACAACAAAAAGCCGGCGTCCTGGCATAGGGGTAGGCGTATTCAACTTGATCTGGGTGTCCCGGGTTCGAGCCCCGGTATGGGCATGGGTGTTCTTCTGTGTTCTATCTGTGAGGTGATTGAATGTGCCTCCTCTGTAAAATGGGACTGTGCAAGCGGATGTGGTGAGTGAGTAGCTAAGTCGCACTTTTGACCCTAGTTGGCGCTACTTGAAAACAAGAGACGCTTATTTCGGGTTAAAATCGCGGATGCATCAGCGAGAAACAACTAGAACTACAAAAAACAAACCCACAAGAAATGCATTACGATTCGAAATAAATTTTGATATTTATAAAAGGAAACAGAAAAAATAATTTAAAAAATGAGTCATGATTGAGATTGTTAATTATTTCTCAAGCTCGAATTTAAACTAAGTAATTGGAAATTATTAAAATTTAGTATATATTTAATCAAAGTAATACTAGTATATACATTATTATTACAAAGTAATGTTAGTATATTTAATAAATTCTAATTCTAATTTGAATTATAAATTAATTTCTGTAAATGCTTTTATACTGAAACTAAGCACAATTGCTATTCTATATAATTTACAATAGGAACTGAATTACCTAGATTAGGAGATAGAATCTATTTAAATGGAGATAGAATCTATTTAAATCGCCAACCTAAAAGGAGATAGAATCTATTTAAATCGCTCAGATACATACTAAATACAATGCAAGCCTAATGTAATTCTGAATTATAAATAATCATATACTGGTAATAAAAGAACAAAAGAAAGCTGCATATTTTATAAGATGCAAAATAAATATTATTGGTTCGAGTTATTTCGAATAAATGAATAATGGATTTGATAATTTAACTTCAAAAGGAAAAAAATCACTTTCTTTAATAAGATTCTCAAAACTCTTAATACTATACAAATAATTCATACACATTTGGACACATATGAAATTTAATCCTGGAATAGACATTACTTCATATTTAAAAGCACTGACGGAGAATTAATTACTCATTTACAACGCACTGAATACTAGTCATTCATTTGACTGATTGCGTCATGTTTAATTTGGCAGGTTCCGTAAAATATTAATTTTAATAGTTGCATTTCAAGTTTATTTTTCCATATGATTATCATAATAATTAAATAATTTCATTTGTAAGTAAGAAAAGCATTTACTACTAGTTATAGTACATGTTTGAAAAGTTTTATTACTTTTTTTCATGCTATATATATATACATACATACATACATACATATATATATATATATATATATATATATATATGGATAGATAGATAGATAGATAGAAAAAATAATTAAATAAAAACATTTTCTTTTCACAAGGTTTCTAAAATAAATCGTCAATTATTTGTTTCAGTTTGATTTAAAAATTTGTTGGAATATGAAATCAAATTGACCAGTTATTAATAGAGAGGCCTCAAAATGTGTAACGCGTAGAGCCACATTATACCTAAATCCGCCGCTTGGCTAAGTTGTCAAATAGATTAATGAGACAGTTTCTTTGGCACCTCAAGAGCTCCAAACTTATTTTACGGTTTTTGCTTGTGCTTTCATTTTTTTTTTTTTTTTTTTTGTAAAAGCTATATAAAAAAATTGCATTCAAATTAAAACGAAGCATTTTTAAAAATAAGAAAATTTTTCATGAGATAAACATTCCCCCCATGAGAATAGTAATTTCAAATTCGATTGCAGATGAGGGTGGTATAATCAATTCTACATAATTATTGACTGATTAACATGCCAACAGTACTTGTAAACTTTATATTTAATTATTTAGAATGCTCCAAAAGGTTTCATTATTATTTTTTTAGAGTTTTGTTTAAAATAAAAATTTTTTTAAACTTTTAATTTTTATGTGAGCTAAATACTGAAATCTACTCTCTTGAAGATAAGGAGCAATTAAATGTTCTATTATTTCAATTCGTCGTAATATTCGTTTCTTAAAAACTGCTGACATAAATAGTTAATCAATAGTTATTTTATTTTTGAAGGTAAAGAAGGGTTCCGAAAACATGGATTGCCTATGAACTACACATCTTAACCCTCTCCCCCAAACACATAAAAGTATTTTTTGCTTTCTATGCGAGGAAAGTTGGAAAAAAGGCTTTATTTCTAATTATTTGTCTTAAACAAGAAGAAACTAATATCCAATCAATATGAATATGAAGATTACATGTATAGTATGAGACATATATTTCCATGGAATGTATCTGTATATCATGAGAAAGTTTATGGAATTCGTCGATATATTATTTTGAGGATAACACATTTAAACACCCTTCTTCCCTAATAAGGTATAAACATTTGAAAAGAATCTTAACGAGGTTTCTCTTGTACAGATATGACCATCAGAAACATGAAGCTATTTATTATTTTGGTGGAGAAATCTACCTGAAGTTTGTTCCTAGGATGTAAACAGAAGTAATGGTCTCCCTGAAATTTTCTATTATACTCTCTAATAAACGTGCTTTTGTATTATTATCTGCATGCCACTGATGAAAAATAGTTATGAACGTGCCGAATAGCGAATCTTTATGATTAATCGTTGACATGCCGTTAATGCAAAAGCACTAGTACAAGGAATACTCATTTTAAACTTTTTTCCGACATATTGAAACTATAATTTGATATTGAAAATGAAAATAATCACAGAATCATATGCCAAATTTCATATATTTAAGTAACTACGTTTTTGAGTTATCGCGTTTATAAGCCTATATACGTACAGACCAACAGAAGGTTAACAGCTTAATGTATTTTGTTTGAACTTTGATATATATATACATTTTAGATGTAAAATCTGCGTGCCAAATTTTAACCAACCCTCTTCATTTATTCCAACTCTTTTCATTTTAAAGTTATTGTTTCGACTTATATTCAGACATCTGGGCAATCAGACTTCCGAATTGATTTTATTCAAAATTTGATGGATTTTTGAAAATTTGGCCATAAAGGTCAAACCAAACTTCATTCGGCTAGTTCAAAGTGTTCTTGAATTATGGTAATCACAGAGAGACATAATTCTGAAAATGCGTTTGCAACACAGAGAGGTCTAGAAAAGGGAGATTCGTTGTAATTTGAAGCTCGATTTTTTTTGACGATTATAGCACTTTCTCTTTTTATATTTCTTATTCGAGAAAATAAAAACGATTGAACTATATGACCTTCCACACTTCAATGATATCATTAAAACGTTTGAGAATCTAAAGAACTGAAGTTAAAGATAAATAAAAAGTTCCTGAATTTTCCGCCCTCTGGTAATGGCATCTGGGGCATTTGCCCTGCTTGGACTGCCCTTGTTAAGGTACTTGTCAGATGTCAACGGTCAACGAATGAAAAGCCCATTCAGTTCAGTCCTACTCAAAATTTTTTAAAGAAAGAAGGAAAATCGGTTAGCATATAAGAGAATTTCCTATTTCTTTCATGCCTTTCTCTCTTTTTTTTTTGAAGAACGAAAGTCCTAGAAACACACTGCAATTTTCTGTGGCAGGAGGCACACGCTTCATCATTGTAATACCTAGCGGCATATTAAAGGTAAGGGACTGTAAGCGTGCTCCAGGGTTTTCAGGCCATAAAAGGACACCGAAAAGTGGATTTCTTTTTCAAAAAAATGATTTTTACTTTTGCATATTATAGCATTTTACATTAAATCCGTTTTTTTCCAGCTCTGTATGTTATTCAATGTCGCATAAAAAATTAATTAATAATTACTAACAAAGTAATGTTTCTGGATATTGTCAATTAATTTTTCTTTCTTGCCATGATCGCGTATTAACATTATGATCATGCATTTAAGATATAAAATAAAATTTCTGTTAATTGCGAGAAAACAATAATGAATATTGTTATTATATAAAATAGTTTGGCCTTTATTCCATATAAATCTTTAATAATGATGTTTAAAAATTTTAGAATTTGCATTCGTTTCAAACTTAATGATGCATAACTTTTGAAAATGCAAGTGCAAAATTTTTGATGGTTTATATGCATACCAAATAAATTATGCGACAGGAGCCTTCATTTAATTTCAATTTTCGAGAATTTTCTTCACAAGAGCTTAAAAATATTTATTTTTCTTTTGAAATACAACTAATCGATTTCATATTCTTGAGCACCCTAGAAACTGAGTCTGAGGCAAGTGCCCTGCTTTCTTCACTTTAGTTATGCTAGTGATTAAAATATAGTTACAATTTAAACATATTTTTTCTTAGTGAGTACATACTTCCCAAGTTGGTGACTACATGTCAGATTTGGTATCTTTTGGACCAAAGGACCCCTGTCGAGTGTTGCATTCTAAAGGATTTTGGGTACACGCAATTTAAAAAAAAAAAAAAAAAAAAAAAAAAAAACCTTTATTATATTGAAATAACATTTTTTAGAGCTCATAAGATTCATTTGAAATCTCTCAAAATCCTTTAAAGAAATTAGAACATTTAGATAAAAATTGTTTAATTTTTAATAAGTATGTTTGTATTTTTTAAAACCTGATGAGATGATATTCATTTATAACAAATAATCGACTATACAGTGTTAGTTCAAATAAACGAACTAGTTGAGAAGGGATGAATATAAACATATGTTATAAATGTGTTATATTTAATACAAATTACTTTTTTACATTTGTTTCGATACTATGGTTTCATTGTGAAAAAATGTAATTAAATCATTCTAGTTTAGTTTTGCAATATTAATATCCCGTTGTAAAACAACACTAGGGCTATTTTAAGGCTGCCCTCGTAATTTTGAGTCACGATTAGATGACGAGGACAACACTAGTCCCCCCCCCTCTCTCCATATCACACTACCGGGAGGACATTTGGCCCTGACAGACTCAACGTGCAACTGACCCCCTTATATGACGGTTCTTTGGTGAAATCGGGCTCACAAGTCGAGATCTTACCACCAGACCACAGAGGGCAATTAATTCTAAACAAAGAGCTGAAAAATCATAATGGAATCAACTTTGGAATGGAAGCATTAAAACAGCGCTGTAAATGAAATGTTTCATTTCGACAAATTTACTTAAATAATCTGCAAAACGTGTCCGATACCGAAACAAAATCAATTAAAACATCCGAAAATAATCTGAAACAAAACGTGTATAAATCGTCGTTGAACTATCAAAAACATAGATCAATGACATATCACTGAATATGAAATAATTTATAGCAAAAAACTGAATTAAATAATCAATGTAATTATTAAATAAATTAACAACTTAATTAAATATTTATATAACTTAATAGCTTAATTAAATAATTAAATAACTTAACTAAATTCTCAAAAAGTTTGTTAAATGTTCAATTAAATACTCAGAAATAAAGTTTGTTAAAGTAATTGATCAACCGTAAGAAATAAAGAGCATTAAAATAACGTTGAGTATGAAGCATTTGTTTGCTGAAAAATGTATTTAAATTATCCAAATAATAATGAAATAATCCTAAATAAAACGCGTAAACAATATTGTTTACACGTTAAAGACAAAGAGTGTTAAAATAGCGTTTTATACCAAGTGTTTCATTGATAATATTTATTTAAATAACTTAATAATTCCAAACAAAACGCAACGAAGTCACTGTTGGATTGCCAAAAACAAGAATCGTTGAAATCGTGTTAAATATAAGGTATATCTTTGCGAAATTTCTTTAATTAAGGACTCCAAAACATAAAACATAAACGTTCACTGTTGAACCATCAAAAATAGAAAACATTCAAATCGAGTTTCTTTCCAAGCCTTCGCTTGATAAAAAGAAGATAATTGACTAATCCATATTGCATTTCAATTATGATTCCTAACAAACGATAATTAATGTTCATCACAAACGGATCGGAAAGTTTGAATACGTGAGTAAGTCACCCAAACAAAGAAGGCGCGAGTGGGTCACATGACGGGATGAGGAGGTGCTGGGAGTCGGAGGGCAGAGCTGAGTGAAAGTTGACTGCGGTGAGTCGAAAGCGCGCTCTTCCTTCCGGCATGGCCGACAAGAAGAAAGTGCCAAGCATCGAGTTGAACAGTTTTCCGGCCAACGGGGGATCAGTAGCCGGTGAAGAGGGCTCAGGAACGGCAACACAAATGGCCACTGCGAAGAACGATGATCTGCCCGAACGGGGCAACTGGGTCGGAAAATTGGACTTTATTATGTCATGCGTTGGCTACGCTATTGGGCTTGGAAATGTATGGAGGTTTCCCTACCTGTGCTATAAGAATGGAGGCGGTAAGTCTTGTTTTTTATTTATTTTAATCTTAGAATTCAAGAACTATAATTTTGCTAAGAAAGAATTACATAAAATTCGAGAAACAACTTATAAAGAGCAAGAAAAAAAATCGTTTGAAAGTAGCTTTTATTTTCGAGTATGATTTTTAAAAAGGTTTTTGCGTCTTAATGCTAAATAATAATGATAGAATGAATAATTAACTTTTTATATGATTCATTAACATGATAATGTTTATGAGGTGAAACTATATGTAAATTATATGCTTCGTTATAGGGAATTTTCGCTGAAAATATTCCACAAGATGATAGTTGGACCTAGTTTCCATACGTGGCAAATAATTAGTTATCTAATGGATGATAGATGATCATAAATAAGGAATTTAAATTAAGTATTTAATTTAATTTAAATTAAGTATTTCGTTAAACATTAATCCAAATATAAACATTTTTCTCAATTGCTTCGGAGAGTATTATAGAGTAAAAACAATTCTTGATTAAAAAATAAACCTTTCTAAGAAAAAATTAAGTGAAAATAAAAACTGCATTGATATTTTTAAGGAATTTTTTAAAATAAGTTTAGCATATTTTACAACCAAATTTTATTTTAATTAGGTATTAAAATAACACAAGATATTTATCTTCAAGTGCATTACGATATATTCACCGTTTTATTTTTATTTTGAATGGCATGCACGTTATCTTTACTATATAATTAACGATAATTTTTTAAAAAATGATATAAAAACAGTGAGATAAAGCTTAAGACTTTATCATACTACGACGAATGTTTCTGAATAGATGTTTGAATCTCCTTGAACTTTTTTTATTTGCCACAAGATATCAGATAAATTTATATTTAACTATGGAGCATAGAACTGCCATTACAATAAATATTTCATTTAATACGTTTATAACTTTTCCAGTTTTATTCCTTTATAGAAATGTATTCCTACTTTTTAAAATCAGATTTTAAAAATTCTGTTTTGAACAGTGTTTTTTTAATGGTAACCAAAGAGGTTAAAACTTTTTAAGTACTTATTTAACAGAGAGAATAAACTTGACGAATCGTTTTATTTTCTCAATTTAGTTTTTAACGCTTATATAATGGTAAAATTGAAAAAAAATGGCATGAGTATTTTTATTTCAACTATTGTTCGTTTTTCTTAGAACACATCGTCCAGCTTATTTTTTACTGAAGCTCGAGAAGTGGGAGATCATTGACAGTCAATTGCTGATTATTACTTAAAGGGATTTTCTATTGAATAAATCTATCGTTTCTTGTCTATTTAAAACAATTTTCATATTGTTTGTACTAGTATAGCCAAAAAACGTAATCATTGGAAAGAATGATTATATTGAGTTCAGTAAATATGATAACAATATGATTTGAGGAGCATAACTAAGGTAAAAAACTATTGTCAAGATTTCTTTTTGCTGCAGTTACGTAAAACTTTCAGGATATTTTTGTTTAATATATGAGTCAGATTTCTGAGATGGATGATTTTATAAGAAATGCAAACTTTTGTGACATATCTGTGGAATTCGAAATATTGTATTACTTTCTTAAATTTCGATCTCTATGAGAATTGCATTTTTTATTTTAATTTCTTTAAAATAGTGGCTTCCTTATTAATATGATGTTCAGTGATGTTAACTTCACCAATTACAATGACCTGTAATTTAGGCCCTCAAAATAATAAATTTCTCTGTAAAAAGAGCCTGAACAGTTTTTTTTCTTTTGCTCTTAAACTCGTTACAAGATCTGATATATTTGCATAAGTAAATTTTATTTCAAAGTTATTTTAAGTAACAAAAAATAATTTCATTTAATTTACTGTTAAAAACACAAGAATGGTAAATATAATAACTAAAATTTTCTATGACTTAAAATAAACTTATTGGGGAAAAGAACAGGGAAATAGTAGTTGCCTTCATTTGCTTTTACAGTTTATTAAATATATAAATCAGAAATTGCTGTCCAATTAATTGTTAGTTTAAATTTATTTAAAATTAATTCTGTCTTCTTTGAAAACTTTTATTTAATATATTAATCTTCTATCGTTTTATAATTTAAAGTATTATTTTATTACTTATATTATTTTGAAAAATGTTATATCTGAATTCGAAATCCTCGATGTTGAAAAAACGTATTTTGTATTATTACTTGGGATGTAAAGAAGAAAATGGGACTCATAATTCGAATGCAGTTACAGAACAGAGAAGATATTTTACTGACTAAGGCATGCTACGTGTATGTGGTACAGTGACAAATTTAAATTTCATCATAACTATCATACTACCAACTAACAGTTCTGTATTTTACAACTAATCATTTTCGTAAAATCTGTGCATTTTTATATGATTATAAGTTGATAATGAGTCCAAAAATATTAAATTGTCTTCTAATTTGTAATTTGCTAGGTTTCAATTTTAATTTCAATTTGAAATTTTTGTAACATTTATAATAGTTTCATTTTTAATCAGTTTAATGTTGGTTTAATATCTAAGTCTTCCCGTAACATGAAAATTTTTACGTATTAAAATATTTTTACAAATGTGAGATGCTCAACATTTTTCGTTTATTTAAAATAAAAATTTACACGTTAAAAATTAATTATATGCATTTTAAATTTCCTAATGTTTCGGCAGATGGCAAATTCAAGTAAATATATTAATTCTAGAATTTGCATAGTTTTTATTTGCTAGATAAATATGTAAATTCTTAAATGCCTTGAAGGGTAGAATAAATACATTTTTATGGTTATAAAAACAATTTTTTTATTATTTTAAAGCAAAATTATCTAAAATTCATTTCAAAAGTTTTTTTTTGTTTGATAGTTCAACGTTTAAAAAAAATTAGAATACAGAAAATTATTATTTTAAGGCAGAGTGGTCAACGAAAAATTAAGTCATAGATGCTGGAAAAAATGGTGAAATTTTTTTTAAAAAGTCAGAGAAGAAAGATACTATTAAAACGAAATAAAGTTATCTTGTCTCCCCCCTCTAAAGAATAGAATACTGAATCCATCCTCTAAAGAATAGAATACTGAAACACTTATAGAAACTCAAGATATTAAAAAAATAAATATCTTTAAATAAACAAAATTATTTCAAATTGTGATAAGCGGTGTCTCTATTCATGTTAAAATACTTTGAAAAACAATAGATTATCACAAAACAAAATTCTTCTTTAGTTCTATAAATGAGAATAAAGCAGAAGATATGCCCCTTTTTTTTATCTTCTCCAAAACTTACGCACTTTTCTATAATTATTTCAACTTGTCCAGAGAGATGCTAACACAATTTTTTCATAAAAATATTAAAAATTTCCAAGGAAATAAGCTTTGAAAAACCCTATAGTGTAATCCAGAATATGTAAATTTAAATGTTTCCAAAAGTGGAAATTTTGAATCAACATGTGAGAAAAACGGAGGGAAGAAAATCAGAAATGAAGAAAGTAAAGTCAGAAGGGAGGGGGCAAAAATTAACATAAACATTATAAAATAAATGTTGTCAAAAAAAATTTCAAGAATAAATCAGTTTAATTTAAATAAAAAGGCGCTGTTAAATTATTAAAAAATTAATTCATTGCCCACGAAATATCTGATTAATTTTACTGTTTAGATTTAAATATTAAGGAGAAAAAAGTGATCACTTTAATGTTTTCAATTACTTTTTCAATGCCTAAATCAATCATCGAAAAATTTATAATGTCTTTTCAATCAATAATAAGATATTCCATCCTTTTTTAAATAAAAAGACAGAGAAAAAATTATAAATGCATCGGTAAATATTATTGATATTTTGAAGAATTCTTCTTATATTAATTGAAAACTACGCTTTGCCTCGGATTTCGGAAATCATATAGGCGATTAATTTCATTTCAAATTGTAGGAAATGTAGGCATTGATTATAAGAATTTTGGTATGCACTTTTCCTTCTGGATTAAAAAGAATTCCAAGAATGTTTTTCGTCCTCTTTCTAATCAAATCTTTTTAGCAGTCATTACATTTTTAGATGGAACATTTTAGCAAAGCAATTTATGGGTGACGGATTAAAAAAACTAAAATAAAATAATCTCTTAAAAAATTTCGGAGACATATATATATATAGACTTTATTAATATGTTTCCCTTTAAAAGGAAGGATTTATTTTATGATAAAGATATTTTTTAATTATTTTCAATCGCTTTCGGTGTTCAAAAATTTTTCCCTTCATTTTTGTTCCAAAGAAGAATGCAAGCACAATTCTAAGCATTTCCAAATTATTTTCGAATGGAAATATATTTCCATTCTAAAATAATTTGGAATCCAAGCAATATCTGTTTCTAAGATTCAAGATTTTCTAGATTATTTTTTCCATTCATGCAAATGACTAAACTGACTCATTTCGGAACATTTTTTAAGCTTTCTTCCTAATTCTAAGAAAGTGTAACATTTTTATGTATTAATGAATGAAGAGTTTAGGTTGCTGCATTTTTATGTATTTTAATAAAGCAACTGACAACTGTATTTCTTTTAAAAATAAATAAAACCGAATCGAAAAGAATAATATAGATTACTATTTATTATTCATTAAATGATTCATAAAATATTTTAAAGATGGTTGACTGTCTTTTACTATGCAAAACCCATTTTATGTCTATGCGATATCTAAAATATAGTATATGTAGAAAAATTTAATTAAGGATTCACGAATTACTAAATTTCCTTTCATAGACAATAAGATAATAAGCTCGAAAAAACCTTATTATAATTTTTTTTTAAAATCATTTATTCAGAAGAACTGCTCAGATGCTTCTATTAGTTATAAGATAGGTCAATATAGGAAAATCTTATAATTATTAATTTGGGCTATTAACAATAATTTATTGCTTATTTCAAATCCAAGGAAGATCTAAAAGTTGCTTCTATTATTAGATATTCATATCTCTACTTTCTCATTATTGATTTTCTTATATTCTTAACAAAGGCTTTGTCAAAAGCTTCTAATTCAGAAAGTATGAGGTTCGACTTTAATTGTGGAAATTCTTGCTGATAAGTGCCATACAAAAAATCTACAGTAAATCTTTGATATTTATAAGAGCCTTATAAATTAGGTCAATGATTTTTGCATTAAAATCTTATAAATTGAACAACAAAGCATATTTTCTGTTGGGAAATTTCCTTTCATCTCAGAAAGCAATGGGCAAGCAATTGGGTGACATAAGAAGGAAGTGCTCCTAATCTTCTTATGTAAACCTCAATCAAGAAACTGCTCTTTTTCTTTTGGTAAGACTGACCTTGCCATTAAGATTTAAACTCATTGCTGCTAAAGGTTCAAAAGACTGCCATCATTATATCAACTGAAACTTATGCTATCATATAAGTAGCTATTCCTAGAGCAAAAAGCGTGGAGGCTGTCAGACATACTCATTATGATACGGAATCGAATCATAATGCCAATACTAACTCGTTTTCTCACTGATAACTGTGAAAATGCAATAAATCATATTGAATGACCAGTTTTTTTGTGATGCTATTGTGAATAACTTGTTAATAAGTAAAGACAGAAAACTGAATTGGTCATATTGGCTAAAAAATATGTAATTTTAAAAATGTATATGAGTTAATCTATAAAATTTGCGAGAGCCCCCTATTTACAACAAAACGTCCAAAATTCACTTTGCATTCTTGAATCAAACTCAATCCACTTTATTTTCAAATTTAATTCTTCTTTTAATATTTGATCTTTTAATAAAACAAATTGATGAATTTTTGAGGCATTTTATTCATATCATATAACTTAAGAATTATTTAAAAGAAAATTAAAAAAAACTATAAATGGCCTCATAAAATATTAAATATTAATTCATTTTTAATTCACTTATATTAGTTCCATAAGTATTGATATTCGTGTTACTTTTAATCTTTAGAAAATTTATAGTAATAAATAAAATTCCTTTTTTCACTAAACTTTCTTTTTCGATTCACCAGTTTATATTTTTTATAAATTCACCATCTTTTGACATTTAAAAATGCCAATCGGTCGCATTACGTAATTTTTAAGAAATACGTATTCAAAAAATTTGAGGTTTTAAGTATTAAAATTATCATTTCCTTTTTAATTCTTCTTTGTTTTACTTACATTATTTTTCAGTTCTCGATTGTATAATGGATAAGTAAGTTTATCGTTAGAATCAACTCCTATGCTTAATAGGATCTCATCCCATCCTACTCTTAAGTTTAAAGAAGTCAAAGAATTATAGAAAATGAAATAATATGAAATTAATTTATCATCATTTTATAATTACATATTAAGCGGATTATAATCGACAATACTTAGAAACTTTATTTGTTTTACTTCTAAATATGGTTTTAAATTATATTCTGCTTAGGTCTCAATTAAAACAAATTTAAAAAAAGATGTATGTAATTTTGCATGATGTTTAATGATGCATTTTCATTTTAAAGGTAAATTTACAATTCAAAACACTGGATTTAAAATTAAATCAAACTATGGAAAAAATGATCAACTTCACTAATGAATATGTTAAACATTATTTTTAAGTTTTGAAATTTGATTAAAATAGCGGAAAATTCTTACAAAAATAAAATCCATTAATTTGAATCTCTTTAGCCTTATTTTTATCATCTATAAAAAGATCTTTGTTATACATAATCTTATATTAAAGTGGTACTTAGTATCATAAGCTGGGCTTATAAAATCATTTTTTATCAAATTATTTTATTTAAATTTTCTGTAAATCAATTTATTGTTGTTGTTTCTTATGGAACTTGCCATAGACAAGCTTGCTGAGAAAATCAGCGATTTAAGCTTAATCAGCGTCTCTTGTTTTGTAGTAGCGCCAACGAAGGCCAAGAGTAAGACTTTTTCTACTCACTCATATTCGCTTGTATAGCCCCTTTTCATTATGGGGCACATTCACACACCTTACAGATAGAGCTCAGAACAGCCATACCTAGACCAAGGGAAAGACGCTTTACCCCTATGCAGAACGTCGGGCCATTTTATCGCATTTAACTTATGTTGTAATGCCAAGAAAAATTATAGATGCATCAGATTTGAATAGATATTTTATAATGATGCAACTGTTTTACTAAGCACATTTAGTTCACAGAATAATTCAATACTAGTTGATACTACTGTTCTTCTCTAAAACTTGTATAAATTAATTAGCATTTGTGAGTTTGTTCTTCATATTCAAAAAAAACCCTTTAATACTAATAATTGCTAATTTTCTTCCCTATCTGTGTAGCACAAATGCTTTTATTATGCAAATATAAAAATAAAACGCATAAATTATAAAGAAAAACTGTACATATTTTAAAAAAATAAATAAATTTCAAATTATATTTTAATAAAAGTACCGGCAAAATGAGTTTACTATATATGCTTAAATGTTTGTTTTGACAGTTCCACTAGCTTCAATTTCTTTGTTTGGGACAAGGAAAAAAAACTAGTCTGATTTCCGGGAGTATGGAAGGTCATTTGTTGTTTGACCAGTGGGCCACATTTCAACATCAAGTGAAAATATACGTTTGTCAGCTAAACTGTTTGGAAAAGCCTTGAACTGAAAAAAATTTATGTTCATATCAGAAGAAACAAATGCAAAATGCTACTGAACAAAAGTTAATATTGTTTTATGAAGCATAATTCTTGCTGATGACAGTTTTAGAGCTTTCGTGATATAAACTTTATGCTGCTGACACTTTTATAGCATTACTTGTTCAATGAAGTACATACATCAAACAGTCGACAAGAAGATATGATTGTGATAAAAATTGTATAACAATTTCCAGAAAATTATGTATTTCAATACAGAATCTTCTCATTCCCTGAAATTTCCTTCTAAATAATCTCAGTTCCGTAATTTTCAGAATTGAATATTTAAATACACATGAGCGTGACTTGACGTGCAAACATTATATTTTTCCTAGAATGTAGCCATTAAAATTAACACATTAATTAAGGCAAAAAAACCCGGTCTGATTCCAGAAGAATTGTCTATGGAAAATAAATTTAATCAATCGCTTCTGATATGCTAATGCAAAATATTTATAGACTCAACATAGTTTTAACTTTTTTTAGTGGTGAATAGTTTAGTCTTAAATATTAAAAAGAATGCATTTTATCATTAAAGAATATTATTTTCTTTTAGTTATATTAGGCAGTTTATATTTTTGTTTGAAGTGTATGAACAGTTTCTGTTTTATTATAATGTAGCATGAAAGAAATAACACGTCACATACGGCCTTTTGTTAAAAAAGGAACTATAGGCAACACAAGAAATTTTTTTGTAGCTATAAGTTGTATCAACTGATTCTATGAAAAATTAAGAACACTTTTAGTTTAAAATTATTCACATTAATAAATTTTTTTGACAAATTTGATGTCAGACATTTTGATATAAGTGACGAGGCAATATATGTTAATAATTGGGAATACTTTTTCCAATACTAATATATTCTTCTAATAATTTTACGAGCAAAAAGCCAGCCTTTTTTATATATAATTTTATTGATAATAATCAGAAAACCAGATAAAATACTTAAAAACGTACAAAAAGGTTAAAGATCAAACGATGCATTGATTAAAATATTTTTTCTTTATATTTTCCCAGACGATAAATCAATTACATCACTGCTAGCAGATGTTTTTATCTGATAATTTCGTCTGCATTCCGCATTTGTATACAAGGACATTGAAATGTATAAAGCGGATGACTCAGAGCGGTGCCATAATTCATAACTACTAAACGTAAAACAATGCAAATTTGAATAAAAACAACCCATTCCTAGGAGATCATACCGTTGTTTCACACTGTGTTTGTTGTTTTATGTGTACTATGTTAGCTGATTATTTTATAATTTTTCCTGAAAACTTGATTTACCACCTGCGTTTCGCGTTTTGAGGAAAATTAATTATTCCAAAAGTCAGAAAGTTACTTTCGAAAACCTCCTTATTCCCGACGACTTCTGTTCGTTAAATACTATTTAATTTCAAGACTCTAACGCCATGTAGATTAACAACATTTTATAATTTTATCGTAAATTATAGCAACATAGGGAATTTTATGTATTATTAATTTCAGCTATTTTATTAGAGTTACTTTTACCTTTAGACAGCTTTATATAATAAAACTATTATTTTTAAGTAATGAAATTATGTATTACGATAACAGATGAAATAAAAAAAAATTTAATAAAAATTTCACGTTTTTTTTCTTTCCCTCTCCGTTTATTTTCATATTGTCAGAAGTCAAGTAAAGATAATTCAGCGTTGTTATAAATTAGTTTAAAAAATCAAACCCGGGAATGACTAAAGCAATGTTTAATACCGTACATCAAAGTCTAAATTGAAAACACTATTTTAAAGCAGATTTTTTGATTTTTTTTCTTCTATATATACTCTTCTTTTATACTCTATATTCGATACATCGTTACTTGTACTCTTTTACGTCAAGACTTCTTAATTCTTTCAAATCAGTAGTGAAGACAGCGACTAACCATTCTATTTATATTATTTGTTCATTTATATATTTTTTACACCACATTACAATTTACCTTTAAAGTTTTTTTAGAGAAATATACTGCACCTGGAAGAGGTAAATTAAGAACTCTAATTCCAATGATGTCACTTAAATAAATTCTGCTATCATGAAAACGATGATGACGAATGCTATAATCAGTTTCTTCTTTATTGGCAATATTCAAACGACAAAAATCTCTTTTTCTATTTAAAATGTTTGAAATAAATTTATTAAATAGCGGGTTAACGAATGTCAAGAAATTTTTGGTTAATTAAATTTTAATTGTTCATTTGAATATTGTTATTATTCCATTGACGTGCATACTTCAAGTCACCAAAATAGTATATACATAAAAAAGTGGAATATACAATAATATTTATTTTTGCTTTAGGACCTTTTGCGAAAGAAGTTTTGCACAAATGCTCCGCAATAAATTTTTGATAATTTTAAAGTAAATTAACTATTAAATAAAGGAAAAAAACTAAAAATAAATTTTGTCTATCTCTAGGACATTGAATTAAGGTACCCTATTTCTGTCTAAATGCATTGGCTGACCAATTTAAGCAATAAAAAAAATTTGGATCCTATATTCTGCGTGTGCTTTTAAAAAAACAATTTTCAAAAACTAGTAGAACTATAAGCCTTTTATTGTCAACTTGCTCGCTGTAGTCAAGTTGTTTGTTGAAAACTTATCTATCCATGTGAATCCATGTTTCTATCCATGTGAAGCTCAAATAAGGACTAGCTTCCCTTGAATGACCTCTAGAACGGCAATCTACCTCCAAATATTGCAGATAAGTTAAGCTTCTGCTTCATATGCCAACTAGGTGATTAGAGGTCCTTTCGAGCAATGAAAATGCAATACTTAATATCCTTTCCTTCTGTATTCTTGATTCATGAATGACTCATGCTAGACGAAGAGAGATTAGATCTACCATCTAAATTGTATTCGCAGTAAAAATTTTAGAAACTATAAAATAAGAATTTAATTCGCTAAAAAGAAAGCTTTTAAATGAAATCACTCACTTTACACAGTAATGATCCACAAAAAGTACATTTTATATATCTGCAAGTAGATTTATTTTCACGTACATTTCAACAGAAAGTTAAGATACCTTTTTAAAAAAATTTTCTTCGAAATATGCAGGCACTTTCAGAAGCTTAATGAGGGTCTTATCAATATTTCAGATACCTACATTTTTTACATATATATACATTCTATCCACATTTC
Source organism: Argiope argentata (assembly GCA_026289955.1). Classification (NCBI taxonomy): domain Eukaryota; kingdom Metazoa; phylum Arthropoda; class Arachnida; order Araneae; family Araneidae; genus Argiope; species Argiope argentata. The sequence goes on from JAOUZG010051061.1 coordinate 406,059, forward strand.
AGAGATTTATTGCTTGGTTTTTGGGTTTTTTGAGAGGTTTGAAATCCTTTTTATAACCATATTATTAAGAGCTAAGCTTTAGTATTTCAACGCATTACAGCAATAGATATTAAGTTTGCAATTGAAAATTAAGTTAAGCAATTTGATATTAAGTTTAAAAATCCATATCAATTCATTCTAGGAATGCGCTTATTTTAATGAATATTGTTTATTTTCCGATTTATTTTTAATATTTAAATATTAATCAATGAGCTATCCTCACTATCAAACCTTAATATCTTATGCACTTTTTAGAAAATGTTTAGTAGCTTACTTTTTGTTCAACAAAATATTTCAAGAGAAAGTATTGAAATCGTTAAAGAAATTCAAGCTCGTGATTTTGACGAATCAAAGCTTTTCCAGTCCTAAAAATATCTTTTAGATTATATGTTTTACTGTTTATTTGTGATCAAGGTAGCTCAAAAAATGCTATGAGACAGACAGATGAAATTTGGTATAAGAGTTTTACATCAAATTTGTAGATTTCTATAAAATTTTGAACGAAATTCATTAAAAAAATCTGTGCAGTAGTCCGAATACATACTAACATGATAATTACAAAACGAGGAAAGATAGATAGATAAAACTTGGTACACAGATTTAACAACCGAAGTGCAGTTATCCACTGAATTTGAAACTAAATTCATCAAGAAATTAAATGGTCCTTGCCATTGTTCCTTGTCTTTACTTTTACAGGCATAAAGTAACTCAGAAACGCAATGATTTAAATAAATATATAAAATTCAATAAGTGATTTCATGACTTCAGTTGTAGTTCGGTAGTAAATTTTGGCTTTAGTCGATTGAAAGAAAATTCAAAACACGCATTCAAAGTTTGTGAGATAACTGTATTGCAGCGATTCATCTCCAACTATCGCACGCTAATATGCTGTTTCGAAACTATTTTTCACCAATGTTATGCTGTTAATAATTCACAAATTATTAACACACGAAAAAATTTCGAGAAGACTACTCTTACTTGTTTCGATTAAAATATACTTTAAAAAGAAAAGAAAGAAAAGGTGCTTATTACGCAAATCTAAATATAATGACATTATTTGTCAAAGTGCTGCATTTTATAAACGTGTATTTTCAAACATTGATGAATAATATAGCTAAATAAAAAAATGTGTAATATCATAAAACTTAATATATATGTATGTACATTTGTTCTACCAACATTTTCGAGCGTCTGGGATGATTTGATTAGTGAGTACTGATACGTATGGTCTTCACTAGCCATTTAAAAATATTGTAGGGTAAATGATTTGATGGATTAATTCCAATCCTCTCCCTCGGAGTTGATGGTAGATAGTTATTTTAGTCCCCACAGAAAATGAGCTAAATGATATAAAATTTTATTCACAAGTTTCAACTCATAAAATTAAAAATGTGGTGAGATTAAATCTTTCCTAATTAACCCATCAAGAGGATAATTACCGCCAACGCACATCCATCTGGGTAGGATGGATGTGAGTAGCTTCTAATGGATCGATTGACATGAGGTTAAATCTCCCTTTATCAGTCCATCAAGATGATAACTACCGCCAACGCACATCTACTGGGTAGGGTGAATTTGAATCGCTTAAATGTTTATAATAGATTCACCGACTCACATGAAATTTGATTCTCTAATTTTCACTTATCATATTAAAAATATAGTAGAATGATAACCATTTGTCGAACTTGTTGAGATGTTTATTCAAAATATCTGAATCAATTTTGATGTCACTTTGAAAACATATTTCTTATTATTTTACTAAACATATTGAAGTAAATAACTTATATTTCATATTCTCTTGGGATAGATGAGGATGAGCCATTGAAAAATATCTGCATGTTTACAAATATGCACGAATTTTTTGTACGTAGGGTTTCTTAAAAGAAAGAGTACAAGAATATGACTAACAATGTAAGAATCTGAGTTCAATGTACCTGTTGTTTAACAAATTTAAAATATATATATATTATCCCTTTTATTTGTTATTTATTTTATTAGAACTCAAACAATATTCCATCAATTAAATTTACTTTGTGTTACTTATGCAACATTGTTTTGTTTCCTGTCTTCTTCAAGGTTTTGATAAGAAAAAGGTCGGGCTTCAACGGGTATTCTAGTTTTAAATATAGACGTGTTATCAAAGTTAACATTTGGTAAACAATTCTTTCTCATTCCTTTCTTCGTGACATTCGTTATTCATATGACTAGCTTAAATCATTAAACGCTTCTATTTATTCTTCATTCCTGACTTTTAAAAAAACAAGTTTGAATAAAAATTTAGCCAGTTTGTGCAATAAAGAATTTTGAACTTAAAATAAAAAGGAAATCAGTGCGTCTCAGTGCGTTTATATTGTTTTCAGGTAGAAAATGTAATTTAAAATGTTTGATAATAGTACTTTATTACTTGGCTCGCTTAAAATAAATTCATTTAAGACACATTTCTACCTCAAATAATGTTTCGTAAATGGTGCACTTTTATAAATGATAAAATAACGCTCCTAATTGCAATCGTTTATTCCTTCGCTATTTCACATCTATTTACCTGTAAGATAGGTTTCAGAAGTTCAAGTCTAACATATGTAAATACCTTATTATGGATTTATTTACTTTCTCGTAAAGGAATATACTGCAAAAAAGAAATTATTGTAACTATCAGAAAAGCCAATATAAAGTTCAATCTCAACATTTCAGAACACATTGAAGAAACTATATTTGAAGTTATGTTTCTTCATCGAAAAGCACGCAACTACCTAAAAAGGATAAAATTTGATTTTTTTACCTACATTTCAAACTTTGCAGATTTCTTGTAAATTTCAATTGAAATTTACTAGAACTACTATAATTCAAAAACGGAATAATCTTAGCGGATGAATTGTGACATGTGATTTTACTAACAAAGATGTAGATTTGTAATCACATTGGACTTATCCATATCCTGCCTTAGCTGAGGTAATCTAAATACCTCGCCATAAATAAAATACAGTGGGGAAAGAATTGTACCACCCATTATGAGCAGTTCATGGGCTCATCTTTCATACAGATTCCTATCATTGGGGTCGGAGTTACCCGTTCGAACCAACTAGGGAAGCGAGAATTGACTCCATACTGGAAGCTGTTATCGTCATACCTGAGAGGTCTCCTGGTGGGAATTGTAGATCTGTAACAACTTTTGATCGAGTCTATAAACGGATATCAAGTCTATTAACTATCTATTAACTCATGCGATTGTAAATGTAGTGATTTAAAAAGGCAATGACTTAGGTGTGTGCTATTTAGTATGGGATATTTTTTCAACCCAAATATAAATCCTCCTTCAAATTTAAATTAAACCAGTTGAAAGTAAGCATATTTGTTTGCTCGTCTACCAGTATGCTTATGAATAAAATAACTCAAATACAAAGCAAACAAGATAAATAAAATTTGTTAAATGGTGTCTACACAAAATTTCAACTCTAGAAAATTTTGGATGTGAAAGAAGTGATATAAAATGCTTACTTAATTTTTCTTTTTTTAATAGAGAAAGGGATCTGGAATATCATTTGTAAAATTATTACATTTAGAAATGGGAATATTGTATAATTTTCAATCATAAAATGTTCGATGAATTGCATATTCATTGCATATAAAACATTCTTTATAACTTTGAAAGAGTTCCTGTAATTTAAAAATATATTTTTAATGTTACATTTTTAAATATCTAATTGGATGGGACTATGCAATACTTAAAATGTCGTTAATAGTAATAGATAAAGAAAATATAATGATGTATTTTATTAATAGAAATATAGTATATCATAATACAGCATTGAAGAACCATTTATGATATTAAAAAAAATTAAATTTAAATGTACTTATTGAGATTTTAAACAAATATAATTTTGTTTAAGTTTTATAAATATCTCATACGTAATTTCCTGTAGAGGAAGCAACAGATTGTACGTGAACTCATTCTTTTCATACTAAGCATTGAGTCCATTCTTTTCCTTTAGCTTCCTCTAGAAAATTTCTATTATAAAATATTAAATGAAGAATACTATTACTTATTCGCCATTCTTCTAGTATTCTATATTTATTACCCACTAGCATTTATTTTTTATGTTTATTTTCGCCTTAATTAATTCCTCTTTCCATTCTTCGGCCCTTATTTATAAACACCAAAAATAAATGCTAGTGGGTAATAAATATAGAATACTAGAAGAATGGAAAGAGGAATTAATTAAGGCGAAAATAAACATAAAAAATGCATCCTATTAACCCACATAAATATATCAAATCTAGGAATAAAATTTAATTATTAAAATAACGAATTATAAAAATGTATACCTTAAAAATATCAATGAAAGATTTTTTATGAAGATGTAGTGACAGCTATTATAGAAATAGTGATTTAAAAGGACAGTTTTCGTCTTGTTTCTACTGTTTTGCAACTCTTAGCAAAGAATCAATTTACTTACTCCATATATGTCCTTCTGTACCATATACATTGCCCTTCTTTTACTAAAAACCTAAAACGCATCTTACTATGAGAGAAAGAACAGCTTCACTATTTATTCAACCAATGTCTTTTTACATTTAATAAACTAAAAGTATATATTCTAAATAAGTTTTTTTGTTTCCTATTTACATACCTAAGCCATTTGCATATCGTAATTACGCGCTGCGAGCTTTGGAAGGCCAAATCCAAATACTTGATATATCTTGAATGGATTTAATTGAATACATCTCTGAAGTAAATCAATCGATTTAATTTTCTATTCTATTATGTTTATCAAAATGCGTAGGAGTAAGACAACAAAATTAAATAAAATATCAAAACAACCATGACATACGGATTTGATTAATAAAAAATATTCAGAACGGGTACATATTTTGCCGAATATCAGCACTTTTATTTTATTTAATGATTGTACTGTTTTTGATTGTAAAAAAGCATTTATATATCTGCAAAAAATACTGGATTTCGCATTTAAATCGTTGGATATAGAACAAGCTTATTATTTACAATGTATTTTTCTTGAAATTTTCTGAAATTTTATTATTACTGTTTTGTTTTGTTGTAAGACAAATATGCTTCATTAATAAAAAATAAAAATAAATCTAAAGAGTTTTTTTTCAGGTGAGGGAGAATTCTGTAATTATGAAGATTAAAGGAATTTGTATTACTGTCAATATCACAAACGTCAGAAAATTGCAAATTATTTTTTGAAAAAAAAATATTTCTTTGCAAACAAATTTTAAAAAGAATTTTTAAAGTGTTAAGTCTATAGCAACCAATACTGTTATTCCTCATTGACATAAGACTAAAACTGCTTAGAATTCGTTCTGGAATAAATTATAAACTTGATTTAATATAAGAGAAAATAAGATTCTTACAGTAAGTTATTATCCGAGAAATTAAACTGAGATCATATGATAAATATGATTTTATTACAAAGTTGAGTATTTTTGTTAGTTCTTTTGTAAGTTATAAAATTTTATGAACTATTACCACAAGTTTTTAATTTAAGATATTTCCTTTTATCTTTCATAAATTATAACATATTATATCGAAATTTTTCTATATTAGTAATTATAATTAGTATGTATTCATGCAAATGAATGTTAAATATATTCACTAACAATTATTTTTATAATATTCTAGATTATTAATATATGTTTCATGAATATGTACTATAAATATCGATTATTCTTTAAACTGATTCTACAATACCAGTTCATTTTTCTAGATTTGAATAGATTTTAATTTATTAAATTTTAAGTCTTTTATTACCGATGTAAATGCTGAGAGTCTATTAAAAATTTCAATTTCGATAATTTCAGCTCATGATATTAAAAACGTGATAACTATATTCAGTTATTCTTGCGAAAATAAAATACTGATTTATATTAAATACCATCAGCTTCTCTTCCTTGAAACAACTTTTTATTAATAAAATTTGGTTTTGTGTATAGGAATACAGTTAATTTATTATTAATATTTTGTTCCAAGTAGGGAAAATTTAAAAACATTTTTCTACATTAATTGAATAAATACTTTTCTTAAACTAGCCCATAAAATCACAATTAAACATCACTTTTTTCACATTTCCAAAAGTGAAATTTAGGATACCTTCCTAACAATCTTCTTATTTTTTATTTAATTATATTTTCATTTCTAAAGAAATAAATCTATTTCTCTAAAGGAGCTAGATTAAAAGGAAATGGCAATGAAATATAATAAAGGTAAAATACTGGTAAATTTAGAAATACCTTTTGAAAAGTAAAAGTTCAATATCATTCAGCTGTTTTCACAGCCTTTCATTTCTTTAACGGCCAAGCTCTGAAACTTTAGTAACAAGCATTTTCTTTCGTCGTTTTCCTTATGTTATGGCAAAAGTGGAGAAACAGGATAAGTGATTTAGTTTCACCATAATCATAAATTAGCACGAATAAGTAGTATTTAAAACAGAACAAACTAGAGCTCTATTTCATCATGGTAATTATGTGCGGAATTAAATTGAAACATATTTTGGGACTGTCAGAATCTTTTAATTTGTCGCTTGAGACGGATATTAATTTTTGAAGAATTTAATTAAATTTTGGTTTTTACTAGTGGCACTATCTGTTAATGAATTTACATAATAACAAATTATGAAATAATGAAAAGACAAAAAAATTATTACGAAAAAAATTGATGTCTTTTTGTACACTAATAAAAGATTTTTAAACGTATTTTCAATTATTCAAAATAATTATTTATTAATCTCTTTATGATTTAGTATTTACATGTACAAGCAGTTTTATCTAAAGCAGATATGGTTAGAAAAGAGAACAAGTTCTGAGCATAACCAGTCTTTCCTTTTGAGGCTAAAAATGTTTTCTGTAACAAAATAAAATAAACTTTTAAAACAGAATACAAATCGATTGCTTCCATTAAATTGAAATGAGAATTTTTAGAAGTCAAAAAGATTTTAGTTCCATTAAAGTATTAAGAACGAGAATTCCAGCTATTGAATGATGTTTACTATAACTTTGAAATGCCAATTTAGAGTTGAATTTCATATATAATAACTTTAAGCAGATTATTGAATTCAATATTCTGCTTTGGCTTATTTTCGGAATGAAACCCATTTGATTTAAAATTTTAACTGGAAATACTCAGATTTTAATTGAGTATTAACTATAAAATTAATCTGTTAATTGAATCATCAGGTTTAAGTTCCTTTGAAGGCTAAATTCAAAATTGTGCAAATTGGGTTTTGAAATTATTTTCTGTAACAAATCGGAAGTACCAGAATTATCAAGATATGAAATTATCAAGGCAACCGGTTATTGTTTATTTTAAGATCAGTATCATTTATATGATAACATCAGTTTATATTTTATCATCATATTTATTTTTATAACATTGATTTCTAAAACCAGAAAATGAACCTTGAAAACTGATAATCCTTTTGAAGTTCAAAAAGGTTTGATCTGATGTGAAATTTATTCTCGAAAACTGTGTGTTTATTTTTTTCCCTGCAAAAACACGTGATCCTTGTGCGAGAAATTAATAAAAATATTTAGAATGTTTGATATCTTATCAGATTTCTTGGTAATATGCAACTGCTGAACCATCTTTTTATGTAATTGGCAAGTTCGTATCTTTTTCAACAAGTTACTTCTTGAATTCATTTTTTTTTGTTTTGATAATTAAATTGCTAATTGTCGCTTTAAAAGTTCAAATTCTTTGTCTTTTTAATCATATGTACTGTAGGAGACTACTATTAATTATTATTTTATTGTTCAGTTATCATGCAACAATTGAAACTCTGTCATAATTATCAGTAATTTTGACATAGTTCTTCGTGATATAATAGTTACTATGATCATTATGAGGCTTCATTGTCATTTATATAATTTACTGATGCTGTTTCTATTCAGGTGTTTATTCTTTATGTGTTTATTCTTTCTTAAATAACTTAAAGGTTTTTAAATGCAATAGCTTTAAATTAAGACATTTTTATATTTTTTTTATTTCGTTAATAAAGAATAACTTTACTAAAAACAAAGTTTTGCAGAATACAGCATTAAATTGAGAAAAGTATAAAAAAAGACAATAATTTAATTTAATTGGTTTTTAATGCTTATTTATTTAAACAACGTTTTGATAGAAAATGCTGCATAGCCTGAAAAATAAATCAACTTCTTAGAAAAAGCCAAATGACAGGCAGCTAAAATAAAATATCGGAAACAGCTAAAAGGAAATATTAATGGAAGTACTTTTAAAAGTTACTAATCGAAATTCGGAGGTTAGTAAGTTAATATTCCTTATTAAATAAATGTGATTCTATAAATATTTATTTTATTTACATTGGTTTAAGCTTTCAGGAAACCATTAATCCTTTTGCTTTAGATTTAGTGAATTTTATGTTCAGTTTGAGCTAAAGAGTTTATTTATTTCACATTATTTTATCAATATTTATATATGATATTCTGTAAATATTTTTGTGCTTATTAAAAGTCCTTTAAAGTAGACAAAATTGTTTACTTGAATCTCTCGGGGGGGGAGGGGAGAAAGAAAGCAATAAATAAATAAAACTAAGCTCTTAATCATATCTTTCCTGCAATGCTCGCTCAATGCATATTTACTAAAAGGAGATAAATCTATTTTATGGTAAATAACCTCCAACCAAGAGTATAGCTCGATTTCAAAAAAATTTCCGGGAGCAATATCTTTAAGCCTTTTTCTTTGCCTTTTTTAAAGAGGTTAGTGAATCCAGATATTTGTTATTAAAGAATTAAGTTGCTTCATTTCATAAACATTTTGAGGGGAAAATTTTAAAATTATATTCTTTCTAGTGGATGCATCTTTTATTTTTCTAAGTAAGTTTATAAATTTTTATATAAAAAAAGTATTGTACTAGTCAAGCTTTGGAGAAAATTTTGTTAAAGTGCTATTTTTTTTAGGTGAAATGATATATATTTTTAAAAAATCTGAGTTGATACTTGGGAATGGGTTACGGGCTTTAAGCTATTAGTAAGAGCTTAAAATATTTACGTAAAATAGTACTGGATATAAAATACTGAAAGTGTAATTTCTTTTTTTTTTTCAATCTTAAGAATTATACAAAGATAAAGAAGTGTAATTTGAAAAAAAAAATCGATCTCAAGATTTTGGTGAATCAACATTTTTCAAATCTGCTCTAATTTATAATATTATATAACTTGATGTTTGCTTGTTTATCTGTAAATGAGAAAACTAGAAAAACTACAAATAGAAGTTAGTGAATGTTTTTTAGAGATAGACTGTAGATTTTTATTAATTTTTTTACGAAATCCATTTAACGAAACTCTTGGTGTGGACATGAGGATTCAAAGCTATTTAAAGCAACATTACATAATTGATGTGAAATTCAGGACAGAGTTTTGACAGTTAATCTGTAGATATATATAAAATTTTGGAGCTATCACTAAAAAAAAGATAGAGAAAATCTTTCTTTAATTTGTTGTGAAACTTCACATCAAAGCAGCCATTTTGTCTATGCATACTAGAAAATCTAGGGAAGAACTCTTCTGATGGTTCTTCTATGAGGCCATCTAAATTACGATTACTTCGCTTTCTTCATACGCATTAAATTAATTAAAAGCATTAATTAACGAAGAATTAAATTAAATTAAATTATTAATTAAAAGGTTTGATTAACCATAGAATGTGTAAAATTACAGCATTTGTTTCAGATTTATAAATTATTCCACGACCTCAATTAGGCTTTGTAAATAACCGTAATTTTTGTTTCGAGCAAATACTTGCGAATTAAAAGCAATTAAAAGGTAGCAAATTAATTCCTTGTGACTTAAGATGGATAACCATTTTAGATTTGAAAAAATATATCTATCAATTTCCAAAAAATATTCCAGATATTAGAATATACACTGAATGAATAAATAAAACATGAAAGAGAAGATCACTTAAATACCTTCATCAAAAGATTTTTACTAGTATTCACATGGGTATAATGAGAAATATATATTGAAATGCTTTTCATGTTGGAAATATGGTTTCAAGTTAATTTTGCTAAAAAGTCTTTCGCTGCTTGTATTATCAGAAAAGAAATAACCCGCTTTCTGAGCTACTTGTCATGAGTAACTAAAGCAGTAAAAGCCAACAACATAAATATAATTTTTTTACAAACATTTGTTATGTGATTGCCAACAAAAGGACATACTTTTAGTAAAGACAACTTGTTCGAAATATTATAATCATTTCTACACTCAACAGTTTTGAGAGACTTTTCCCTTTATTCAAATTAATTTTTGCCTCGAAAGTAAATTACGAGAAAAAAATTCTCTTTGATTAAAAATCGTATGGCTTCAACTAATTAAATTATTTTTTTTAAAAAGTCACCCTTCTGTGAAAAGAAGAATAAAAGATGGTTCGACATTTTAGAGGTTTCCTTCCAATAATGACATTCTAGTAAAATTAGGTGTTAATAGACGGCCTCTGCAGAAGCCTTATATTGCCTTTTAGTGTTATACAAGGAGCGTGCTTATCGTGGGTGTTTGTAGTTGATGACAGAACTCCATTCAAAGAAATTTGCAAATCTCAAGAAGTTTCTGTGACGACGTGATAAAAGAGGAAGTTCAGATTCCAAAAAAATTAAGAAAATTATTGGAATAAGAAAATTATTTATTTTCTACAAACATCCCACTTTCATTTTGTTTGCCTCTGCCGTTTAAAAGGAGATGAAGATGGAAACTCAATCTATTATTTCGCTTTCCTTGGAACAAATTTTAACGCGTGAAAAAAACAGAGAATTTGATAGCGTGCAACAATGTGGTAAAATATTGCTTTTATTGAAATTTAAGTAATCGGCAGCGTACTTAACCCTTAAGAGTATTTCTCAATAGATTAAGTTTAACACTTAAATAAGGATATTTCGTTAAAAGATTCTTATAGCTAACGCCAATTGCTTGGTTATCAGTTAAAAGAGAATATCCACTGATATATTAAACTTAGTATATAAATAATAATGCTTCTTTATAAGAAGAATAAATTTGATTTAATGCACTAGGAGTGAGCTAGTATCCATTGCTAAGTTATTAGTTCACAAGACATTATATTTGGTATCCAGGAAGTATCCTCTGATTATATTTGAGGTATCCAGGAAGTATTATCCTTTAGATTAGGTTAATCTATTGATAGATTAACTCTTAAATGATAAGGATACATCCACTATAATTCTCTAGTTGTATAAAATATCGATAAATTAATTATGAGTTTGCAAGCCCTTATTTTGATTATATTTAGGATATCTATAAAGTAAGTTCCGTTAGCCAATTAAAAGAAGGTAATAATTAATAGAACAAAACACTTATTGTTAAAGAGGTGCTTGCTTTCGACTATATTTGTGTATATGAGCATGGGAATGAATTAAATTATATAAGAGGCCTTTACACTAAAAATGGTGATAAGAATCAAATTTTGACACCATCAGCCAAAAAAGAGATTGACTGTCCATCTCTCCGCAAATTTGTCAAGAAGATTACCCTAAAACGAAATAGATGAAATTTGCCATGCTGTCTTTGCAAGATAACTGCAGGTATTCGTTTAATTTCCCACCGAATAAGGTTATAGTTTGAGTATCTGACGATATATTTACATCAATGTGTTTTTGAGGGCGGTTGTGTGTTTTTGAAGATGTGTTTTTTGTCCATGTGTACTAATTTTTGAACGAAATAGGCCGAAAGGAGAACACTATCAAATTTTAGATTCAATATTAATTTAATTGCTCAGTTTAGAAGAAAATAATAATATCTTCTTTCATTTTCAATTGTTAAAAGAATTAAATAAAGAAACAGATGATGCTGGGAAAAGTTTTATGGAACCAATAGGAACCGAAAGGAAAAGAATAAGTTTTCATCAATAATCTTTGGAATCTTTTATTTTATGACATCAGTTTACTTGACAAGAAATGTATGACGAAAGGCTATTTTTCAATAAAGTATATAAATGCAAGTAATTAAATAATTTTTCTCCATTTTTTATTGTACTCTTCTTTTGTGAGATAGATTTACTTTGTTCTATTAATATATCAGTTAAAAGCGGCATTACCACATCCACATAATTTTGGACGACAGCCAAATGTCAATTCACATGTTGCGATTCAGTTTTAAAAAACGTAATTCGTCATTTTTATCTTTCTAACACTGTAAAATTATTCTGGATATGTAAACTTATCTTCATTCTAAGAATACATCGAAAAATTCGTAAATAAAAATCGAACTCGTTTGACAATATTTCTTTTGCGTTGATGTCATTAAACCGTTCACTTTCTTGAAAACTGAACAAGAGAATTTCAAGACACTCAAACTTTTGGAATTAATAACAATGACCATATTTTTTAATAGGATTAATGATAAAATAAAAACAATAATTATGTTTGGTAATTTTACTCTTGACAGTTAATTGTTGATATTTGAAGAAATATTTTGCTATTTTGAGTTGAATTCGATTTGTTGTATAAGCATTTTTAAAATAACATTCGATAAGATGAAAAAGTTAACAACGCTATTAAAAACAGCTATTTTTAATTTACATAAAACACGAAGAGAACGTGTTGTTATTGTCAAAAAATTCGAACTTCATATTTTCGCTATCTTTACGTTTAAGTCCTCCCTATTTTTGCGTGTATGTAAATGCGATTACTCAAAATTGTGATAATTGTGTTCAATAAATTTCCATTCATAGCTTTAGCCTCTAAAGTGTAGTACCAAATCTATCAAAGGGTTCTGTCTATCCATATATAAATTTTCATGCATGCAAACATAATAAGTCAAAAACATAATAAATTAAATAAATGAAATTTGCAATGCGATTTTCTGTGTACAATTATAGTTCTATATCAAATTTTGTTTTTTGTTTTTCAATCTGTTAGAAAAGGCGTCCAAAATAAGTATTCGGTTTTCTGGTTTTTGAATATTAATCCTTAATTGAGCAATTAATCTTCAAAAATCGCAAGCTAAATTCAATAAAAAATGCTAGATTCACGCTAAATATCAATTTTTCTTAATTTTACTCGCCAACAGCATGCAGCTGGACCACAATTACACAGGTTGTTTTATATATATATATAATAAGAAGTACATAATTCTCGTGTGTGTGAAAATAAAAATCTGAGCACTCATGGCCCCACCCAATATCCACAGTTTCAGGCGTGAGATGACAGGATAATGCTTCAATTGAAAATATGCCAGAAAATTGCGTTGAGACCGCTCTGCAATGCTTAAAATAAGTTTATAATATCTACAATTAACATTCCGTCCACCTTGCTAATAAACGTGAACGATTGAGTTACTATGAGCCCATTAAGAGCATGTCATCCGTCGTCATCTCATATGGTGATACAATCCGTCATTGGTGAAGGTACAGAAAGTAATATAAACATTCCACCTGTGAAGCGAAAATTTACTACTATACTAGAAATTTCTTACCCCTATATCCGAACTAAACCCCTTTCCTTCCCAATGGACTGACTTTAGATACATAGTACTATTTATATAACTTCTGTTATAAATTCTCTACATTATTTGTATTATTATTTTATTATACATAATATTATTCTAATTTATTCCTTATATGAACTAACCGGTGAAAATAACTGCGTTAAAATATACAAGACAATTTTAAAATTACTTCTCAAACTTTTTGAAGAGGTCAGACGTATGAGGTCGCGATTAGGATCGCTACAAGAGGCCGTGAACTAAGCAGCCGAAATGGATATACTAGATTAAGCAAAACATTTTAAGGAAATATTTAATTACTATAATACAACAACACAAATTATATAAATTAAAAAGTTCTCCTTCAAATTTTAAGCAGTATGCCAGATACAGTGGCAGGCGGGAAGAAGTCTAAACAACAAATATTTTGAATATTGAAAACCCTATTTTTAACAAATTTATTTACAACATGTATAAAATATATCTAGAATAAGATAATTGGCTTAATGCAACCAAAACATTACGCTATTATTAGTACAAATATTAACCAATAACTAGTTAATATTTGTTTTAAAATAAGTGTGTGAAATAACTTATAAAAAACAAATATTTTCCTACGAATGCGATTTTTGCCTCTATAAAAGTATCGTGTTGCAAATAACTAGAAACTCATTACGCAGAGAGAAGAAATCAATATTCATTGACTCTCCGTACAACGAAAGGAAAACAGAATCATAGCAACAGGTAGATCAGAACCCGTGATCTTTAACGCATCCGCGTGTCACCATCCTGTTAAATTTTCAAGATTTTAGAATCACTGTAAGAATCATCTAAATGAATCAATGTTTGAAATGTCAAATCAGACAACCGCTTTTAAACTAAAACTACACCAACAACGCCCAAATCAAGAATGCTATATGGTGAAACAACAAAATTTACCAAAACTGATAGGATTGCAGGGTTGTCAAAAGAAATATATAAATTTTAGCACTAAAGGCAGAAATGTACCGTTCTAGCAGATGAACACAGGGGTTCACTGAAGTCAAAGATAAACGGTTAATGAAGGAAGAGGTTTTGATAGCGTATGGAAAGGAAAGTAGTATCAAACGGCCAAAATACAGAAGCCAAAACTAGAAAGACAATTTTTAAAATCATTCCTAAGAAAGTGTATTTCGATTTGAACCTAATTAACTTTTTTCATCTAGGGTTCAAAGGCCAGGAGGGAGAATTTTTTCCCAACTTCAAGGAAGATGGAAAATCCTCCTCTTTTCACAGTTTAAAGCAATTCTATTTTTTTTAAAGATGTTTTGAATTAGATTTTATGTAAACAGATTTAATGAGTGATAAAAAATATTTATTTTGATTTAGATCTTATCAGGGAATTAATTTACCGAAGAAAAAAAAATCTTTTATATGATTTTTGTCCAAATAAAAAATACTATCATAATTAATAACAATGTGACAAAAAATGGAAGCCGCTATGTGACATATTATACCTTATTTTTGCAGGAAATTTCCCAAGTAAATTTTTTTTGGTAATTTCTTAGAACTTGAAAAATCATAATTAAGAATTAATAATACATAATGTTCATTGTGAACGAAAAATCCCCGAAAGATTTTAATAAAGCTTTTTTTTAGAATTGGACAAAAAGATGTATTGAAGCTGCAAAACATGTTTTCAAAATTTGCTTGTTCAAAACATGTTTTCAAATCATGCTTTTTTTTTCGACAGCAGACAGAAAAATTAATAAAGTAATTGGAAGCGAAATACAAGTTCTAATTTAATTAGTGATGCGTTTAAAGTCGAGCATGGAATAACTGAAATACTTGTTTATAGAGATATTTTATTTTTTCCTCCTTTTGCATTGCTAATCTTTCAACCTGGTCTTAATATCTTAAGTTTTTATATTCTAACATAGCATTGCTACAAAAATCAAACGTTGCTTCAAATAAACTCACGAAAGCGTAATTGATATGTTTAAGAATAAACATTTTTATGGGCATGCCAAACTTAAAAATATGTAAGGAGAATTAAATATTTGTATATTTTATTTTCGGTTAAATATTTTAATGTTTTTTTATATAAATCCCAGCCAGGGGTATATTCGCGAATTTGAAGAATGCTAAATTGGGGGGGGGGGGGGGTTTTCGAAAGGAGTCTTTCGATTTAACTTTTTTTTTACCTTTTCTAAAAGAAAAATGCGAAAACAATTTCTTCGAAAGTCTGTCTTTCTTAAGCTCCGAGCACATTTTTTTGCCAGTTTTCGAGGAATTTCATCGAAACACTTGCTTTCCAGGATTCATATTCCAAGTCGACTTTTAAATTCGGTTTTTGCTAAACCCAAATACTTTATTTATTTATTTTTCTCAACTTCAACGATTTTGAAGCGTTTGTTTTCCAGGAATCAAATTTCTGGTCTCCTAAGCAGGACGCCACAGCCGATTCTGAGATTATTGAAATTTTTGGACTTGCTCGGAGAACACAGAAAGAATGGTAAAAAACGTGTTTTCTGATGCTAGTATTTGTCTCAAAAGCGTATTTATTTATAAATATTTCTTTTAGTTTGGATGTACTGATTTTAAATGGAAACAAAATACTATTGTAATATCTGTTCGAAGAATATTCAAAACCCATAAAAGACTCCGTTTAGAGTTGAGCCCCTTTTCAAAACAATTTGAAAACAGGAAGATTTCAAGAAATGCACAAATATGATACTCCAAACTTTGTCTTCAATTCTTTGGGGGTCCAAATGTTATTTGTATGCTTTTGGTAGTTTTGGAACAGACAATTTATAGGTTCTTTGAAATCCAACAGTTGTTTGTATGCTGTTGGTTGTTTTATGACAGAAAATTTATAGGTTCAAGTCTTGGTTATACCATTAAAGAGAAAAGGGTACATTGTATGATAATTTCGGGGAGCTTCAAACGGTGAAATTTTGAAGGTAGTATACGTGTCTATTGAAGTGACCTTTCACCAACAAATTAAAAATCAAATAAAATGGCGAGCACTTTCAAAATTATCTTCATCTAGTACCTTCCACACCAGAAGTTTATGTAATAAATAAAATTTGACTGGGGCTTTCAAACTTTTCCTTGAAAACTTTTATGATTGATTGTATGTAGTGTGTATTTAAAATATCCAAATTTTGAATATAACTTCTCAATGTCATCTTTCACAAAATACATTTCTTAGCTTATAGGGCATTGAAAAATCTTCTTTCACTTCATACATTGTGTATGCAGAATCCATAATTATACTGTTGGATAGATTCTGAGAATGCTTGTTTTAATATATTTGATAACGTGAGAAACATAATTGCGTTTATTATCAATACTTGGACTTGAGAATTTTTTTGTCTAAAATTTAAATTGTTATCAAAGTTAACTGATAACATGCTGATTTCATAAATAAGAATATTTTGCTAGTTTATTATATTTTATTTTATATTCTAATAATGATTTTAGATGAATGCCATTTTATTCAAGTTATTACTTACTTCGCTTAAAAAGAAAATATTTTCCTTTTCCTCAGTGGCACTTAAAAAGTAGATTTTTAAAGCAGTAGTCGTGCGTAAAAAATCTGTTTTCAGATATAAATCCAACTTCAGTTAAACTTTCTGCCATTTAACTTTTAATTATCTCTTTTTAAAATCTGCATTTACCCAATGTATGATAAAGGAAATTCCGTTTAAATACAATTCATTCATGTAATGTTGATAATGTTCGTAATTCAGTTTAAACGTAATCTTATTTTTTTAATTTGGCCCAATAAAATCAGTATAAACTTCAATTCCAATTCTAAAAATTATAACTAAGCCATTTATCGCCTCATTATATCTAGGTATAAAATGGTACTAAGTAATAAAAAAGTTTTGGTTTCAAAAAGCTTTTCATATATAGGTTTCATATATAGGTTCGAGTTTTTTGAGTAAGGGTATGTACTTTTTAAATGGCTGCAGAGCTTTTTTTAAAAGCGATATTAAAAAATTATAAGCCTCTTGTTTTCGGGTATATTGGGTTCCTTATTTTCCATAATTATTTTCTGATACGATAAAAGATTTCAGTAGGCAAATTACTTCACTTTTTTGCATTATTTCATAATCGTTTAAATGAATTGTCTTGTTGAAATTTCTTCTGATCCAGATCAGCTTTTCTACCACTTATTCCCAAGCCTCTATTCGAATATAAGCATGCACTTTCAACTCATTCATATCAAATTGATATTTGTTTTCATTTCAGGGGTTATGTTTTTCGTAGAATATTTTTTTACTTGTTGCATCTTTGCATGCATTTAAATGCTATAACTTAAAAACGCAAATAACACACCGGTATTGAAATCACATACGGAATAAATGAAATTCGGCATGTGATTTCAGTTGTAGTTTTGCATTAAATTTTGGTTTTTCAGACGGGCAGAAAAAAAAATGCATCAATGACACGCGGTTAATAATTCACAAGTAATATTTTTCTTTACTATGCTACGAAACATAATTTCTCTCATGTGTGGCATATTGAAAATAAAAATCTCAGAGTTCACGATTTCATGCGAGAAGAGATAGAAGCTGAGATTTTTGTTAGAGAGCATCAGAGAAAATTTCGTGGAGGTCATCCTCACTGCTCTCTTTATGTAAAGAATTTTTTTTATTATACTAATCTATGATCAAAGATCTCCTGAAATGGGAGATATTTTGCAACGATAAACCAAAATGACAAAAATATCCGAAAGGAAGCTTACATCGGATTATTATTATTCCTTCTCAGTGATCTAGAGTCTTAGTGTCAAACGCACAGATACGAGGCAGACTATTTCGCAATATGTCTGCATTCAAAGCAGAAAAGTCTTTGCTTATAAAAGTTCTTATTTAGGGCTTTGACTAAGGTTTTGCAAATCGTAAGCCACAGCTAATTAAAATTAAATAGATAAACAGAGGCATTCTATTGTATTGTTAAAACAAAAGTTTTGTTATTTCAATTAATTATATTTTGAAAAGTAGAAACTTATTTTGAGTGTTTGCACATTTAAAAGACAGCATTGAATGTAAAGGAAGATATGTATGAACTATTTTAAGAAATTGGGAGTAGAATAAATTAGCACTAACTATATCTAAATTGTTATAAGAAGCTGAACCAAGTAAATACGAATATGGGCTTTTACCGAGTTTCATATCTCACATAAATAGGGTGAAAAGTAGAGATAGCAAATGACTGTAACTGTATCAAACTTTAACAATCTGCATTACTGTAACTATTTAGTTTATAAAGCTTCTATCCTGACTAAATATTAGCTGTATCTTGATTTTCGTAACCCATCGTATATTTGATAGATTATGAGTTTAAAGAACTAAATAACTAAAGATACATTTGAACTCACTCTGGGTCACTTGAAAAATCATAAATGTCTGGTCATCGCGCTCTCTAAAACAGGGCTCTGAGTCGCTTACACTCATCACGGCTCTTCTAATAAATATTCCTTGTATTCCTGCTTCTTGAACTATGATTCTTATTTCTCCCCTAATAAATTCAAATACTCTCATTTGGGTATAGGGATGATAAACAATTATTGTATTATGCCTCCTCTTAACCAGGAATTATACAATAAATGACTGGCTTCCAAAACTGGTGAGCTTAGTCGATTTGAGAATCCCGAGCCACGAAACCCTTTGTCATTAAGTTCTAAATTTTCAATTCACAACTTAGTTAAAATAGTTTTAAAATTTTTGAAAATACCGGAAAAAATATTATAAAAATATAAAGGCAAAAATGATATTACAATTCATTCACTACTGTACAAGTTTTGAATAAGAGCCTATATGATTTTCTCCAGATTTAGTTCTCGTTCCCTTCTAATCGAATACTGTCGCAACAAGTGCTTAACTTTCATGCATTTCAAAGTAGGGGGAGAATTCGACAAATCTCTGAAAAATTCGCTTCGCTTCCACAAAATATACATATAGATTTGACTATTTCCACGGTCATACATTTCTTTTTTCTAATTCAATGGAAGAAGTATTCGATCAGTCTCTAAAAATAACCTCTTCTCTTCCGCGAAATATCCATATAAATTCAGGTCTATCCACAGTCATATATTTGTCATACAGCATATCATACCACCAACATGTTGAAAAAGTAATAAGGTGAGTTTGCGTATGGTGGATTCGGATCATATTCTTTCTTTTTTTTCTATTTATTTCGCCTTGGGAATTTCTTTACGAGATTGAAAAAGGGGAAAGTTCGTGGAATTGAAAATAACTTATTCGTATTGGCATCGAAGAAATAAGGTATGCAATTATTTGAATAAAATAGAATATAATCCATAGATACGATTTAATTTTTTGAATTCGTTAAAACTTATAAATTTTCAATTTCTTGTTCATTTAAAATTTTACTCTCTGAAAAGCCTACTAGAAGCACGTATTAACAGCATAAGTTGTATAAAAAATTTTATGATACTGTCAAATAAAAAAAATCTAAAATTTTTTTTCTGTAGACCATGTATAATATTACTAAAACAAAACTATTTCCGACGAGATATGTAAGCAGCTTTCTTAACAAGTTAAAACATTGTAAAATACATGAATTCAAAATATTTTAGAGGAATTTTCAAAAAAAAAAATTTTTAATCAAAATGTTATGTGTTAAAAACTTCACACAATACAGATGAGCAACTGAAACCAATAGCAACTTGTTTTTCTGAAAATTTACAGCTCTTACTTATCATGTGCAACAGTTTGAGAGCAGATGTAGTCAACCCATACAAGTACTTTACATTAATAAAACATTTTGATTAATTTGACGAATGACATTTTGATACAATAATGACAATATGACTTGGGCATGAAAGCGTTTTGATTTCCATCAACGTAACTTACTTCAATTGCAGAGTATAATGCAATTTATTTGAAAATATAAGGCATTTAATTTTAGAAAAAACCTTTTTGAAAATTTTACTTCTATGTTATTTAAACAGAAAAATTTAAGCTTTCAAGATTACGATTAAAATAGGGCTAAACTTCTGCTATTAATAAATTAGATACTATTAATTTTTCTTTTTTTCTGGTACATTTGTATGAGAATAATTAATTAAGTACAATCAAAACAAAATTCCTAAATCATTAATAAATGAAAATAAAACAGGAATATGCATTTTTCACTTACTTTGTTTAAAAACAAAAATATAACTATCAAATGATAATAGCAATAAACAATAATAAATGTATTCTATTCTGAATTCTGTTTTCTTCATTTTGCAATTTTAGTACTCAGAATTTTAGGGTGCTTTACAATTAAAACAAACAAAACTAATTTAATCAATAAGAAAAATATTCAACAAATAGTGTTTGCGTGTGGAAGAACTTGGCAGCTGTAAATATGCTGTAAAAAAGCTACAGCTAGGAATTTAAAAATCAACAATTAGTGCTCTGAAAGATCAACAATTTAAACGTATGCAGATGTCACCCAACACATCCAGAGCAATAGCGCGCTCACAATGCTGTTTGCTTGCCAACATTTAAATTGTGAATTAAGAAACAAACTGTTAGTATTTCTTTTTTTATCGAGAAGAAATGAGTATACATCAGTTAGAAAGAAGAAGACTGCAGTACAAAAAGTGCTACTTTCGCTTTTGGAATCACTACAACTAATTTAAATATCTTTTAAGTGCTTGTTTCACTGTCAGTCGAACTATCTCTTAAATGTTTATTTTCTCGCCATTCTTTTGTGATTCATCTTTTAGATGGGTTAGTAATTGTTTGAATAATCATACGTAATTAGTAATAACACATGCAAAGCTTTTAAAGCATAAAGCTTAAAGAATAAGCAAGATTCATATCTCATCAGCTTCATAACTTCTGTATCATAGTAAAATTTGAAAAATTCGGCATTTGTGGTGAAATATAAAAATAACTTTCTAACGAAGCTTTCCAATCATTTTTTAAATCAATGGCAGGTGATGAAAAATATAAACTGTTTGATTAAAATGTTTGAATGATTTTTGTCCATGACCATTATTGAAATATTGCCAGAAAAGCAGCATGGATCGCAAGGAAATGACAAATAATTAAAGGAGAATTCTTGTATACTTTCAAAATGGGACGAACCCACAATAAAGTTTTCACTGTAATTTTATGAGGCTCTTTATTCTTTTAGCTGCCAGAAATTAAGTTCCATCGGTGAAAGCAATGGTGATTAGATTTTCAAACGCATGGATAAAAATAATTCATCCCTTGTTATTTAAAATAAACCAAGAATAAAAAATTCCAATATTTTGATGTTGAATAATAGATAACAGTATTTTGCGACTATATCATCTTGAATAAAAGGATTGTGATTAAAAGCCAAAGTTCATTTTATTTTAAGCTTTTAACTCCTAAAATTAAAGATGAATTTATTCTTTAGATATTATTCTTAAATTATATAGAGTCATGATGACTGGACAGAAACCCGACATAAACATAAGAGATGAGAATTTCAATGCAAACTGAGGGCAAAAGAGGGAGTTGGCAACCTTTAATAACTCATACTGGAAGATTCCCGTTCCGGAAAAAAATGTGTTAAGTTGAAATTTATCACGAGAAAATTCGTAGAAATCAGAAATCTTATTAAGTTTAAATTTAAATGGTTAGAAAAAATTTAATTTTAAATCATCGCTAGTAATTTGAATATTTTTCATCAGCAGAGGGCTTGTCCATGGCAAATGCCATAAGCAACAACAACAACAACATATTTTTCATGTATATTTCTAATAATACGGAAGTCGAATAGTAAGCAATAAGTTTATTTATAGACGAATGCTCAGAATCTTCACTAAGTTGTTGTCTATATTCATTAATTTTAAGCTGTAAATTTTCTACGAGGGAAGACAATTTTTTTTAATTTTCATTTTATAGGACAAATACGACGACTTTCTAGAAAAATGAATAGTTGTTTTAGATTGACTAGAGAAATAATGTAATTCTAAATGTATAAGAAAATGAACTTCCCGAATCTTGTTTTAATTTTTTTTTTAAAAAAAAGAAGTTAATCAAAAAATAGAGTTATGTTGTTGTGACACAGATCATAATTAAAGAACAAAGTTGTAACATTTATATCGTCAATTTTTTAAAAAAAATCCTTATAAAGCAACATAAACAATTCAATGAAATCTTTTATTTGATTAGTAAAATTTACGCGAATAAGAAGTATACAGGGCAAGTAATATTACTGTAGTACAAGTACAAAAGATGAGTCAAATATAAAATTATTAGAAAAGATGCATGTGAGTTGTTGGTTACGCAATTTGATCCTTAGGGCTTAAAAAAATTGTTTGTTCATAAATTTTTGAAATAAATGAGTCTTAACTGATGAGATACTGTACCGCGATTCTATTGTAATTATTTTCGATTTTTTTTATAAATAAACTTTTTTGAGACTTTTTCACCAAATGCTCTAAATTTTAAAATGAAATTAAAGTACATGATAGGGTTCTTTTTAGTTATAGATAGTACTGCATAGATCCAAATCGTGAAGGAATCGTTCCAAATAGTGAAAGTATTTTGATAATGAAAACCAAATTTGTGAATTTCCTGTTGTCTGCAGAGAAAAAAATATTAATAGAAACTATAAAATATGAGAGCCCTATTTGTTGCTTTTCCGGATGCATAATTCGCATGACTTCTTTCATGGGAGGCGACCATTTAGAAATTTGAGTCCTCCGAAAAATGGAAATAGTTTACCGGTATTTTATTCCCTTTCCTTCAATTCGTTCGTTTAAATTTTGGGACAAATAAGTTAGTATTTCACTCCTGCTTATCACTTTGCCGTTAATTTACTTATCAGAATGCTTATTGTTCCCAGAGCAAAATAAGTAATTTTACTAGGAATACTATTCATAGTGTTTGTGTTCATAGTTGTTATTATTGTTAGACGAAATATTAACAATAAAAATGAAATGTCTAGCTGTAGAAAAAGCTTAAAACATAATTTGATTTCTCTGCGCCAAGGGCCACCTGGAAAACGACGACAAAAAAAGCGTATTAATTATATGGGTTGGTTAATGGTCCCACTATCAATGACGGTAATTGCCTCTCTGTAGGGGGTCAGTGCTAGGATAGCTATTTTGTATTTTTTATGGCTTTTAGCGAATATCTTGTTAACTGTTGCTTCCTCGTCGTTTATTTCGAATGTTTCACAAACTAGTCGAAGTTTCTTTTATAGTTTCGTACGGATTACGTTCGAAAATTCCTTTAAAAAAATTTTAGAAATTTTTTTTTTTTCATTCCTTAAAAATATATTTCCCCCAAAAAATACTTTTTCATTCAAATTATTTGTACTATGAATAATCATCAGCATAAAATCACTTATTCTTATAATTTAAAATTAAATTTATTTCTTATAATTTAAATTTATTCTTATAATTTTATTTTTTAATTAATTATAAAAATTATTATTCTTTTAATTTTTTTTATATATTTTTACTGGGAATTTTTATTAAAAAAGTATAGCAATATGTTTCTCGTTCTTGTGAGCTAATACTATATTGGCACCTACAGTGCTGAAAGTATAGAGCAGTTTTTAATGTAAAGATATTTCGAGTCTTCGAATCTATAAGCTTATTTCTTTTTAGTTTTTCTAACATTATAGCTCCAAATATGTACATATTACTGCTAAAACATAATTTTAATTTATTTTGTTTGATAAAAAAAATAATTCTATTTATTGCTTTCCTGACTTTCTAGTCCCCAAAGATATTTTGTTCAATGTAAAACTGTTTAGATATGAAAATTTAAGTATATTTTAAATTGATTGTCAATGTTTCTCATAGCATAATTTTATAATTTCCAGACTTTTTGGATTTAATGATTTATATATTTTTTATTTGTTGATTCATTGTTGAAGAAAAGCACGACCAAATATTGAAAACTTGAACCATTTAAATGCAGCTGAAAAATTTTTATGATAAGGAAAATAAGAATGATAATTATATTTTAAATTAGTCTCAAATAATAATTTATCATACAAGAAAATATTTTAAAACTATTTTAATTTATCCATAAGTAAATGCTTCTGTTATTTCCTACTGAAAATTTGATTTAATGTTAAAAAGATGCGAATTCTACATACTTAGAAAACCTTGGAGAGGTCATTTTAACCACTGTTTTTAAATGACTGAATACTATAAATTTGTCGCTCTTAGTTTACTAAAACAAGTTTCTTAACATATTGAATTTTACATTTTCATCATATTTCTTTCCTTGGAATTTCATCAGAGCGACACTTTCGTATTAGAACATTTTTCATACAAGCCGTTCTCTCTTTGTGGTCTTTGAATGATTTAGACACTTGTTACTTTGTACACTTCACAGCAGCAGCAATACTAAAATCTTTATTTCTTTAAGTTCTGAATAATTTATCGAAGTAATTTATCGAAGTAAAATTATCATTTATAATATTCCTTTTAGTATTTTGAAATAATTTCGACACACGATAAACTGGAATTTCTCCAGCGGTTCTAAAATGGGTCTAAAGAATTACCTAGAATTCTTCAATTCAACATATTACTAGCATAGCTCATAAAATTTTATTTTACAAAGCTTTTATTTCTCAGTATCCATCCAATGAATGTAGTTAGTAGTCACATCATGAGGTTTTCTAAATTGCATTTATTAGATTTTTATCAGTTGTGGTTATGATAAGATTGTGTACATCACATGCCTGACAGTAATTTGAAAGATTTAAAGCAGCGGACACAGCAACTATTCAATCCACAATTCCTCAAGTGCTTAAAATGCCTAACTTCATGAGCACTTGCATGTATAATTTGGTGCATTTGTAATTTGTATGCAAAATTTGAAGCAGTTGTAATTTGTATGCCTAATTAGATGTATTTGTAATTTGTGCCCCTAATTTGATGCAGCTGTAAATTTTATGCATAATTTGAGGCATTTGTAATTTTTATGCATTACTGGATGCACATTTGGATATGAAATGCGTCTTCAAATCTTATATTGAGGTTTATTATCTTTAAAGGTTCAATGAGAAATTAAGGACGCTTTGTTTCTGCGCCTCATAGTATTTGTTTCACATAAGACTGAAATCAGTCGGACACTTTGTATTCATAGTTTTTTTACATTGTATTAAAATATTTCCAGTCCTTCAGCAAATATTTTAATCGAACATTTGCTGTTCTCGAGAATTTACTCCCGAATTTATCAGGTTTTGTTTCAAGTGCTAATGAGCTAAGCACCTTTTCTAAGCATGCTTGCTGATCTACTCTATGTTTTGATTTGCTTTGTAGCAAAATAAAGGATTTTCAATTTACTTGTTTTAGGCCTGTGGCACTAAAGCAAAATGCTTAAAGTCTTTTGGATCATATTGATTTCAGATTCGGTCGCAAAAGTCTCGAGATTTCTTTAAATCTATAACGAGGCAGAGTTCTGTGAAAAAATAAAATAAAATCTTAGCCTGCGTGATCCTAACTGTTTATTGAAATAATTTGAAAAATAAAAAAACTGAGATTTATCTAAAAAAGTCCCTCTACCGATTTTTTTCTTTCATTAAAGGTATCCATGCTCCTACAAATTTCTTTAGAGTTACCCGCCTAATGACATATGAGTCATTCCAAAAATCGTACCTCCATAACATATTGTACTTCTGATATCTTTTTGAAAAAACTATAGGTAAAAACTATAGAAGCTATATATATCTCAAGCTTTTTCCTATTGTTCATTAGTTTAGTTTTTTATCTTTGATACCTTTCTTCCTTGTCTTCGGCTCTTGTTCGTCTTAAAGATTTTTTAAATTGATAATTAATGTTTATCAGTAAATATTCTTTATTTTCTAAAATAAAATTATCCATATACTCAGAATTCTATTATTTCTACATATTATGCTCCAGTTCTTTTAATAAAAAATATCAAAAGAAATTATTCTCCTTACTGCTTTTGCTTTTCCGTATGTCTTAGTTTGAAAGAGCTAATCATTTTGTACTTTTTTCGGTGTTCTTCTTTTATTTGATTTCCGAATTTCTTGCTTTGGGACAGTGTTTTACTTGCAAATTGATTACAAATGTTTATCAATGAATTTTCTTCACCTAAAGAATAAGAAAAGAAATCTTTTAGATTCAAAATCAAAAATTAGCATTCGCTCTCTCGAGCTGATTCACTTTCATCATCAGGAAAGTATTTATCTTGAGTTAAATCCTATTTTCCTTCTGAAGCAGTTTAGTTTTAGACTACAATTGTAAAATTTCTTCTTGTCGATAGTTTTATTTTACTAGTGATCCTTTGTGACACCAGAAAAGAAAACATTGAACCAAATGGAAGACGACAGCTAAAGGAAATAATAATAAGTCATTCTGATACAGAGGTTGTTTTCGAGTGCTAACATGTTGTCCTTGACGACCAACTAGTATTTTTCACCCACCCTCAAGTATATCCTTCCTAACTAATTCTATTCAAATTCTTATGAAACGAAAGATAAATAGAGTGCGGAAAACCAAAAATAGAATTGAAAAGCGACACATTTTATAATATTTGTTCAGCAGTCAAAATGCACACATCCAGCCTTTCTACGTTTATATATATACAGTGCTGAAAATGGTGAGCAAAAATAAATATTTTTTTCTACATATTCTTAGTGAATAATTAAGTAAATTCAATGATCAAACAAAAAAAATCGGAAATTCGTTTGAGGTCAAATTGATCGCTCCTTTCTAGTGTCAATGATATAGTTTGAATCATAACGAGATAGTGGTAAAAAAGGATATTATACCAAAAATCCTAGATTTTCAAAACTACGATCGTGCAGAAGGCGATCCGATTCATTTTCAACAATATAGATAAATCATCATGATTCTGAAGAAACAAAATGAGGATTTTGTAAGTATTAATAGTTCTAATAACTACTTTAGAATATTATTAATAGTTCTAATAACTTATAATATTCTGAATTTGTTTTAAATCTAAATTGCTCCAAAATTAAGCTTAGTTATTTTTACAATGCATATTGTTTACAGAGTATTTAAATTATTATATGCTTATACATATTTTTAAGAACTAAAACTATATAATGAATGACTGGTTATTGTCAGAAAAATTTTGTAACGCCAATTTCGTACGACTTGTTTTCGAGTGAGATAAATTAATTAATCTAATTGAGAAATTGTTTAAGATTTCTAAAAGAAAGCGAATAATTTTTTTTCAGCGTTTAAGTACAGAAAATTCTCATAAGAAATTTCGGTGTTTTTTTTAACTAATTGAATGAAGAATTCTTTTCTTTATTAAACTAATAATTTAAAAAAAATATTCAAATTTCTAAATTGATTTAAATGTATATAATCTATTTATGAATACACAATTTATTATATAAATTCATTTAAATAACTCTTGAATTTTTAATGCTTTATTAATCGCTTCATTTCCATTCAAACCAAATAACGGAATAAATATTTTAAACAATCATTTTTGAATTTATTTTCGAAACTGCTTATTCCACATTATTTGAGAAGTAAATTTAATAATAATAGTTTTTAAAGAGAAACTTTTATCGGATTGCTAAAAATGTAGTTTTTATCTTAATCATTTTATACTTTTAAATCTTTAATTTCTAATTGTAAATTCTAAGTATTGTGCTCTTTAAAATACATTTTTTTTTTCAAATTACCAGCAGGCATCCTAAGCATGAGCCAAACCAATCTATAAACTAATTACTAAGTTCTAAAAATAATAAAATGATGTTTGTCACAGAAAATACATTAAAATTTCAAAACTCCGGCCTATCTTGAAAGGATTAAAAAATCAATTACGCATTTCTATTTTTACAAACACAAAGCGAGACAAACAATTTAAATAAGGGATTATAAAAAAGAGGCAGTGTTTTTTTATATTGATTTTATACTACACAACTCTATTTTTAACATCATTTGTGGGACGAAAAGAATTGTCATTTATAGCATAAATATCTGAGAGATCTGTAATGCTATTTTATTTTGTTTTTTAAAGTAAAAATAGCCAGCTCAATTCTGAATATTTACTCAGTTGGGACTAGTACTTAGGGTAATTCCGTTTTCAAATTAATTGAAGTTTAATCCGATTAAATGTCAAAAAGAGATAATTTACTTACTCCCCCTCAACATTTTTAGCTTTAAATATCACTTGAAATTCGTTTTATCCTTCGTTTCAAACCCTTTTATCTTCACACAAAAAACAAATAATCTGACATTTTGTTAAAAGTATAAATGAAGAAATAGCAGCGTTTATTTATCCTGATAATTTTATTTATAAACAAACTATTCTTATCTTTTTGCATGAAATGTTTAAAATGTTACTGTCTTTCAAGGTTATTTCTAACTTAAAATAGTATCCAATTTATTTTACAAGTTGGCTGGATTTAACTGGGAAACCTTGAGCTAAAACTTGTAATTTATATTTAAATGGGCTTATTTTATGAGTGATTAAAAATAAAGCATTTTATTTCTAGAATTTTGAAGGTTTTTATTAAAATAAAAGCTTGATAGTTTTGTGGCATGTCCATTGTTTACTATTGACATGTCACAAAACTATCAGGATATGATATTTGCTAGTTTTAAAGCGGTAACAAATTAAAAATTTAGAAAACTTCTTTTTTAATTGCTACATAGATTTTTATTTCTATGTTTTGAATTGCATTTTAGATTTTTGAGTCGCAAATAAGCCCCAAAATTTGCGTTTTAATAATTACGCATAATTTGTTGAGTATGAGTTATTAACCCTTTGTTCTCGGAAAAGTAATTCGATGCATAATTATTCAATATACAAGGGCTTGTTTATTGCTCCAAATTTGTGCGTGCGTGTTTCAAATTAAATTTCACGTCTTTTTCCATTCTATAGATAATCAAATATTTCAATAATCAAAATTGAAAAATAAATAAATAAAAAGTCAAAAGAATGCACCATCTAGAATGGTGCCAAAAAGGCATCATCGAGTGCAAAGGGTTAAATAGCAACGATAAACTTTAAGAAATGTATTCCTTAACTGTCAAAAAAGTCAGTATTCTGAACGAACAGACTGGCCACCAATAACGGATAGATCAACTAATAAACACAAAAGTCTGTATCATTCATATAAAAAAGAAATCACACTCGATTTTAACAAAAAATATATTTAAAAAATTTTATTTAAAATTTAGTGAATTTGATTTTATAAAAATTTGAACTTTATTGGAAATATTTAATTATTTTAAGCAGTTTTCTTACTAAGATTAGTTTAATTCTGCAAATTATTATTATCTTAATGTTGCAAAGCGAAGGTCAAATAAATGTAACATCTTTCTCCTTTTCAGTTTAATTGAATTCTACTAATGAGTTTTCAAATTTGATCTATGTCGAAAAGACTGCAATACACAGAATTTGTGTCGGACAAATTTTCCTCAAACGGAGCTAATGGAGCCATTTGCTTTGCTAAAGACAATAAAATCAAGCATCCTAATGGAAACGGAATTAAACCCACTTAGTTTCCTAGGCTGCCAATTCCGCTGAATAATGTCGGCGGTTCGTGATGACTTTCATAAAGAATGTAAATATTTTAAGTGTATTTGATAAGTCTTCTAATATGATAAGTTCCTAAGAATACATTCTCATAATTTGAGAACATCTAAGAAACGCCCACTTAATTTAAATCAATGAGGGCATCCAATAACTTACTCAGACAAAGAATTCACAAAATAATGCTTTTCATTTTTCAAAACATAAATTTTTTTCTATAATCCTTTGCTATTAACTTCAATAAATGTAATCCCAAATCCTCGGTGAGGGAAAAATTGCTAATTGCAATTAAATAGTTTCAATAGACCAAACATGTGGACTAGATTTACGAAATGAACATTTTCAACAGATAAGTGGGTTTTTTTTTTACCAACGCAGACATTACAGTCAGAACTGAATGCTCTTTAATTTGCCATTTTTCTAACGGATGAGCTTCTGAAATGCGCTGGAGCCTTTTGAGTACATTTTCTGTATTTTTTTTATATACGTATGTGCATATTTGGAAAGAGTTTTTTTTACCGACATTTGATCCCTTTTAATTTGGCTATCGTTTCTCTCAATTATTTGTTAGTATTTTTATTGATATTTTCCCCTTTATTATAATTTTTCTTTAAGCAATAAAATATTATCCCCTTTTTAATCCAGTGTTTTATTTTCAGCCTAACGCTGTAAATATTCTGTTTTTGAGTGTTGTTAGAGTTTGTTTCTGTATTTATGTAGTTTTCTTTCATTTATGTAATTCATTAAGAATCTAATAAACAAATTCTTATTTTTTCTTATTTTTCGTGATCTTCAAAAAAGGTGAGGATTTATTGCTCATTTAATCGTTCAGTAACCATAATGATTGCAGTTATGGGGCGATGATCAATTGAGTTGCTAACAATTATTATGCTTACTAGATATCATTCGTAAGATAAGGAATATGCTTTCACTAAGTTTATCAAATCTATCTCGCGTTTGCCCAAATTTTGATGTTTAGTTCTTTCTTAAGATCATAAATGAGAGATTTAAGAGAAACGAAAAAGAATAGAAATGGCCCAAATTGCAATAAACCTTATTGGCGAAATTTATGCTTTTTTTTGAAGAAAAGAAATTATCAGTTGGAAATAATTCGTCCGATATTAAACAAGGGAGTTTATTGGAAGACTGAAACTGGTTTAGTAATTTAAATAAATATTTGAATTTTGCCAATATTTTAACAACTTTTATTTTTTACAGAACAAACCACTAGCTTTTTTAATTCTATTTAGAATTAATTTATTTTGAAGATTAGTATTGTCTATTCAGGATTGAAGAGGCAATTCTTTAGCTGATAACGCCAATGACAACATTTAAAATTAACTGAATGCTCATTGCCACTTGCATTTGAAAAGTAATTCGTTGTAGTGCTGTGTTTGTACACTGGCAAAGATTGTGCCAGTACATCTAACTCCCTTGTATCTGCTATTCTAAGCCTGTTTCACATTGCTCACAAACTAAGTCCATTCTTGCACATAAAAATGCATGAATTGGCAATGGTGAGCTTTCCTGACACTTGAAAGGTTTAAACTCCTTTTTAACCATTCTCCTTTAGAAATACAGTGTTAAAATACATTTAAGAACGCATGCTTGTGAGAAAAAGCAAATTGCAGCAATCACTGTGTTGCGAAATATAGTGTCATCATCTATGTCACTCATGATGCTTATCTGCATCCAAAACTGATATTTGGGGAACGGTTGAGAGAATTTGATTACTCCATATATTGGCTGATGACACTATATTGTAGCACATATTCCCGTAGCTTCTACGAAGGTTTCACAATTCGAGAAAATCATGTTAAATGCTTTTGATCAAATTCGTTGACAATTTCATGAGATTTATAACTTGCTTGACGCAATTGTTTAATAGCAGTAGATACTGATTCATTGAAGTATTTATTTTCTTTAATCTGATATACATCGTACTTTATATGGAACTCTCCACGTTTAAAACTGAAAAGCTGCTCTATGATTCCATTTTAAATTACTTTTCTTTAATGTTTGCTTATTTAAGTACATTCTTAGTTTTGAAATCGTCATTACATTAAATATACATTTATGCGAGTAGAATACTTTCCCAATTATATATCTCCTAAAAATTTTCGAAAGTTAATTGCAGTAATCTTTACTCTGAAATGTTTGTATTCAACGCAACTTTTATTTAATTTATTATAATTTCAAATGACTACGACTGATAGCAAATTTTGTGGTTTATTCATTTTTCTCTCTTTTCAAATGTAACTGTTGACAGTTAAGCAAAAGAATAGAATGACAGCCACGTTTGCAATAAGAAAATATTCTACATTTGAAATGAATTGTAATGTAAACTATTTGAATGAGTTACATTCTGATTATTTTCTGTACCTTTGGATTTTGAAAAAAATATCAATTGGTAAAATAATAAGTTATAGCTGAGATATTTTTCAAAAAAATTATCAGTTATCATCCTTTAGCTGTAATATTAAAAGCTTCTAAATTTTTGTCAAATTAATTAGAACTCCAGTTAAGATACTATTAGTTTCAAATATCGATATTGACGTATAATACTTCTAAGAAAAATATAAGAATGGAAATTTAACATATTGCCCCCTTTTTAGTTTTTTCTTTAGTTTTAGGAAACGTTCTGTAAGCTACAGCTAATTGCTTTTATTAAATGACAACATTTAAGTTACAATATTTCGATTAATTTTCTAGTGACAAAATTTGAGACAGAAGCAAAATGAAAAGTAAATTGACTCGCTATTTGTTTCTATTATATGTTAATTCATGAATATTATGTTTTTCAAGTGCAATTAAGTTCTGGATTGTTTTGAGATTATTTTCAAGCGAACCATCAATGTTTTCATCACACTCGTGATGCGTGTTTACGGTTGTTGTCACATTTGTTTATTTCTGTTTAACAAATTACTTGCAAGCTTATCTATTTCAATCTGTGCTGCACAGTATACTTTTAGATTGCGTTTCTCTTGCAGAGATGAAGACTTGGGTTCATATTTAGTTCCTTTTCTCATTCACAGTTCAAACTTTCAAACTTTTTCTGTACGAAAAATGAGCTTTTACGAATTTAAGTTACGGATTTATGTCGTAATTCTCATGACTACGTGCATTAGACGAGTGAAAAATGGTTTTTAAAGTCAATTTTAGGGTGGAGAACTATTTTGGGTGTTATTTATAAGTAGAAGTATATTACTCGGATTTATATGTTTCTCATCTCGTACTATGCTAGAATTAAAAATAATCTGAAAGCATTCGCTTCTAATTTTATTTTTCTGAATACAAAGGCCCAAGCAAAGGGTCACACTCTTTTATTTTTGTTTTACCTCTAATTGCTTTTATTTTATGCTTTATATTTTCAACCACATTAAAAAATATAAAATGATTTAATATTTAACAAATTATGGAAAAAACATAGTTTTCCTAATATATTTAAGCTTAATTAAAAAAATTAATCCAAAATTTCTTTTAAAATCTAATCTAAATTATAATTTTTTAAATTGCCATAACAATTTTTATATTATTTTCAAAATCCTTATAAACTTAACCTAAAACTTGACTAATATTGAAGACATGATTTCTTTAGTTGTTTGATCAAGCTATAGGTGAGGAATGATATAAATTTTAAAATCTTTAACTTAAACTGTTTTATATAAAAAAACTGCTAAAATTAAAACAGTGATTTTTTTCAAATGTGTTCGAATTATAAATAATGTTTTACAATTACGGATCATTTTTAGTTAAACCATTAAGATTGGAAAAAGGCAAACTTTTATTTTCATACTGCTTAGGAAGATTTTTTTAAACAAAAAAACAAGTTTTAATTAGCTTTTTTCCAGGTTTTCGCTTTCGATTCTACTCTTTTTAATTTCCAGGAATTTGTTCTTTTTTGCTATCTATAATTAGAAAGTTATTTTCCATTAATTCTACGTAAACGTTCTTGAGAAAGTTTTAGATATATAATGAAGTTAATAAATTTTCAAAAAATCTGTCTCCAGGATCTTATTATAATAAATTCAAGATTTCTACTGATGCATCATATTTAAAATAATAATTCTTTTAGAATACTATCAAAGATACGTTAAACGAATACGAAGAATACCTTATGTTATGAATGCAATCATAACACCAAGAATTTTTCCCTTTTTTTTATTATGAACTAACTCGAAGGTAATAGAATCTTATCTTTCAAGAAACACGAAATAAGATAATTTCTTCAAATGATCTTTCTGAAGTAAACGAATGGTCTGTATATCCTGTCAGTTTTCAGAGTAAAATGTTTCTCTTTAGTCTAAGAGTTATAAAATCGAAATCTTTTTATTAAGTGAGAAAAAGAAAAAAAAAAGAAATGATTTTATGAAAAATATTCCCTTGGTTCTTTATTTCCAATTTCCCCTTCAAGTTCCTTAGAGATTCTTCCGTTCGGTGTCTCCTGTGATGAGAAAGGGAGATTGTGTATCTCTCTTTATTAGTGTAACTAGTTTATTAGTACATTTTCACTTCGTGATGTCCAATAAATTTACTTACTACAATATTAAAAAGGTTAAATTACCTGTCTATTTTACCAGAATTATCTCTAGATATTAAGCCACCATTGCTTTTCCTTTGAGATAACAGTCGTGAAATTGGTTTTTCTTTTTTCAAACAAAAGAAGCGATTCTAACGAAGATATTTCTTCATTTCATTAATTTGTTTCCCGTTCAAGTTTCCTGAAAGGACCTTTAATTCGGTGTCTCCTGTGATGAGAGAGAGATTCTGTTTCTCTTTCACTCTATTCAATAGAGTCCGTTTCACACAGGAGTCACCCTCTCTCAGCTTCTCATCCTGAATGAGGCAGGAAATCACCAGCCACGTCCTCAGTCATTAGAAGCTTCTGACATTCAAGGTTTGGAACACATCCGCTACGCATTGCGGGTTTTTCTTCCTCGCCAGCAAAGGGCCAAAGGTTAGCCACTGATCAAAAAACTTGAAACTATCCATCGACTCCTAGTTGCTATCGGGTATTATTGATAACTTGAGAAATTCGTTTCTTAATTACCAGCATAGAGAAGCAGAAACTTATTGACAAAAATAGTGATACTCTTGATTGGTCTTTATAGCCAAATTGATTGGTAAAAATCTAAATTTTAACCTTTTATACATTTAGAAATTTTGGTATATTTTAAAAAGTACTCTTGGCTATATAGATCGATTGGATTATTTTTACGTTTACTTATCAAACACTCTATTAGTTTTAAGTCAAATTATTTTTACAAACTTATTTAACAAATAATTTAATAAAGGAAATTAATATTTCCAATTTATCAACAAGTTTTCTCCAAAATTAATTTTTATTTTAATTAACATGTGTTAATTTTTATATTAAGTTGTTCGTATGGATTACATTCGAAATGAATCCATTTCAGAAAAAATAATATTTTAGACCAACTCTTTAAATGAATTATAGTAAATGACAGAAAAAACACAAAATTAAAAGTACATTAATAGGCACTCGTCTCAACAGACTATAACATTTAATTTTGTTAGTCTGGAGAATAGCAGCAGAAACAAAATGAAAGCGGTATGTCTTCACAAAAAAAAACTTGAAATTCCATTCCAAAAAAGAATTTTATTCCTTTGTATAAATTAACGGAATTAGAAACAACCTTTATATTTCTTCTCGTTATAGTCTGAAATCATGTATTTTGCTATTTTTTTCAATAAATTTTTGTTTCGATGATGAAAAATTCATTATGACCAATTATTTTTGAAAGCAAGCGTTCTAGCACAAAATTTTTATTAATAAGCAATAAGCTTCTGCAAAAAACGTTTACTTAATTTTTATTGTTTCTATTTTTTTGCACAATTTGATTAACGACTCTCCACAAAAATTTTGAACTCTCTCTCCCTTAGCACTTATTATTATTACACTGTATTTAGGTATATTTCCCAAATACATTAATTGCTTGAATTGCAGTGTGCAATTTTAAATGAGTACTAGACATTTAGCAATTAAAACTAACCTCAGGACGCCTACTTAAAAGCTTCGAGATTAAATTTATACCACTCACATGTTTATTTGTTAATATCGTAAGACGTATCGTGAAAGTATTCTTTGGGCATTTCAATTCTTTTTATTCTTTCGTTTTATAATACTATTATTGTTTTCCTGAAAAGATAATTATCTTTTGCAATCAATTTGATAATAAAATTAATTTAACAAAATAAATTCATTTTTAAAATACAGTATTATTGAATAAAATGAATATTATAAAATATTTAAATCATAATTTGATACGAAAGCTTCAAAGGAAAAGCAATCTAATTTGAAGTTTGAATAGAATTTTTATGAACTGAAAGATACTAAGCAGACATATACAATACGTCTTACAAAAGTTAAAAAAAATATGTTGATGATATAAATTTAATCATGAAGCTTTTAAGTAGTGCATCCTGTGGTTGGCTTTAATTATTTAATGCCCAGTGCCCATTTAAAACATCTTATTGCCATTTAAGCAATTAATATATTTGGGAAACATGCTGAAATACAACAGTTTATTAACAAAAACTACTTTCTTAACATGACAAGATGAAATTCGTCCCGTACAGATCAACAGATGTCAAATTTGGAATCAATATGATGTTAATGTATAAATATGTATGTACATATTTTGTTAATTTTAAAAAGAAAAATACATTTTTTGATTTTTTATCGAGATTGCTTTTTGTGGCAGTAGAAATAATTTTCTTTAAATAAAATAAAATAAGAATATCTGATAACAGAAAAGTAAAAAATAAAATAAAATAATGAATAATTGACATAAATAATTATCTGAATTCGAATTCTCCAATTTTAGAGATGTCAAGCATGAACTACGACTGAAATATAGACGTGTTCAACAAACCGTAAAACAATTTTTATTTAATAATTTTTCAACATTTGTAATCAGACATTTTAAAAGTTTCGAAAAGTATTCATCTTTTTTCTGAGATTTTTTTCTGCCGTGTTTAAGATTAATAATTATTGAAAATTTTCATTTTTCACCCAAGTTGAATACAAACTTTAATTTCCCAAAAATCTTAGAAAAATAATTTTAAACACTATTTGGTAGTAAATTCCCTTATTATATAAAATTAAATGCTTACTTAGTTGAAAACATTGCTATGCTTTGTGAAAAATGAGTTCAAAAGCATTCTTCCTTAAAATGAGTACAAAAACATTTTTCATAACGAATACTATTTCCTGTATCATCGAAAGGTGAAATACTTCTTTAATACATTGTAATTCCGATTAAAGAGTTCTTCTAATTGCAAAAGACAGAAACAGTCTTGCAACCACGTGATTGACGGAAATCCTTTTCTTAGCAACTGGCGGCTCGCCAGTCAACTCTTTGATGAAAGCGAAAGACGATTCATGGTCAAACTCAGGGAATGCTGTGAGCACTAAGTGGGAAAATGGCAATTAATTGAGAGTTTAGGAAGCGGTCTTTAAAATCTATTAGACACAGGTCCTCTCCCAAACGAATGGTTTACGTCATGGAAATAGATAAAAAGCCATCTTCCAATTTCATGTAATTAATAGTCCAACTGTGAATGAACTCCTGACTTGTGACCTAAAAGGACCACACTTAGCGGCGATTATCTTAACTTCATCTTTTAGAGATTCATGGTCAAATAGATCCGTGGATTTGTGCCGAAAGAAAACTACAAAGCAACGTTTTTCATTCATTCGTTTAGAGTTTGACCATGAATGAAAATATTTCTCGAGTTGTTTTCTTTCACTTCCTGAGTATAGAATATCTAATAATTTTGAAAGATTTAGAAAGTGGATATTCACTGAGAACTTCATAGATAAAGATAAGTCACGGCCTTCAAATAAACTCAACTGAAATTTCAACAATTTGAATGAAAAAAAAACGATTGAAAAAATCCAAAGTTATTTTCAAAGAAAATTAAAATTGAACAAAATGTTTGTTATAATAACAGAATTATTCTTTTTAATGGATTATTAGACTAATTTTATTTTTAACAAGAATTTTCGTTATTTATACTGAAATTACTATTAATGCCAAACTATCTAAATTTCATTACAGCGTTTCATAATGTTATTATGAAAGCGAACTTTTAAAGAGATTTTTGTGACTGAATAATCTTCGTTTCTTTTTTTGTCCTTCGTCTCCCCTTCCCAGCAAATATTATGCTGCCATTTATATAAAACGGTAGAAAATATAAACGTTCGCACTCATTTAAGTTTTTACTTAAAATTATCAATTCAATTTGGATAGAACAATTATAAGGTCAATTGTTATCTCACAAACTGTAAGTATTAAAATAAATTTTATTTAAAACAAAATTCACCATAAAAAATTTTTTTGGTTAGTCTTGTAAAATACTATTAATTTAAAGTAATAACTTGAACTGCTCTTTCGATTATTTTATAATTTTTTTCTTGATTTGATTATTTGATTGTTGCTTTCTGATGTGATTTTTTGGTTCAAACTATTTATTTCTTGAATACCCAAGGATTTGTGGAAAAATTATTGGATCTTTTGGTAAAAGCTTTAAGATATTGGAGAGAGATTAAAGAGATTGGCTAAAGTATTACATTATTTTTAGGCTAATTAAAAGAAATATTTTTATTACATAAAAAAGGATTATTTTTTTTAATTTTTTTATTTCTATAAATACTTTTTATTTCAGATATATCATCATCATCATTATGCATAATGTTAAGCTAGAAAATGCATTTGGTTTTCATTCAATTTTGTAATAAAAGTTTTCTTTTAAAACTTTCCTTTCACTTAAAATTTAATCATACATTCAAGTTATTATTTTTGGAACTATTAAGTAAAAAAAATCGTAAAATGTTTAGACAGTTTAATTAAAAAAATCGTAAAGGATTAGACATTCATTTCAATAAAACTTTGAAAGAATATTTTTAGTGATGTGGAAAATCTACAGATGTTTGTTGGTTTTAGGTTTTCGTGTGGATCGTATTAAATATCAAGTTTCTCGTTTGGAACTAGTTGTAGCATCAAGAGTCATCTCTCAATAGCAAATATTAATCGTATTCACAGCAAGAACAGGTTTAAAAAAATAAGGACAGCAATTTTTTGTCAAAAAATATTATTTAAAATAAAGACAATTCACAAGATATTAGATTATACGCATATTTTATAGAATAATGTTTTCGCTAATATTCTCGTCCAAATAACCAAATATGGTGGTTTATACTTTATAAATATTAAGTTTTTTTATTTTATGTACTTCACTAACATTTTCATACTATAAGCTATTTTCAAATAAAAGGCAGAAGAGAATGAAATAGACAAAATTTTAATCATTGATTTTATTCATTGGTACTATGCTGAGGCGTCATAATCTGTGCAAATATTTTAGGCTTGCAACTGAGCCCCGAAATTGCACTTGCTTAGGATTACAAGACGCAGAAAAATAAAGCTATTTGATTTACTGCCTATTAATTACGTCATTTAATTCTAAATTTTTACTAACCTCTGTTTTAAGATATAGCATCATTTTGAAATATTTTTTGCCCGAATCTATAGTATACCTTTTCAAATAATTGCACTATTAGTTGTGCAAGTTTACTAATGGTATTCATATAAATATTATTTAAAATATAATATTATTTTATTTGAAATCGGAGTTTTATTTGTCTTGGACTTATTTAGTATATAGCGTTTATAACCGTACCTATCGGCAAAATTTTCTTAATTGAATCTCTTTTTTTTCCTTCGGTCTTGTACTCTTTTTCTTTGCAACACTCTGCTGTTACAATCAAAATGGCCTATTCTGCAAATGCAGCAAGTATCTCATAGGAATTAAATTCTTATCATTGTTCAATTCGTTTAATTACTCGCCCAAATCAAACATTTGTTTCATATCACTCGCTATTTAATGAATATAGTAGTTACAAGGAATTCAACTTGATGATAAATTTATTTATTTCATCCGTTAACTATGTTTTTTTTTAAAGTGTGTGCCATGCTATTAACCACTTGACCTACGAATTTATTTAACTTTCTAATTAGATCACTCATCCTATTTTGGTAATTTATTGTTAATTTGATTTTTTAAAATAATATACTGAGCATTTGGGATACCAAATCGTTTCATATTGATTTTTTCGTATTTAAATACTTAATTTTGTGGCTTAGTTGCAGACTTGAAAATAAAAATGCAGTCATTCGATGCGCGTGTCAGACACGTCATTGTATGCGAAGTGGTTAAAGTAGAGGAAGAACTTTCAATCACTTTGGTTTTATGGATTAACTGATAAAGATGTTCTTCTTTCTTCTGAAGGTTTAAAAGTTCTGCCATGAAGAGACTAAAACGTTTTCGAACAGGGATAAGTTTTATTCTATACAAGTGAATAAGTCGTGACAGATGATGTAATTTAAGCGATTTTCTACTTTAGGATATAATTTCATTGAAAAGATAGGGACTCAAATCTATTCCTTCCATTAAAAAGCGGACTTTTCTTTTGTCTATATATTTTTTTCTTGCACCGTTTCAACAAGTTGCTCTTTTAAAGTTCTGAGAACAGCTGCTCGTTATCCTGTGAGAACAGATCATTCAAAAAACCCTCGCCACGATTGTTAGGACTATCAAGACTTGGAGATTGGCCAAAGTGTTGTTCTTCTGTTTAACAAAATGAAATGGCTAACAGTTTATAATTTAAGAATGCTTTCAATTGGTATATTAGCTTTACTTGTTATTATTTGGAAGCAAGCTCTTAAAACTGCCACAAAACACGTAAGTTTTTAACTAAACATCTTATGATAAACAAAACCGAATTAGCTTGAGCATTTATTGAATAAGTATGAATGAATTTTAGGTTTCTAATTCTGATATTTGAGCACGAAGTGACTTAGATTTTTACCTTTTTCACTTTCTGGTATACGAAATATACAAAGAGAAAGTGTTTTAATTCTTCAAAAGATTCGATCTCGATATTCTTTCCAATCTTGACGTTTCAGACGTTTCACTTTGAGATAGACAGATGGAATTATATGAGCGGTGTTAACACCATCAAATTTTCAGGGAATTTCTATCAAAATTCTTATTTCTATAAAATTTTGAACTTAATCCATTTGGTGGCTTTTTATCCGGCCGTTCGGATGCAAGTGAACAAATTAGTAAAAACGCAAACTAGATAAATAATATTTAGTACACATGTCTTTCATTTAAAATATAAATCCCCATCAAATTTGGAAATTAATTCAAGCTAAGATTTGGCTTAGATTCTGTCTGGGGATCGGGGTGGGTAGTGAATGTCTGCCAAGTTGTACTTTCACATGCATATAAGCACGATAACTCAAAAACGCAATGGCTTAAATAAATGAAATATTGTATGGGATTTTGAGACTACAACTTAAGTTCTGAATCAAATGAATGCTTCATTCGGTTCGGAAAAATAGTCAAAAATACTTATTCAGTTTTCTGGTTCTTGTGCATCAACCGCATCTTAATGATTAATTGCCCCCCTCAACAAATAGCCATAGATCGCACCCTAATAGGTTCTTTCGTAATTATTTTTAGCCAATGGTGCGCGAATAATACACAAGTATTTGCTATCTTCATGATATTTCAAAGCACGAAACCTTCATGAGTGGGACTGAACGTAAAAATCTGACTACTCGTGGCATTTACGGCCTTACTCAAGGTCCACAATTTTATGCGATGGGAGGGAAGAGGCAACATCTTTATTAGTCAGTATAGAAGAAATTTGAGGGAGATCATTCGTGCTATTTCGCTTTAAGACCTTTATGGTTTATTGGTATGATCTTGGCTTCGGAGCCAGAAGATTTGAATCTCTATTCCATTAACGATATGTGATGTTTGCGAGCCTGGAAAACGCTAAATCTGATGAAGTGAATCAAACTTCCACCAGCTACTTTGGTAACAACGTTTGGAGTGAGATATGTCCTCCATTTCAGGTGTCACTTTCGTTATCTGTCTGCGATTCAAAATCTCAAGATCGGCCATTAAATAATCCTGGTGCTGCTTCAAAACCGGACTTTAATGTAATTAAAATAAACTTTTAAATTTATGGTAAGTAATTTACTAAATCATAAAACATTATTATCATATATTAATTTGTAAATAGTAAGAATGTTGTTCTAATTATTTTAAATGCTTTTATATAAAAGTTTGAGATTACAAGGAGGATACTCCAGTGTAACATACTTTATAGGGGTGAGTGCTGTTACATGTTCATCGTTCACTTCCTATATTACAAGCGAGTTTGAAGATAGGGTATCAGCTTAAGAGTGGCAAAGATATTTAATAGCAAAATGTGTGAATATCCAATTCTACCAAGTTTGTTTGTGGTAATTGAACGGTTTAGTTTAATCTTTCATAATTCTAATAAATCAAAATTCGTTTTTCTTTTCAAACTTTGTATATTACTAGTCTGCATTTGGAATCCACTAAATGAAAGATCTTAGTTTTGAAGAATAAATGGATTTTTCATAGACACATTTCATGTATAACTATTGAAAGCTTCAAAAATAAGCTTTCTATTTGTAATAATTGTTATGAACAGTCATATTTTCACACCATTTTGAGAACCATTAAATATTTCTTCCTATTAGAATGGCATTCTCATTTATAGTTAAATGTTCAGGATGACTAACCAAAATTTCGTCGGGAATTAAAAGACATGTGGTAATTCCTAAATGAAATAAATTTATACGATTCAACGATGAATGAAATAAATGTATACTGATTATGAAATTATTCAAATACTTTAACTTCGATGTATCAATTTGTATCCGACTGAGTTTTATATCTTTTTTTACAAGATAATCAAACATGTTCTCAACACAGAAAAAGTGAATGCAAGTTTCAACTGCAAAATTGAAGATTAGTCTGATTAGTCCATTAGTCTGAAACCAGATCTTACGAATTTTTGCCAAAGATAAGATTCTACATTATTAAACCAGCTTAGAATGCATTTTCTTGTAATCTTATCGTGATTCAAATTTACGAAGTCGTGCTTCATCTGGCAGCTATGGGTTAGCCTTTCATTGCCTTTTTTTCTGATTTTAGAAAATGCATTCTTCGAAACGAAGCGAATTGATGAAATTTGAAGCTACTTTTAAAGGTTAAAAAACGGCGCTCCTTCTCAACCACCTGAAAGGTTGTGATCCACTTAAATGCCTTGTTGAAATCACCTGATATACGAGCGTAATTCACTTTCTTACATAAAAATAAGTGTGGTTTTTTTCTTCCCTAGAAAAGACTTCTTTAAGGAGTATATTTTTCTTTTCTTCTTTACTCCGTTGCTTCCGAATTCTAAATATAAATCCATTTCTTCAAGCGGGTGATCTTTTCCATCATAACTTTGTGAAAAGTCCAAGTCCCTGAATCAAAACAGAGCATTAAACATTGTACTTTCAACTGGTAGCAGAGCAAGACGTTGGCCTTCTTCCCAAGCTATTAATTACAAATGAGATCTCAATCTTCCCTTTCTTTTACAGTGCGTATTATAGTAGGCTAGAGATACCGTCTTCCGACATCTACTAAAAGATTTGAAGTTAAAGATCTTGTGTGAACAAGGCATTCTGCAACACCCTTTACGTTTAATTACTTTTAGAGAAGGGTGTGGGATGATTTCGTACGTATAGAATAAATCCTTATGTAAGTATTTTAACCATGGATATTCTATTTAATAATAAGTCTTGTAAAAGTCAATAAATTATATTAAATAAAGATAATATTTTGACTCTTAATACCAGTATCATCCAAACACGAATCGAAACAGAACAATGAAGGGTTTGAAGGATGATTTTATAAATGGTTTTTAAGGATTT
Source organism: Argiope argentata (assembly GCA_026289955.1). NCBI lineage: Eukaryota > Metazoa > Arthropoda > Arachnida > Araneae > Araneidae > Argiope > Argiope argentata. The sequence continues at coordinate 449,887 of JAOUZG010051061.1, forward strand.
TAACAATTACTTGAACAGATATTAAATAAGAAATTCATTATATACAAATGACATTTTAATTCGTCATACGAGTATTATCAATTCGATAATAAATACATTATAGGAAGTTTTAAAATGGGTCCATACATAGAAAATAAATCGGTTATTATTTTAACCACGATATTCTGTTAAATAACAAGGAAGCTCTATATTAGATTTAACTAAGAAATAATTACAAGTGTTGTTTCGATTTTTCGTGCGAGTATAATCCAATACGCTAAAGACGCCATCACTGAAGGTTTCATATAAACTTGAACCCTTTGGCTAACAAGTGGTACAGATATTGAACCAGAATTTTTTTGTTGCATATCGGCAGTTTTGTATGTCGTGTCTTGATACTAGTGGAATGTTACACATTTCACAGTCAGAATCCAAAAATGACTCTAATTACCTCATAGAAAATTTCTACGCTATTGCATGTTGGTTGTGAATACTAAATTCCCTTTTCATAAGGAAATAAAGGCATAAAATTTACAATAATATAAATACAAGCTAGATTTGGATTTAATAACACTTCTTCCGGTGATATTAATTCTTAAAAGAGGGAGAGACTGCAGTTTTAACCGAAAATTTTGACATCACGCCTAGCAGTTAATGTTATTTGACTTAAAACATCTTTTGAATACTTCACAGGTTTGACGAATTTTAAACGAGAACTGAATTTGTTTTTACAGTTAGAAAAGATAACACTTCGGTAAACATTGTTTGTAAGTTAAATATTAAAAATAAGCATTAAAAGGATGCGAAATTTTTTGAATGAACCATAAAGTATATGCTTTGAGTGAGAATCTTCCAAATTAATGGAACCAAAAAATTATGATAGGAATATTTGTAAAAAAAATCTATAACACATAGTTTGTGGATTGATTTATCTTGGTCTGAAGAGTTTATTTTATATCCCTTGTTTCTTTTGTAGTGAAATTAAAATTATGAGAAAAATAAGTAACAGTTATAACCGAATAAGAATATAAATTCTTATTTTTTCGGGGCAGGAAATTTAAAAACTGGCTAATCTATGAACAGACACACTTTCATGTATTTAAGAATTTTTAAGCCCGTTTATTCTGAAAGTATTCCAAACGTTATTCTCAAATTTAACAAGGCATTTCATTTATGAATTCATATTTATTTTTATTTCCTTTACCTTTGAAAACATTAGTAAAGCAAATATTTTTTGCCATCCCCCTCCCACAGATACTGTCTAAAATTCTTTAGATGCCTTTATTTATTTATTTCAAATATAATTGCAGAACGCATGTTTTTATAGTATTTGTATTCCCGAATCATAGAAAACACTGATATTATTGTAGAAATTTTCTCCAAAAGTTTTCTAAAAATCTCTAAACAGAACCAGCCTTTGCTAGAAAATTTTACTATAACTTTAAATAGGAATAGAAACCATTGCCTATTTTATTATTACTTTATGAAATATCTTTAACAGACATCTACTTCATAACCAATGAAAAACCATCATTCGTGGACAGTACTGACTTCATTCATAGAAAGTGGATAAAAATTGCAAGAAAATAGATGCATTTATCTAAAAAACATTAACATGATTGGATGTAGATAATGATATTAATGGAGCTACTGTGAATTATCTTTTAAAAATAAATCTTTTATTTTCAAAGCTCGAACTAGTTTAAAATTTTTACTGCAATCTTATTTACTTTACAGGTAACAAAGTTGCTAATTTTGCCAATTAAATTTCACCAGCAATAAATTACCTTGTTGCATAAATTAATTTTCCTCACAACTAGTTAGGCTTTTTTCAGTTATTTTAATCATTTATAGTAAAATAATAGATTTTAACTTATGAAACTTTTTCAATAAACCATTAATTTTTAATAATTGCTTTAATTAAGGAAACAATTATTTTAACCCATCTTTATAATTTAAAACAATTTCTATTACTTATTTCAAGATTTTTTAAAACTGAAATAAATAAATATTTCAACAAGAATAAATAACTTAAAAATCATAAACGAAAAAAATTAAAAGACAATTTAATAAACTCTGCAAAAAATTTAATAAATGCAACTGACGACTATTGTAGCCTGTATTAATATTGAGTAAAGTTTTGTTTTTTCACCTGAAAATGTTTGCAACTCCATCAACAAAAACACAAACATCCTTGGGAAAGGAAAGTAATTTTATACCTGTGAAGCATTGGAAATAAATCAAAATATTCCGCATAAACTCACGGAAACAAATTCTGCCGTTTGGGGGCTTTGAAAAAAATTGTGTTGTAATATGAACTGTCAATTTATGTTCGCGAAAGTTATTAAAAGTTTCTCGTTTTACTTCACGTATTTTCTCATTCTTTTGCACAGACATGTTCCAGTACCCACCTCTTTGCAGGTATTTAAATAAATGGGGGGAGGGGAATTTCAAAGAAATATTGATCGCGAAATGCGTACATGCGTTGACATTTCACATGATTAAGTGAAAGAAATTGAAGGTAAAAAATAATTATGCGTTTGTTATTTGATTGTTATTTATGTTTTCTTAAAAAAATTGTGTTTTAAAATATTAACTTGCAATATTAATTTTAATCATATTTAATCTTGTCTTAAATCATATTTGTAAAATATTATTTTATTTTTTATTACTCTTAACTCTTATTAAAAATGTATTAGAACAAGAACATCACACGTTTGCAGCGTATTAATTCTGCACTTGAGGAATATACTGTTTCATATGCTTATTTTCATATTTAAATGTTTCTTTATTAAAATAAAGAAGGGGATTAGCTTATATATTATCCATAAGTAATAACCGTATACAACAAACATTTCAATTTTTTTGTATATAAAAAAAGAAAACTTCAAATATCTGTCTCTATTTATTATTGAAAATCAATAAAATACTTTCAATAAATTAAATTGAAATAAGTAAGAAAATATATTTTTCATAAGATCTTTTTATATGCTCTAAAATTCATGCTTAATCACAAAATTAAAAGTATTAATTTACTAAATAACTTATTATAAGAATTGAATTGAAATCTTATGTTCTTTTTTAAAAATTTCCTTAAGAGAAATTTTCAAGGGATCACATTTTCTCTCTTTCAAAAATGGCACGAATAAGGAAAGTCTTTAAAAATATTCTAAGATGTCTTCCAATGCCATGGAAATTTAAAGACGAGCTCTAAACAACTGAGCAATTTCGTATATTAACCCTTTGTACTCCGATGATGCCTCTGACTCACCATTCAAGATTGTGCATCATTTCGACGCTTTATTTATTTATTTTTCCAATTTAATTGTTAAAAACTCCTTCATAATGGTTTAGAGATGTAGATTAATTTTTAAAAGAAATTCGACTTAAAAGAGATATGTATATTTATTTTTCATAGCAGTAAACAAATCTTTGTATTGGGTGAATAATTTTGCATCTCATTATTCTTCGGACTGTAAAGGGTTAAAGTAGTTTATGGATATCTATGCTTTTATTCAAAAGTAAATTATTTTCGAAATAAATAATATTCCAAAGATCGATAGCTATATAAATACAATATGCTCTCATTAATAGGTTTGGCTGTAATTAATGACCCAAACGTCATATTTAGTTAAGAGGCGCTGCTTTAAATAAAAAAATGTCATACTAAATAAGATTTCTAAATATCTATGCTTTTATTTAAAAACAAATTATTCTCAAAGCTAGAGGTGTTCAAATATCAATAGTTGCATTAATATATTCTTCTCTTTGAACTCTCATGAGAAATTATTGGTTTCAATTATCAGTCAGATATGGGAAAAAAATCAAACCCTAATTTTCTTATCTTAACTTACCTTGAACCAGTTTTATTCGAGAATGCTAAATAGGAATATCTTTCTGTCCTTCTTTCCGTAATTTGGCAGCACAGTGGAACATGAATTGGCAGTCGCGTTTCATTTTTGGCACTTAAGACGCATGAAAGGGTTGAAAAAAGACACCTGGCAGTATTTATCCTTTGTAAAAAATGTAACACTCTGCGAATTTTGAAACAAAATAATATACTCATTTTTCATTCTCGTATTCAGTCTTCATTTTACTTATTAAATTGTGTAACAAGTCAGAATTCCATCTACTCTGGAATAGTTGTGACATTCTAAGCAAAAATTATCATGAATTCGATAACTTATAATAAATACATCGTATATGTTTAAGCAGTCATGAAAAAAGTATCTTTGTTTCAATTTGTAGCTGAAAGCTTACTTAAAATATTTCCTATCAATGAAGGAAAACTCTCTTCAAAACATGACCAAATTACTTGTAATACAAACAATACGTAGTTAAAGAATTAAAAAGTATGGAGCTATGATTTTTATTGGATATACTAGAACTACGAAACAAGTTAAGTTGATAACTCAGTCAAATTACAAGTATTAATATTTTTTCATCTGTGTCCTGCTAACGGAAGAGTAAAAAAAAGCAACATCTGTTGCTGTTCAATGATGAATTCGATTTAAACTAGCAAAATGCTCCGTTTATTACAAAACAGAAATGCAGTTGGATGCGCATGTGGCATTTAATATGCTAGTGAATAATTTAAATTCCTATGACTGGAAGTGCCAAATCAAAAAGATATTAAATACAACCAAAATTCGTATAAGAAAATATATCAATTGAATTCCGAAGCAGTTATTTATAAGTACAAATCGAAATAAAATTGTTTCTTCTGCTTTTATAATGAAAGCATGAACAATACAGACCTTTTAGGTCTCCCATATTAATCACAAAGTCATTTCAGAATTAGATGTTCCCAGCTTACTAAGAACCAAAGATATTATAATTAGTTGATAACATTTTTAAAAAGTCTGGGAACTCTATTTGTCACTCATAAAGAACCATTTTTGGATTTCTACTAATTGACCTCATATGTTGATTCGTGTTTCTTCAGTAATCATCGATCGTCAACTCTACATTGGCTCATTCATGTCTCTATTTGTCTCCCATCAAATTTAAACAAGCTTCTTTTGCTGCAGATTTAATTCATATGTCATATATCACATTTACGATTGGCAATATCTCAATATATACTGAATTTGAATCAGCTATTATGAATTTGAGGCTGACAGCCTTCTAGTTTCTGAATGCATTAATGCCGTATCATGAATGTTTATTTACAAAAGCTGATAAAGAATTAACACTGAATTAAACATGTTTCTTCAGGTTATATATTTTCAATTACTACAAATTGACCTCATATATTTAATTATATATTAATCCATATGAGGCATATATGAGGAATCCATTATATATTAATCCATATATTATATATTAATCCATATCCAGATTAAAATATATTAATAAGATTAATATATTTTAATCTAGGTACAGTTTCTTGATATTTTAATATTACTTCCTCTAATCATATTTTGATGGCAAAAAATTGAATGTTTATTAAGAAAATTAACATAAAAATGGAAATAGGCGCTATGTTGTTTGAAGAAGAAATATTCTTTCGTTTAATATGTGAATGAATCTTTATATTATTCATAGATTCTTATAATTGAGCATTTTAAATTCCTTTAAAAGTCGTTGATAATATAAAAGGGAGAAATGTCATTTAATATATAAAAAGAAATGAAACGAATGCAAATATATATTCAATAATATTTTATAAAAATATGCATATATGCATAAAATTTTCTTTTGGTTTGAATATAGCCTTTGAACTTCTTGAAACAGTTCCATTTTCTCAATATCCATGCTTATTTCAATTCACATCTTTTCTCTTGCCTTATTTCAATTAATTTTCTTTCTCAGATCCCATGCCTATGGGAATTCAGAATCTCTTATCTTGATTTCAAGAAAGCCCTGCTCCATTTTTTACAAGTGCATAGCTTTCTCAAATCGTATATGAAACTGAATGTTAACTTCAAAGAATTTCTGCATAAATATACTTCTTTTGATATTTGATTTATATATAAAAACCAAGTCTCAATAATAATATATATAGTGTTGTTATTAATTGAAATTCGCCCATTCAGCTATGTAAAAACCGAAAGAGTCGTCAATAGATCTACCTTCGTTGTTAAATTATTTGTGAAGTCCTTATCTTTGTTATTAAAATTTGAAAATTTAGAAAGCTCTAGAACCTGATTGAATATCTTCAAAATATAGAAAAGATCCCAAATAATATCATGCAATGCAATCTGCGTCAACAAATAAGAATGAAAACGTGTATCTGCAGTAAAAAATTAATATAGAACTGATTCTAGAACTTTCTGAATATACGAATTTTAATTATATCAACCCTGTATTTAGATACAATTTTACTACCCCAAAGGAGTATTTACAAAGCTATAAAAACTTCAATTAGGTAGTACACATATCTTAGTTTTGATTTGTAAAATTTGAATTTTTAATACTGTTTCAGAATACTTCAAATTTTTTATTTTTGCACACTTAAAGACGAATAATGTTTAAGTGTACAAATGTTAACAAATTCGGAATAAGATCCAAAGAAAAATCTAAATTATAAACTAATTGATTCTTTAAAAAGCCGAGAAGCTTTTTCTACAATCCCAGTAAAATAAAAAAATTAAGAAATATATAATTCATAACGCTTATTATAAATTAGGAAAGATTTGAGCAATATAGGAAAACAATTAAATACGAAAAAAGTTAAAACATCCATCACGTTTGACATCAATTCTTCTGATAGCCTCAAACAATCTATCCACATTTCACTGGGTTAAATTTTATCAATTTCAAACTAACTAATGTGAAAAACTCATATGCCACTCTTGAATAGTGAAGTACACTTTCCTTGAAAGCTATCTTCTTTCAGTCCTTTGTCAAATTATTAATAATGTGCAACAATGACATAAGCATATTCAACAAAGACTTTAAACTTATTACTTTCGGTCATATCTCGTGAAAGTGACAGTAAATAAGTACGAAAAGATGTTGTATATCTTACTATGAAGTTGTGATTATTAAGAATAGTAATCTAATTTTCTAAATAACAACATAATTCACTTCCATTCATATATATTTTATATCCGAGGTTAGATTTATGTAGATTTGGGATTAACAAAACTTGGACATATTATAATATCTCTCACAGGCTCAGTGATTTGTATAAAAAATGAAAAACGAGCGAAAAGACATTTAAAATGTGATTAAAAGGGCTTTATTTACTAAATAAATTAAATTTTACTTATATTCTCTCTAAATTTTTTGTTTTATCTTTTTATTTTTTAATTTCATATCATGTCTTTCTAAAACGTACAGAAGCGGGAATAAATAAATATTTTTGATGCGTCAAGAAACGCATATATATATATATATATCGCTAAAAATAATATCATTATTCCAGTAAATGAGAAAAGATCACCTGTTAGAAACAGTTTTACATTTGAAAAATCAGAGCTAGTAGGCTAAAGCGATGCCTTAGAACTATCGATTTTCTATTTCCGTCTTGAGTTCTAAGAACTGTTGCATCTTTATAAGAAACGTGAATAGAAAAAAAACCGATCGTTCGACAAAATTCACACAATGGGCCCAGAATGTTTGGAATTCAAATGAATTCCCAGAACGAATTCGATTGAAAAGGATTTTCTCTGCTAAATATAATTATTATGGTTAAAATAAAAAAATAATTCGAGTTTTTGAGGCATATCGTCTATTTGTTTAAAAAATAATTATAAATAAATAAAATAAAATAAATCCGAAATCACAATTTTCAGGGTGATGTAATATCCATGATGATTTCACTATTTTGAGGGCAAAAAATGTTAATTCATCGAACCGCGTGTAAATTACATAAATAACAAATAAATAAAATTTATTTTTAAGCTTCTCTTTTGGGTAATTTTCTCGACTAATTGGGAAGAATGAGTACAGCATCATACAGTAGCTGGAAGCAAAAATATGAATTCAAAAATGAAATTTCTCTGCATAAATTTATCTTTTTGTAAAAAAAAGTACGTAGGCTAAATTTAGTTTCATTTTTGAACAGATTTCTTTTATTACAATTAAGTTTCAAACACCTTCTGCTATTTATAGTCACTCCTTATTTTAATTTACTTTATTTTGTTACTAGTTGACTAATTACTCCCTCATTTAAAATAGATATCATCTTGCAATGATGAATGGTTCACATTTGAAATGAAGATAGCTTACTATCATTTAAAACTTGATAATAATATTAAAGATATAAATGGCTTTTAGACATTTAAAAAAACACAATTTAATCACAAACATTTTTCATTTTTTTAAAAAAATTACGTATTCATGCATAGACATTTTTTCTGTATTGACTACTTCTTTTCTAAAAATAGCCTAAAAATAGTTGGATGAGATGACACCAGATTTGAACAATAACAAAAGCATCTGGCATAAGGATGAGTATATTCGAATATTTAAAGTTAATTTCACTATATAAATGGTATCAGAGCAATCGTATTCAATTCTATTAGTTGTTTATGAAGAATCAATACATATTTAGATGAATAGTTTGATTTAGTTCTTGCTATGTTTTGGATTTTTTTAAAAAATATGCCACAAAATCAATTAAATATTTTCTTATTACATGCTGATTCAAATTCATGAGATAATTTTTTTTTATTTTAATTCGAGATAACTTTATATGATGCCTTTGGCTAATGAAATTCACCTTCAACCTAAATAACTAGTGGTACAATTTTATGGTATAGGGTGTTAGTTTAGATACTTAATTAATAGCAAAACAGGCATAAAAGTATCCTTTTAGCTTAAGCTCACACAAAAGCTACTTAATTATTAATGAAATTTTTTTAACAGAATTAATATCATTAAAATATTTTTTAAAGTTTTAAGGGGATGTAAAAATATTTTTATGAGATAATATTTTAGAAATTATGAGCAATTCCACTTGAAAAGTCAAACCGATTACTTATCATAACACTATTTTCGTAATTAAATCTTTTGTTTGACGCTGGTTCTATCTTATTGCTATCATCATCTATATAATGCCCATTTTGCATTTTCTCGCCTCCAATGAATGAAAGATTCGATTTGGCAAGCTTTAATCCTGGTATTTCAAATATTTTACGGTTTATGTTATATTGTTCTATACAGATCTGTTTACTTTTGGATTTTGCAATATGTGGTAAGAATAATTTTTGTGGCATATATTTTAACACACACACACGAGAGAGAGAGAGAGAGATGCTATTCGAATTAAGTTAAATTATAAATGAACGCTAATTATTCGATTAACTTGAATTATTTGAAGAATTCATAATAATATAATACTATAATATGGAAAAAATCTGAATAAACGTTTGATTTTAAAGCAAAATTCAAGTTATGTACATTTTTAGTCTATTGTGCTGTAGATACGTGTTTAAAATTCAGTTAAAAAGGGGGATTATTCTCAATACAATAATGAATGAGGGATCCTGGTTTTCTTTTTCAAAAAAATCCCCCCCTCAGTTTTGTTTTTCTTCGTTTATTTTATACTTAAATTCACTAAGCCGGGTTCTTAATCGTGTGATGAGCGAAAATGTCATGTTTCTCATTACTGGGGGCCGGAGCGGATTAATCCCTCTCGGGCACTTAGTAATGCCGGTGTTGCCCTCTTCAACTTTCAAAATCATAAATGTTTAATTGGTTTTAATATATGCATAAATAGGTTTAAATGCAAAAATCTACCAAATTGAAATTACAAAATATTTCTCGTAATTTAGGATAGCTTAGAAGAGAATATGGATACCACAAAATGTTTTGCGATGCCCTTAGACAATGTCTACTTCATATTATTTCATCCCTGACGGAAAATCTTACGCTACATTCACTCTTACCAGTCTCGACTGGATCAGAATGAAACAGACGTATTTAAAATTGAGGAGATGCTTTACCAGACTGATGGGCAGGCAGAAAACCGTCTAACGTGAAAGAATCAACTTCTTCTAGCTTAAGACTCAATGCCGTACGATTTTTTCCCTGCCATTTGAAATTGGAGCATTGAAAATGGCCTTACGTTTGAATTAGAAGAGCTTATATCAAAACCTGTCGCTCTCTTCTCAGCTTTATTCCATTCATATCATATCCATTCATATTCATAAATAACATAACCGGTATTTAACCTGTTAAACGTCAGATGAATTGAATCATAAGAGACTGTACATAAGACATATTACAAGTGAATTGTTTTGTAATTGCTTTGGATAGTTTTTTATACTTAAAGAAGTAAATCACTTTTTATTTTCTTGTAGAAATCTTATCAGAAACATTTTGCATGAATCGTTGCCGTTAGACCTTGCTTAGGTCATATCTAATTCTTTGCTTTTTGTCAGTTTAATAATAGCTTCCAAATTTATTTACTCGTCCTTCCTACTGCCTCATTGTTTTTTTCCTTTGAAAACAATCGTCGACTTTGGTATTTATGCCACAAAAAACTAAAAATAAATTTTTATAAAACTTTTCAATCACGGCAAATCAGTTATTAAAGTACTGCCTTTATTTCTGAATTATTTGATAATTTATATAAATAAGATGTAAATCGCTGTTTTAACGCTTTCTGATTGCAACTCGATATGAGTTTCCTTTTGTCTTACTATAAATTTCAATAATTTATTGTGTGAAAAAAGATGTCTTTCGGGTTTTCAATATACTAATACATTATATCTCACAAATTAACTACAATTACTTATTTAAGAACTAATCAAAACGAAAGAATTTATCTTTATAGTTTGAAGAATAGACTTAATAAATAATACAAGTAGCATAGTAAATTCCATCATAAAATGCATTATATGCATTTGAAAGTATACGTATATATATTAGTTTAAAAGTTGGTATTCCAATATAGTATGTTTTACTGTTTTTGAATGATTTAAAATTTTAAAATCTAATTTTTAAAAGGCACTGTTGTTAAATACTAGCATGTCTACATCCATTCAAAATGTACAGTACTTGTAATTATAATGACAGACATACGGGTCAGTATTCTATCAATAATGTGCTTAGTTTTTCAACACTGGCGCATTTATTTTATTCTTTGATCCCTTCGAAAGATCCAGTCATGTTGAAGTGGTGAGTTTGAATTATTAAAGATCTGTAAAGGAAGTAAAGTTCTAATCTTGCATTTATTTGATAAGGTATTATCATCTCTAATAATATCCTTGTCTTCTGATCACAGATTAGATTTATTTTGTCTGCCCTTCAGCATTTTATTTGACGTTCTATTAGCCGTTCTTAACTCTTACTTTGAATTAAAATTAAATTTAATCCTAATTTATCTTATTGTTTTTTAAAATCATTTTTGAAACAAGAAGTTTAAGAATGCTAATTACGAAACTTTACATAACCTTTAAAATTTAATTGTACTAACTGATCAAATTCAAGCTGATATTTTTCAGTCTTTAAGACGAAATTTTCATTCATTTTCACTCACTCACTAAATAAATTTTCCTTCACTTTTAATACATTATAAGATGGCACTTTAGACCTTTGAATCAATGCAAAAAATCAAACTTACTTAATTCTACATAATTATATTACTTCATTAATGTAGATGCTTAAAATTTAATTAGTATTCTGAGTAATTACTTGATTTTTGATATAAAAATCATTAAGTACATTTTTTGAATCAACTTTTTTGTTGCGACTTTGCAGCTATGGAAATTTATTAAAAATTATTTTCGAATATTTCTTAGTTGTATCAATATTACGAAATTTATGAAAAAGAACTTAAAGATTAAAATCAAAAAGTTATGTCATCAGTAGTTGAAACAGAAAATTTCAATTAATGGAGTAATATTTAAAATGTTCATTACAAGATTTGAAAAAAAAAATACTATAGGAAAAATTTACGAATAAACTATTGCTCGTTTTCAAAATTGCGTAAAATTAAAAGTCGTGTTTATTACATTCAAATTTACTTATATGAAGTACATTAAAAGAAGCAATGGTGCGGCATTTATCTTAAATATAAATCATTGTAAAAGATAGAAAAATACCATCATTTATATATTCTCTATTTTGAAATGAGATACAGTTAATAAAAGTAAATATGTTTTTAAATTAAATTCAGTTGATAATATAAACAAAAGTTCCTTAAATCAAATAATATTTTCTACGTACTGTTATGATTTAAATATTTTACGAATTCCAGGCACGAAGTAAAGTTGAATTGCCTTTTGTTTTTAAACTAGTTTTTGTTTTTATCTCAAATAAAGCATTACTGCACGAAAAAATGCCATGTTTGAAAAATAACTTTATAATTTTTTTTCTTTCCGCTATTTGGAATTACTACTTAAAGAATTAGTTTATGTGACAATCATTTAATTACAAAATTTTTGATAAAATTAAAATATGTTCTTTACAAATAGGAAATCGTGTTTTAATAACAATAAAACTTTATAGAGAATGAATGGAAAATGAATATGTTTCAGAAACTGAAATTTCTCAGTAAATTTATATTTCCGTTAGCCAAATTTTGATTTTAACTCAAATATAATATTATTCTATGAAAACGTTTTTTCGATTTTACTTGAATCTAATGGATTTTCGATATTTTTCTCCAAAAAAATAAAATGCAATGTTTGAAAAGAAGGTTTACCACGGCGCACATTTTTAAGTAAGGATTTTTAACGAAATATTAACATTAACTTCTAGATCTCTCGGTTGGAAATTATTTTTAAATAAATGAAACACTTTAAAAATGATAGGAAAAAATAACACATCTAAGAAGTCATGCTTATATTCTCGCATAAGCGCTTAATAAAAATCCAAGATAAAATATGAATAAAATCAAAAATTATAAATTTAAAAAATAAATCTAATGATTTATATGAATATTTTGAAATTAAAAAATAAATAAATGATGGCGAATCTACTGACATTTCTTCAATATATCCGAAACTCTGTAACAAGCTTTTAACGGGTGTTTTCTTTTATTTATCCTATAAGTATTTTGTCTTAACAGTATATACTTTTCCACTTTGAATTTTTCAACACATTTTTACGAATATTCTCTCTTTTATCCATTCCTTAAATATTTTAATGATATTTTACAAAGAATATCTTTTCTTATTTTTCACTCTGTTTCCAATTTCTTCGTTTATTTTTTTCATCATCCATTCATGATCTCTTATAACAGAGCTATTCCCATTTCAAACTTATTGAGCTAAGAATGTCTGAATCCTGAATATTATAATATTTTGCAGTTTTAACTGATTATTTTAATTGAAAAAAAATTTTTTTGCTCATATATGCATTAAAAATCAAAACCTCTTTGATAATGAATTTGAAAATATTTTTTGATTACATTCTCCATTCAATAAAAAGTCTAACAAGAAAAGATTTAGATCGCACAAGTAATCGCCAACTGAAAATGAAAATAACACCTTCATTTTTTTTTATCTTAGGAAACTCTTTTTCTGAATTATGAAAGTAAAATTGCAGTTAACGAGGTGTTTAAAAACCCCTTTGTATTCAAGAAATGAAAGAGGTGAGTATTTTTGGTGATATTTGTGGTCCAAAGCATTGCCAAGCTTAGCCGGGATAAATCTTGGCTTCTGATGATGGTAGAATCCTTTTTTTTAATTCTTTCATGAAGGCCAATGATACTCCCACATCCTTTTCAAACATTGAAATACTTATTTTTATCCATTCCTATGTGCATTAAGTAATTTTTTTCTATCTCGTGACTGAATTAACCGAGATTTTTTTATATGTCATACATACCCACCACTTCAAGGCTTTATGATTTCATCAGAATGCTTGCATTCTTCTGGTTGCTAGGTAGAAATAACTTTATTCACGATTCATTTCTTTAAGTTAACTGTCTGAAGGAATTTCGAGGGAAATTACGATAGCAACACAAAAAACCAAGGAAAATCTTCGAAAATTAAAAATGGATTTAACTGAGAACAGCGAAATTGTATTGTTTCCTTTACGTCTAACGTTGCATTGTAACTGATGAGGCGAAATGTTTGAAACTAAAACTAAAAATTAAAAAAAAGCATGGGATGAAAAGCACTTCTATAGTATAATATTTTGTAAAATTTTATTCTCATAGTGTTTAGCATGAAAAAATGCATAAAACTTTTAGCATTTTTTTTGAATCACTGGTAAAATAAATTCAAATCATTGCATATTGATTTTTTAAAAAAGAACCTAGAGTGACAGAAGGTCTGAACAATTTAAAGGAGAAATGCACGCTAAAGTTGTGGAGTTTTGGGTTTTCCTGTCGACTTAAATTCGGAAACTTTGCATTAACTATGACTTGAGAAAGTTTAGCCTTGTTCATCTCATTTTCTTCTCTTAAAGGCACCTCAGGTATTGGGGTGAGAAGCATATATAAATAAGCAGTTTTATAGATGTAGGCGTCTTCTCCCTGATCTGGGCGTAATGGGTTCGAGTCCCGGTTCGGGCCTGGTTGCTCTTCATCTGTTCTATCTGTGAGATGAATGTATGTCCCCCCTCCCTGTAAAAAGAGTTATGAAAGCAAATATGATTTGTGAATAGCTAAGACCAACTTTTGGCCCTAGTTGGGGCTACTACAAACAAGAGACGAATCCTCGGCATAAAATCGACGAGTACGTCTGCGAGCTTGTCCATAGCAAGGGCCATTAGAAACGACACCACATGATGGAAACAAAAATGACAGTGTGATTTTTTTTACTGTGATGAGACTCTATTTCTTATAAGAAGTTGATACGTGGATCCTGTGATGGTCATTTTGTAACTGACCCGAGTAATTTTGTTAGTACTCACTGCGACCCAATTATTCAATACACTCGGGTTTTAAGGTGGTTTGGAAGTTATTTATTTGTTGTTGTTCATCCCAATTTATCGTCTTAAATCCTAAATTTTAAAACAAAATATTTTGCTGCATCCCGTTCGAAACTTTTAGAATTAAAAACTTTAAGCCATCAATAGACTTCACAAAAAGAAAAAACACATTTTCACTCATATGGAAGGGAAATATTTCACAACTGAAAAGTTGTATCGTTTCTTTTAAAATAGATTTTGGGCTGATGTGGTGTGAAAACTTTTATAGTTTGCTGCAAAATGCTACTACTTTTAACTTCCGTTGTTAATTTCTTCGAAAACTTCATTTATAAATCCTACTAAAAATATAGAAATTCTTTAAATATCTTGAATTAACCTATTCAAATCTAAACAACAGCCTTTGCAGATCAGCTTGTTTGTTCAGATTATTGACATTTTAAATTTTTAAAAGATTAATATGGAATATTTTTAATTACATCTTGTATTTTAAACGATTGAAAAACAGGAATTTAATTGAATGAATCTGCTTCAAATCACTGTGTGCTAATTAAAAAGTGTATATATTATTAAATAAAAGCGGAAATCAAAATCTTATTTTGGAGTTAATTTCCAAAGAAAGCAGTTTTTATCTTAATTTTTTCTATAAGCAAAAGCACGCAATTGAATGTTTTGATGATTGAGTTTAAAATTCATCTTTACATTCAAAGCATTGCTATAGATTGTGCAGTAAATAAATTAAAATATTAAAAAGTATAGAATTTTTTACATAAATGAAACTAATATCTCTCAAAAGGTAATTTTTGAATTTTACGATAATTCAAAAACATTTTTGTGAGATAATAGTTTTGGAAGATATGATCATCAATGTCTATAGTTAAATCACGGCAACTACCCATCTGATGACAATTTAGTCTATTTTCGAGTATAATTAAATTTACTGTTTGATGCCTATTTCTTCGTTTCTTTTATATTTTCTTTCTTCTGACTGATTGGAGCTTTTAGTGACACGATGAGTAGTCTCGAGAGTATTTTTAATAATTTTTTGTAGCACCATCAATTAGCAAAGCATTGTACTAAATATAGTTGTAAAACGGTCCAATGAAGTAATCTTAACTTTCCAATGAAGTAATGAAGTAATCTTAATCTGTTCGTATAGATAATTGTTTACATTTTACTAATGTCATTCGGCAATAGGGTAGAGAGAGAGAGAGATATTTCTGTGCCATCTAAGTTGGCGTTTTTATATAGAGTAGAAACACTGAATGCTATTTTCAATTTTAAAAAAAATTCCAGAATTCATCAATTATTGTAAAATACTTTCAGGAGTATATTGTTAGCAATATATCTTTTCTAAAAGCATCTTGAGACTCGGAGTAGACAGATACTTAATTTCTTCGGAGGATTTTTAAATTTCGAATAATAAAAGATAATCTTATGAAAATATTTATTCTGACGGAATTCCTTAAATAAAAAAATGAAAAGAAAAACGAATAAAAGAAAGCGAAACTCCACCCTTCTTCAGTTCCTTTCCTTATTTTCATGGAATTGGCACAGTTAAATGATGATTTGTCAAACAAAAAACTGTAGAATCTGAACCATTCCTCAAACTTGCACAACACGAGCTAATACGAAATTTCACTTGTGCCTTTAAAATGAGCCACAAGTTATAACAAGCTGCTTTGAACCTTAAAGTACTTTGCTATAAATCTCAACAAAAAAAATTGACTGAAAACACCCTACAGTCCCATATTTTCTCGTGCGACACAAGCCAATGCGAAGTTATTCCTCCATGGACAGTCGAATAAACGTACAAAATGAGCAACTATAAAAATGTGATGGATTTTTTTTTCATTTTTGGCATTTTTAATTTTATTGCTTGCCAATTCATACAAGTTTTAATACTCTGCTGTTTATAGGAAGGTTTTATTAAAAAATATTTTTTTATGATTAAAAATATTTTTCGGATCAGGTCGGTTAAATATAGTGTATTTTTATTGTGATAGATTTAAATTGACGTAAGTGATAGATTTACTGTAATATAGAAGAATCCCTTTTTCATCAGATCCACTCAACACCAAAAATACAACTGACTTATTCAGTTTTTCGGCTTGTCAGCTACAAGGGACAATTGTACTTGATCGAAAGATTACAAAAGCAGTTAGTAATTTTTCATCACTGTGAACATCGTCACCAAGCAAGAGTATAACTGTGACAAAACAAACTTTTATGTAACATTAACAATTGTTTCCACCAAAATAGTTTCTTAATGAAAACTACGAATTTATAAACTAGAAAATATAAAGATTATTTTTGTATATACAGAAAAAAGCATTCAAAATAATATATAGAATAGAAAATGGATGGCAATTTATTAGTGAAGAATAAAAAAATTATTTACAAAAATTTTCTAACACTGCTGACAAAAAAGGCGGGTGGTTAAAATTACTTCTTGTATGTATATTTCTTTTTTAAGTAATGCATATTTCGATAAGAATATGATATCAAACATGTTATCTAGAAGAGCTGTATCTTGCTCTACTGTTTTCGCCATCTTCTTCCTGGCCATTTAAAAGCGATTTACACGGACACTTTATATTTCATTCTTCTTCTATTGGGGTTAATACAAAACAATTTAACATCATCAAACAATAGTAGGGCATTAAATGTGTTTTATATGAAAATTTGACATTAAATGTATCAAGGAATAATACGGCTAAATGATTAGACGTTTTCCTCTGTCTGATCATTATGAAGGCAAAAAAATACCGATTTTAAAATGTCGATTAAAGCAAATCATGCGCATCCTCATTTTACATCATTTGGACATGTTCCAAGTTATGTGGCATGGAAAAACGGCTTTCATTTATGCTCATCTATTCAAGCTAGGGCTATTATCCTTTAGTCTTTTGTAACAAGAATCAATACAATTACCTGTGACCGAAATCAATCTACTCCCAATCCAATTTCATTTTTATAGCTCCCATTCATGAAAAGCGCCATTTTTTAATTCGCAACAAACACGAAAGTATGTTTTCATTGTATCATCAATGCCCATTGTTAATGCCCATCATGGACGTCTTTATGCACAAATTGGCTACTCGGAATTTATGATTAATATTTTATGCATCGATTCATAACAGGTGTCACTATTTTATTTATATGATTAGACTCTTGGTACAAAAAATATCCAACAATAAAAGTCAAACTCATTTGGGATAACAAAACATAAAGGAGTGAATCTTAATTTTGGTGGTATTTATGATTGCCTTTATCTAATCTGTGCCATATTACATAATAATACAAGTGTAACTAGAGGTTCTTTTCCTTTTTGTCGTCGAAAAGAAAACACAAAGCTGATTATCAAGAGCTTTTGTATACGTAGTAGCGACCAATTACCAATGCATAATTTACTTTTTTATGAATAAAGCGTTATAAATTTAAATCGAACCAATAATATTGTTGAATAAGAATAATTTGGGTCGTTTTGCAGTAGTAAAACATCATTGAATTCTTTTTTTTTCTATTTCGTCGGTATAGATGCATCGTATATAAAATATGACACCTCCATTTTTATTGTTCATTATTTTAAAATTTAAGCCCACAAGTCTTCTTCACTGTTAAACATTTATATATTAATTAGGTTTGAAATTTGATAGGGGGAACCATATAATTACAACCTCGTGGAGATACTTCTTCCGTGATTATTTTACATTTGTAAGATTTTTTTTTTTTTCATATTTATCTACCTAATTGTTTTCCGTCATTTTTCTTAGAATTTATCGAATGTTTTTCTCATGTTTTGATGAACACCAACCAAATTGTTGATGGTGTTTCTCATTTTGATGTCTCCTTTCGTTTTCTATTTAGTGAAGTATACCGCCAAAATTGGAGCCTCAATGCTTTCCTGTCTATTTATTGGGTATACGCGTAATGATTTATTTTCAAAAAAGGAAAGCAAGAAAGAAAGCTACATATAATTGCCTCATAATAATACTATACGATACAGAATATGTTTGAAGAGGATTAATGAGTTCTTGGAAAGTGATGTAAAGCTTTGTTTGTTTGAGAAAAGGATTTTGCTGAATACATTGCTGAACTGGTGAATCAACCGTAATGTTGGTGAACTGCATTCAAATGGAAGTAAAACAATTATTCTGAAAAATCCACATTATTGCTGAATTTGTTATACTTTTGTTCTGAAATTGATGTGAACTGTCCTCTCATACCTGCTTCATAAAAACCACTTAATTTCTTTGACCAAGATGACATTTTGAAGTTTCGAAATAATTGGTAATAAATACTAGATTGATTAAGAAAAATATTGATACAACTTTTGGATACTAGGTTATATACATAAGAATCTTAAATATTTGTCCTTTATTAAAACAACCTTCCTTTTAGTTCTTAGAAGGATTTTTAGTTTGAAACATAGAAAACAAGACCAATAAAACCCAAACTTCTGACTTTTGTTTTATTTTATGTTGGGACAATACCTTTATAATAATAATAAAAAGCTTGGAAGTAATAAATGCTAAAAAGTTAAATTCCCCCCCCCCCCCAATATATTTTGAAGAAGCATATAAGAAAGCTCTTCGAGAATGATTTTTTGTTTCTTTAATAGCTTGTATAATCATAGAAAAATAAGACAAAATATCGAGAAATTCACCTCAATCGGGCTATTGAATCAAAACAAAATCAAATTTCATAAATTAAAAGCTATATGTGATGCTGATATAAACCATAAAATTTAGAAAATCTTTTGAAATTGATAGTACCTCTTACTGAATAAAAATAGTTTCGGGAATATAAATCTATTTTGAAAATATGAGTAAAAATCACTTTTTTGTATTACTTTAGTGAGAATTCTTTAATAATAATAATTCACGTATTTCAATTTTCTTCTATGTACATATCCTTAATTACACCTCCAAGTTTGCGTTTTTATCGAATATCAAAATATGTTACTCGTTTCAATTAAATTTTATAAAATATCAATGCATTTAAAATTTTTATTAGAATATGTCACTCCTTGCATAAAAAAAATTATTTCAAGTGT
Organism: Argiope argentata; assembly: GCA_026289955.1. NCBI lineage: Eukaryota > Metazoa > Arthropoda > Arachnida > Araneae > Araneidae > Argiope > Argiope argentata. The sequence goes on from JAOUZG010051061.1 coordinate 469,700, forward strand.
CTTAGCATATTTAAGCATACGAGATTTTGTAACAATAATGCCTGATCAGCTAATGGTTATATAT